>CAJQZP010000643.1:6330000-6930000 GCA_907164705.1 Parnassius apollo | reverse complement strand
GTGGTCAGAGGTAAACGTTGCAAGATCCGTCACAGTAAAATCCAAAAAAAGTCTTCGATAACATATTTAATCATACGGTTTCAAGATTGCAGCCTTTAAGAGATATATCAGGTAATTACAAATCTTAGTGAGACTTACTCAACTTCAGTATAGCTCATATTAAAGAAGCGATAGGGCGAAAATGATTTTTTCACGAGTCCAAAGTTGCCGAGAATCTGTCTGGCGCAAAGAGTCAATCAAGAATCTTTGAGAGAGGTTAAAAAACTGGATGTTATCCTTCAATACTCATACCTTACAACAAAAGCATGATGATTTTTATATTCACGCGAACACTACACATTGATTACAACTACTTTTACGAATTTTATGGCGTTAAATTTACTTCATTTTTAGTTCCCGATGTTTCGGGTGTTTTTCAGCACCCACGGTCGCGGGAGACTGAGATGACTGACGTTCCGCTGTCAGTGTTAACCTGGAGTACCTTCAGATTTTTAATTATTATTTATGGTCCGATCTACGCGGAATAAACTTACTATGTATTGAATTCTTGCAGTTCGAGTTTAGTTTTAATTTTATTAATTACAGGATCCCAAGCAGGTGGTAGTACCCAGCCTCCTTCTCTATTGAAATAAGGATGTGTTTTAATTTCAATAGTCTGACGTAACATCATCCTGGGTAGGAATCGATGTTCTTTCGCGAGTGTGAGTTGTGAGTTGAGTGATGAAATGGCTGGGAAAGTCTAGCATATTATCACAAACTGCAGACTTCCCAGAAAATTGATGTTTCATGTTAGCTATATATTCTTTACGCGGGTCCTAATTGATACGAGTATTTTTGTTTGCCATATACATGAAAGACCACGCTTGCAATGAAGCTTATATACTCCTGCATCTTGTGGAAGAATACGACACTTGACGGATGGTAAGAACTGACTCATCTCCTTCCGCGACTTGTGCAATGTTCTAATAGAAACATGCTTCAAGATGTAGCCAATCTTGTCTGTAACACCTCTGACATATAGTAGTACAGCAGGCAAACGCTCGACCGTATCTGGCTTCACTCGATCACTGTGACATAGGCACGGGACCCGAAACTTGTTGTCGTGCAGAACCCGCTTAAAGTGCTGAAGCTCGGCGACTAGGTGTTTGCTGTCACAGATCCTTCGTGCTCTATGTAATCAAGATTTACCCACGGCAGCTAACTGTGAAGGATGATGGTGAAATTCACCGTTTAAATATCGGTTTGTATATATTCTTTTTGATCATCCCCGAAAGCCATTTATTTTATAAGTTTTACGTTTTCAAAAATAAAACCTTCCTAGTTTTCAGTTAAAATACAGCCTTGATTTCTCTATATATATTTGTGAAGTAGCATCACAATCGGATTCAAAAATAGCCTGGACAGAGAGACAGATAAAAATTTAAAACATAATTATGTCTTAATAGCATGCTAATAGGGTGCGTTTTTAAGTTCGCTGAATGGGTAAGTTGGTAATAAGTGGGGACGTCGTTGAATTTCGTGCTAACTGTGCAACTCATTATTAGAATAAATGCCGGATTTTATTGTAATTAGATCATTAGTCTTTGAGATATCGTCAACCAAACAAGTCAATCGGGAAGAAATTGTCAAAATGGAAAAAATCGAGTTCCATACCGTTACAAAGTTCCTTACCAAGCGCGAAAAACCAATTCAGACTATATTTGAAGAGACGTCATCCGTTTACGGAGACTCTTGTCCAAGTAAAACTATGATTTACAAGTAGCATACCCTTTTTAAACAAGGCAGAGAGTCACTTGAAGACGACCCACGGTCAGTAAGTCCGATCGAGGTGACCACTTCGGAAATTATTCAAAAAGTTGAAAAATTAATATTAAAAGGATCTAAAGACAAAACAGCTCCTAGAAATGGTTGCAGTACAAGATATAATCATTTTCAAAATTCTTCATGACTATCTTAACATGACTAAAGTCAGCGCAAGATGAAGAAGAAGAAGAAGGGTGCCTAGAATGCTCACACCGCCTCAAAAGCAACAGCGCGGGCAGTGTTTTCGTGCCTATTTGGACCTCTGTATGGAAGACAAAGTTGGAATATTGGCTCAAACAAATTTGGCGACGAAATTTGGGTTCGCCATTATGAACCTTAGTCCAAACAGGACTCTATGCAGTGGCACAAAAAAAGCACACCACCACCCAAAAAATGTAAGGTGGCACAATCGGCTGGGTAAATCATGGCGACAGTCTTTTGGGACTCAGAAGGAATCCTATCGATTAATTTTAGAAATACAGATGTTACTAGGAGTTACTAGAAGGAAGCCGTAAAGGAGAAAAGTAGGGAAAAATTTACCAAAGGAATCCTTCTTCTGCACGACAACGCGCCTGTTCACAAGTGCCATGTTGCAATGGCTGCCCTGCAGAAGGCGGTCTTTTGGAATTTTGCCACACCCACCCTATAGTCCTTGAACTGGCCCCCAGTGATTGTTATCTATTTCCAAACTTAAAATAGAACTTCGTGGGAAAAAATTTTTAAGTGATGAAGATGTGAAGGAAGCCGTTTTGGGATATTTTTTAGACAAAGACAATTCATTTTTTGAGGGTATACATAAGTTAATTGTAAAATGTATTAGGGTACCTAGCAGGTGAATATATTGAAAAGGAGATATAAATTTGGATTTTTATTTCCACTCCCTACATCCCATTCCGCGAACTTTAAAATGTCCCTAGTAACAATTTTTGAGCTTAACAGAAGTCAAATATTTCGATAATCCGTAATACTGACTCGTCAATTTTGGCTATATGTATATATATATATTAACACGTTTTAGCCAATTATACTAATAAATATAGTAGTTGAAATTTATATGTAAAATTTATCTAAATCAAAATTATTACATTAAAAAAAATGTAGTCTGGCGGCCTATATTCAGCAGTGGACTTGTGGTGGACTATAATGATAATGATTAGCATTATTAGAAACGAAGAATTTTATTTATATTTGAAACGGAAGAACTTTTACCTCTATATATTATATCGTACACATTTTTATTTTAGCAAACCCACGAATAGAATTTAAAATGACTGTTTCATTATTGTTTATTCAGCCCATTGTGTGTGAGTTGTAAAACGGAAAAGTCATGCAGTTACTATGCTTTGTCTTTTATGTTGACTGTACGAATGCCGCAATTTGGCTCTATTGTAAGGTTTAAGTCTAAACAGCCGCACTAATCTAAACATTCAGCACTGTAATGAATAAAGGACAAGTCACAGCTCAAATAATTTATTTTATCAATTTGTAATAATTAAAGGAGGAACTTTTCTAAATTTTTAAAATTGTAACCATATCTTTTATAATAACATTTTTCTGTGGAATACCTAATCGGCAATGAAGGCACGAAAGTATAATATAAATCGCATCATTTAATCTAAGTTAAAAGGTATTCAAGTGCTCATTTCAAATCTGAATTGCAAAGCAAGTAGCGGACGTACACTCCTCATTCTCTCACTCAGAGGTCATAACAGTGGTAGAGGTTCCCGGCAGCTTTTGCCGTTGCACGTATGGGCCGGCTTGAACCGGGGTGGTACTACGAACTCCCAGACGACCAACGTGAAGTAGAGGCTCTGCTTCTGCATTTCGTCTGGTGAGTGCCCAATCCTGGTGAGGGAGAATCCCTCGCTGAACATCCACGCGCAAGCTACCCTATTTTGCCTGATCGTAGGTGCTCAAGTTATGGGGGGGGGGGGGGCAAAATTCCACTCGAGACTAAACATGCTTGGGGCAAACGGAATAATAAAACACGCAACAATAAAAGACGCAATAATAAAAGACGCCCCTGCCATCAGAGTGCCGTCACTACCATTTGAACGCGTAGACAGCGACGAACATCCCCGCATCTACAGGTGCCTCTATCGGTCCCATAGCTGTAATGCCAACACAGACCGACTCATCAATCACGTTCAAATGGCTGCTGGTAGCACCATGCTGAATAACTTGGTTTCCGTTCAACTGATCATGCGGATATATCTGTTTATGACTTTGCTTTGGCATATTTCAACTACGCGAATTCCCCTCTAGGCTCGTCGCGGTTGCATTCTGCAGGCTGTCACCGTGTTTGGCACTATAGGTCGGCCGATTGGGAAGGAAATAGTTTTTTTTTGCATCCTACCCTTGGGGGTGCGTTTGTTTCTCGCCAACGATCCCAGAAATCTTGCTAATTCTGTCAGTTATGTGGTACTTCAGGGTATGGAACTTTTTATTCCATCCTCTGTGGTGTCCATCGGAGGCAGATCCTGGTCATCGTGTGATTGCTCCTTTAAAATAGCATAATGCTATAAGCACAAGTGCTACCGGGCCTGGACAGACGCATTTAAGTCTTGGGATGTAAGCACCAGCGCTCTTAAAAAGAAGTATAATTCCACCTGCAAGTCCTTTAAAAAAGTAATTACCAAGGCAAGTTGCACATCAACAAAAGTGAACACAGTGACATTATTGGCGAGAAGTTAGTTCGCCTTCCTTCGGGAACCCGTGCATTCTGACTGTCCACGGGATCTTCTGTTATCCACCTCTTCCATCTCTACAAAGAGAAGGCGACTCAATGGCCCATGCCGCAAAGTATAAACCCAATCTGCTGGACTCTCTCTTTGCATCCAACTCAACTCTTGATGACGAGGAAAACACCACCGATGATCCCATGGTGTGAGTGCTCCATGCAGGACGTGCTGTTTACCCAGTATTCGGTGCGCAGAGCATTCCTCTCCCTAGACGTCAACAAGTCGAGTGGGCCTAATGGCGTCTCTCCTACTGTGCTGAAGACTTGTGTTCTGGAGTTGGCACCAGTTTTAACGTGTCTGTCACATATCATGGAAGACTTGAGAGAGCTTTAGTGCACCTGAATTTACAAAGGCGACCGCTCGGATCCGCATAACTACATGCCTATCGCTATAACGTACTTGTTCTCCAAAATAATAGAATCCTTTTTAAACTGCCAGCTGTGAGGAACCTTGAGGATCACCAGCTGATTAGTGACCGCCAGTACGGTTCCAGTCGGGGTCGCTCAGCTGGTGATCTTCTGGTCTACCTAACTCAAAGATGGGCGGAATCGGTAGAGTCCAAGGGGGAAGCGTTGGTCATTAGTTTGGACATGGCGAAGGCCTCCTTTTTTATTAAACGTTACCCCCACACTAGGATTTTCTACCGTATCATGGAGGCTTCGATCGAGTTTGGCACAAACCGTTTCTGACGAAGCTTCCTTTCTATGGGCTTTCTGAGAAATTGTGCATTTGGATCACCAGTTTTCTTGCAGATCAGAGCATCAAGGTCATAGTAGACGGTGCATGATCCTATTACAAGACCATGAACACTGTTGTTATTGACACTGTTGTTCCACATGACTGCGTACTATTACCAACATTGTTTCTTCTGCATATCAATTATATGTTCCAAACTGGTAACATTCATTGCTATGCGGACGACAGCACTGGTGACGATTTATACACCAGCCGTTCCAATATTTCTCGGGAAAACATCGCCGAGTACCGGGACAAACTTGTTTCTGAAATCGAGACTTTGTTGAACAAAGTCTCGGACTGGGGTGACTGAATTCAGTCCAGTTCAATCCCCAAAAGACACAAGTTTGCGCTTTTACTGCTAAAAAGGAACCCTTCGATGTATCTCCTCATTTTTAAGTCACTCTTTTTGTTGCCTTAACCAGTGTCGGAGTCCTCAGCGTCGACACATCGAGTGATGTGCAGTTTCGTGGTAACTTGGAAGAGGAGGCCAAATTGGCCTCTAAAAAGCTTGGCGAGCTCAGCGGAGTGGGACAGGGTTTTTACCAGCACACCGCCTACAACTTTACAAGGCCCAGGTTCAGCCGCACATGGAATACTATTCCTATCTCTGGGCTGAGGCTCCCCAGTGTCGGCTCCTTCTCTTTGATCGCATCCAGCGCAGAGGCGTCCAAATTTGAGCTTGAAACTGAGGAATTGTTCATACTAATTCCAGTCGCACAAATTTACTATCGCACATCGCGACAAAACTCGCGATACCGACCATACCATCTAAATGTCTGGCGGACCACAACTGTGCGATTAAAAAGAAGTTTTTTCCTCGCACAACTTTCTTGTGGAATCGATTACCACAGAGATTTTTTCGGACCGATAGGACTTAGATCTTCAAGAAAAGAGGCTACTCCTTTTTAAAAGGCTGGCAAAGTATCTGTAATTCCCCTGGTGTTGCAGTTGTTCATGGGCAGCTTTAATCACTTTCCATCATGTGAGCCGTATGCTCATTTGCCCCCTCTCCTGTAAAAAAAAACTTAAATTCCGATAGGACGGTAATCCGACAAGACCGGAAAGAAATCAGGACAACAGCTTCACCTTCTTGTGTGTGCGTGACGAGGAACTGGAATAATGCACCGCCAACTTCTTCACCACGGGTTCTACTTAAAACTTCTTGACAGAAAAGCTCAATAAATGCTTTTTGGCCAGATTCGGGATTCGAACTCGGGACCTCAGGCTATATTATGGTGTAGCACAAATGGGTCGGCTCAATCCGAGAAGGACCACGCTCTCACAGAATACCAGCGTAAAATAGCAGTTTCATAATGTAGTGTTTCATATGGTGAGTATAGAGATCCGGAGACCCTCTTTTACTGGAAACGAGGCATTTCATCTTGGCCCTCAGGAGCTACAACGCATATGCAATTTGATTCATAATCGAGGATAAATAGAGATGCCTATGGGCCACAACATCCACTTACTGTGTATTTATTTGTTACTCTTAATTTATAAAATAGCAAGCGTGAGTAATGTTGCCCCTTATACAAAAATGCAGATAAGACGCTTAGTCTAAGTTTTGTTTGTCGATAAATTTTTCCGCAGATGAAAATCTGCCATTTTATGATTGCGACCAATAATGGATTTTAATTTTGTGAAAGCTACTATTTATCCTTTTGTTTTATAAATAAAACAAGATTTTTTTAAAACATGTATAAAGCACTCGTTTTTATTTTTCATAACATTTTCATAATTTATGCGGAAATTATATCGGGCAGCTTCAATAACGTACTCTTTATTACAGCGTATCACAAGTGTAACGCTAAACATTGTCCTTCCCCAAGGATTGCCACAAAACACGGTTCTGAGCCATCGTTGATGAATGCGCTGAATAAGGCAGGTAGAGGTAGTTCCTGTATGTTTTACCAGTATACTTCGCTTACCAATACGAGGCTTCCACTCAAGAACATTTCTTCCTCCTGAAAATTATAAATCACTACCAGTATGTTGTGTAAGAAACCCACACTTTTCTATTTCAGCTCAAGCCGAATGCTGCTTGGTTTACTCGTATAACACGACTACCTAAAACGTAAGTAACGTAGTTAGGGTGCAGGTACAAAACTTTTGTCTGTTCTCTTCTAATTAGCTATCACATTTTAAAGTACAAGTGGTATTTAAATAAATCTTTATCTCTGAAGTATCTATATATATAGCCAACAATTTAACAATCATACCATGGATACAAAATATATAATATGATGCTTTTGTGTTTTGAAATGCATTTCGGAAAACGTGCCAATAAAGGAAGAAAGAAATCGTTCGATAAAACGTAATGATAAAAGATTAAGAAACGCACTGGCAAAGTAATTAACAAAATTAAAAAAATATTGGTATAAATAATATAAATGGGTTATTTTTCTGTTATAACCGAACTAAAGTTAAATACATACATCGGACACATTTTACTTTATCGAACACGAACGTCAATACTAGTGCAGTATAGATATGACAATTTCATAATCGTTTGTTCGTTCGTTCATTCGTTCTCATTAAATATTGAGGTATTTCGTTTAACGAAATACCTCAATATTTAAATAAGCAATTCTACAAGATTATCATTTTATAGATATTTATATGTATTTATTATATTCAAACGGTTTCTCGGAAATGGCTCTTACAATTTGGATTAATTTTTGCTGTGAGGTAATGTTTCACTTTCTAAGTTTATCTGCATGAAATCCCCCTCTTTTTCGGAGTTTCTGAAACTAAGTCGTCAAGTTAGGTACTTATAAAACAAATTACAACATTTGGCGTAAGAAATAAAAATGTTTTTTGTCAAACTCTGTTATTTAAATATAATACCGTTGTAAAAGTAAATTTCTTAGTCCGTAAAAAATTGTTTAAGAAACTCTACAAGTATCCTCTTTTTAACAACCTTCAAAACGGTTTTCTTTTTAAAATATGCAACAAAATATCTCTTAGACTAGTTGACTGGGTTTGTTGATTTATTTTATCTAAAGTAATACCAGGCCTTTATTATAAATATCAATCAGATCTCTAATTAAAGGTATTTAATATATTTCTTAATTCAATTACTTCCATTAGCGGTAATAAACAATAATTTATTTTACTAACTACACTCGCGGCTTAATTTTTTATTAAGTCCATTTTTCTGGACTATTTTATAAAATGCCCATACCCGTGTCTAAGCTTATAAGTCCTGCTGACGATTATTAACATTAGTTTCTAATTAATAGAAGGAAATAAATGTAAATTAATTAAACCCGATTAGACAAGCCTCCACAACAATATCTATTCACAGGAATGACGCATATTGCAGTAATCGCCCTTCTCGCACGTTTTAAAGGGCATTTGTCACATAACTGCTCCGATTACATGGTATCAGTGATTAATAATATTTGGTTTTTTAATCTTCAAAATTAAAAATCTACCGCTCTCAAATGGTTTAAATATCTCACAGCGAAGGTACCTTAAAATTATTTGCACGCTTTTCGGAATCCTTAACGGTCGATTGTCTAAGGTATTTGATATGTACGAGTATGTTTCAATACACGAGTTCTTGTCAAGATTGCAACTGTTACATCATTATAACAACCTGGTACTGCAAATTACCTCTCAAACTCCTTCGCTTTCACAGCTTTACAACTCTGGAATGTGATTAAAACTAAAACTGTAATCGATTTTATTTATCTTAATCGTATTACTTCAACTATTAAATATTTTTGTTCTTCAGGGGATCGAACACTAAATGTCATTTGACAGGCCATTATGTAGCATCCAAGTGGGTTTTATTAGGCCGTGACTCGCAATAGGGTGCCTGTTGAACTACCAAAACAGCGATTTATACCGGAACACACACAACACAAGTACGAATAGATAAGCAAAATGAACGATATAATACGTTTAACAAAAATTGAAGTAAAGAGGTCATAACTATAAAATTAAAAATAAGTAAATGTACTTGATATTTTTATAAATGTATAAGTTACACAGCCTACGCGCATCCCATTGCTGGGCACAGACATCCTCTTATTACAGCAAGCAGCAGAGGGAGCAATTTGTCCGCCGCGTTACGCAGTCCGTAAAGTTAAATTCAATGTTCAAAAAAAATGTACTGCGTAGATATGGGAGGTAATTATGCGACTATTTTAAATCCTTACTAGCTTAATGCTGCTGTGTTTCGTGTGGTGAGTGTAGGAAACCGGAGACCCTTTTTACTGGAAACAAGGCATTCCATCTTAGTCCTTACGGGTGACAACGCATCTGCATTTCGATTTTTAATCGAGGATAGATGTAGATGACTATGGGCCGCAGCAACCACTTACCATCAGGTGGACTGTGTGCTTGTTTGTCACCCTATCCTATAAAAAAAATCCGAATCCCAGAATATGATATTTCGAGACATTTCTTCTACTACTTTTTAGATGACTTCTAAAAAAATAGGAATTTTTCGATTCAACTTTTAAGACTATCTTGTTTGTCTAGTGATCATAGAAGCGACTGCTGATTATGAGGTCCTAGCTTCGAATCTTGGTTCGGGCCAAAAATCATGGGCTTTCTTTCAAGATGTTCTCAGTAGCCCCCGGAGTAATTTTTTTATAGAATGGAAGGGTTATGTTCGATTAAAAATTAAAATGCAGATGAGATGTCACCCCTGCGGTCTACGATAGAATGCCTTGTTTCCAACAAAGAGGGTCTCTACACTCGCCTACCTAAATCAGTTTATAGGATATTATATTAATGATCTCCCTTTTATGTGTATCATTTATAAAAATATTGTTGCGCGCCTAAGTTGACGTCATGTACCTGGCACTAGCGCCATCTAGTGTCGGGGACGAGAGCGAGGGGAGCTTTCTAGAAAATGACATCACTAATCTTTCAACCGACAGCGCCATCTAGTATCGAAACGAAGAACTAAGCTTCTAGAAGCCCGACACTCGAACTTTCGGCGCCTAGTCGATTGGCGCGCGTATTTACTTGAATATTCTGGATGTTTTGGTGATAATGTGTAGGTGCTCTGATGGTGATGCTGCAGGAGCAGGCTCTCCGACAGGAGGAACAGGCCCGCCGACAGGAAGAACAGATGCTCCTCGTGAAGGACATTCACGCTAACTTCGGGAAAGAGATAAATGAGGTGAACGATAAGGTTGATCAACATGAAAACCGCCTGTCAGAAGCTGAAACCCAAATCAAGGAAGCTAAAACCCAAATCGACCAAGTGAATAATCGGGTTGATTACGTGATAGCTGACGTGAAGAAAACGCTGGACGACCTCAAACTGGGGGATGGAATTACACCTCCCGTAGTAGCTACAACACCTTCGCTACGTGGGTTCAAGGTGCCACCGTTCGACGGGACTTCTTCCTGGTCGGCCTACAAAATACAGTTCGAGGCTATTATGAAGGCGAACGGCTGGAATAAAAGTCAGGCCATGACTGCTCTCACACTAGGCCTGCGCGACGAGGCCTTAACAGTTCCGGAAGCTCTCGGTGAGAAAGTGACTTATGAGCAACTCCTTGAGGCATAAGAGGCGAGATATGGTGACGCTCACCTGTAACACGTCTTTCAGCGTAGCTTAATGATCCCGTGCAGCGCATCAACGAAAACCTGCAGCAGTGGGCTCTTGGGGTGGAGAAGCTGGTGCGAAAAGCATACCGGTCTGTACCTGCGCTCATTGAAGGGAACCTGGTGCAGACATTCATCGACGGCATCCGCGAACTGGAAGTCAGAGCTGCTGTGAGGCTCAGGCACCACGAGACGCTTAAGGACGTGGATCATGGTTCCCATCGCGTCAGGGAGGTTGCAGCAGCCACAGTTCGCGACCGCAACAAAGGATTCAGCCCTAGGTGCTATGGCTGTGGGGAAAAGGGCCATCTTCGATCCAGCTGCCCTAAGCGAACCCTAGAAAGGGAAGGTGAACGATCTCAGGAGGGTAGTGCGGCCAACAGCACCACCCAGCAGCAGCAAGGGAAACGAGTAAAAGTCAAAACAGCGGGGCGAGTGGTGGCTGATGTTAAAAGAGCCCCAAGGATCTCGATCTCACAAACCCATGATGGGAACAGTCTAATCATCAAGGGCGAAGTCAACGGAACGCCGTCTAAACTGACCATAGACACTGGAGCCTCTCGTACGGTTGTTAGTTCCCAACTTATAAGTCAGTTCCTTGGGGACTCCGCATACAACCGAGAACGCATTAATTTGGTAACAGCCACTGGTCAGCGTACACCCGTCTGTGGAGAGAAGGAGATGGAGTTGAAGCTGGGCAACGTGATCTACCTGCATAATGTCATCGTGGCTGATATAATGGAACGACTGCATCCTGGGCCTAAACTTTATGAGAAATAACTGTTGTGAGATCGACGTTAAGCAAGGTGTTTTGAAATGTGGACAGGAGGAACTTTTTATTGACGCTGCGTTACCAGGGAACGAGTACAGCATTAAGAAGATTGTTCTTCCGCCGAGATCGGAAATGATTGTTCCGGTTAGTCTTCCTCGAAACGCTGGGCAAGCTCACCGTTGTGTACTTGTGGAAAGGGTAAACAATGAACTTTCATGGAAAGTAGCGCGAACCTTGGTCAGAACCACTGACATCTCAGGAGTACGTGTGCTAAGCCTTTGTGACCGGGAACAGATTATAGAAAAAGGCACACTGGTTGATACTTGTTAGGAAGTGGATTGGTTACGTCGGTGCCAATATCTATCGAGTGAGACCCCCAGCAAGGATGCACAAACGAGAGTGATCACACTTTCGAAAGACTGTCGCAGCGTTCTCTCCCCGACCGAAATGGTCAAGGCGAAGAAGTTGTTACTCAAGTATGCCGATGTATTCTCATCAAACGATGCTAACATAGAAAAGACTGGCTTAGTTCAGCACAAAATAAACACAGGGGAAGAATTGCCTATCCATCAGCAGCCAAGAAGATTTCCGGTAGCACGTGAAAAGGAAATGGAAACCATGATTGAAGGAATGGTGAAGGATGGGGTTATTGAACCTTCCTCTAGTCCATGGTGTTTATCAGTGGTGCTGGTAAAGAAGAAGGATGGCAGCATGCGGTTTTGTGTTGACTATCGCCGTCTGAACGACGTTACGAAGAAGGACAGCTATCCCTTGCCAAGAATTGATGACACACTGGACATGCTTACAGGAGTAAAGTGGTTTAGCACGCTGGATCTAAAAAGTGGCTACTGGCAAGTTGAAATTGACCCTAAGGACAAGGAGAAAACTGCGTTTTCGACGAGAAAGGATCTGTGGCAATTTAAAGTAATGCCGTTTGGGTTGTGCAATGCTCCAGCAACGTTTGAAAGGCTAATGGAACTAGTACTTACCGGGCTAATTGGCAATGCCTGTCTCACAGTCGAGAGGAACACCTTCAAAACCTGAAACGCGTGTTCATGAAGATTCAGAGTGCCAACCTCAAGTTGAGTCCGAAGAAATGTTCACTATTCAAACGGCAAATTAACTTTTTGGGGTATGTAGTATCGGAAGAAGGTATCCGCATAGATCTAGAGAAAATCGCCGCTTTTAAGGATTGGCCGGTTCCAAAAGACAAGACGCAGGCTAGATCATTTTTGGGTTTGTGCTATTACCGGCGATTTGCGAAGAACTTTGCAGATATAGACAAACCTCTGCATAAGCTAACCAAGGAGAAGCGACATTTCTGCTGGGATGAAAGTTGCAATATCGCATTCCGGGAGCTCAAGGACCGTCTTTGCAAAACACCTATTTTGGGATACCCTGATGCAAGCAAAGAATTTATAGATGACACAGACGCAAGTGATACCGGACTCAGCGGTGTGTTGTCTCGACGGAATGGTGACCAAGAGGTCGTGATAGCGTACTTCAGCAAGTCGTTGTCAAAACCGGAAAGGAACTATTGTGTCACAAGACGCGAATTGCTAGCTGTGGTAAAGTCGTTGCAGCATTTTAGCAAATTTCTTCTGGGATGAAAATTTCACTTACGAACTGACCATGCTGCACTAAAATGGCTAATTGCAGTTTAAAAATACAGAAGGACAAGTTGCGAGGTGGATTGAACTACTGCAGGAATACGACTTTGAGATCGAACATCGCAGCGGGAAATCTCATGGCAACGCAGATGCATTATCAAGAAGACCTTGTCCTGAAGATTGCAAACATTGTACTAGGCAAGAGAGTAAGGAAGTGGTATCCGTGAGGATGCTCAGGGCAGACCATCTCAGCAACGAGGGGAAGGACAGCTTACATTGTGCACAGCAGGAAGATCCGGACATCAAGCCGATTCTGCAATGAATGAAGGCCAGTGCTCCCAAGCCCAAGTGGAGCGACGTCTCAGCGATGTGTTCGACCACTAAAAGCTATTGCGCCCAGTGGGACAGCTTGCTGTTTCAGGATGGAGTTCTGTGCCGTAAACGGGAAAATGTTCGGGGAGACAGCTGTCATTTGCAAATGGTTGTCCCTAAAGCTAAAATACCGGATGTTCTACAGCTGTACCATAATGATTGTTCAGGAGGCCATCTGGGAGTTAAACGAACCCTACTGAAAATCCGAGAACGGTTTTACTGGGTCCACTGTCGAAACGATGTCGAGGACTGGTGTCGCAAATGTAAAAGTTGTGCGGCTGTAAAGGGACCTCAGACTCGTAGTAGAGGTGTTTTGAAGTTGTACAATGTTGGTGCACCAAGGGAGAGAATAGCCATTAACGTGGCGGGGCCGTTTCCCGAGAGTGAAAGCAATAACAAGTATTTCATGGTTGTGATGGATTACTTCACTAAGTGGCCAGAAGTCTTCGCCATTCCAAATCAAGAAGCTTCAACAGTTGCAGATAAAATAGTTCATGAAGTCTTCTGTCGTTTTGGAGTACCTTTAGAGATTCACAGCGATCAAGGAAGGAATTTTGAGTCTCAAATATTCCAGGAAACTTGCCGAGTTATGGGTACTCATAAAACAAGAACGACTTCTTATCTCCCGCAATCTGATGGAATGATAGAACGATTTAATCAGACATTGGAGAGGTACCTAGCAAAAGTTGTAGACAATCGGCAACGAGATTGGGACAAGCACATACAACTGTTTTTGTTGTCATATCGAAGCACTGTTCACGAAAATACAGCAGTGACACCAGCTTTCGCAAACTTTGGAGAAAATTACGGCTGCCTGCAGACCTGATCACCGGGATTACACCTGATGCCCCACGCAGTATATGACTTGCGAAACAAAATGAATGACATTTATGAGCACGTCAGACAATCGGGCCAGCAAATGTCTGAAAAGATGAAAACCCGGTATGACCGCAAAATGAACAACAAAGGGTTCGACGAAGGTTCACTAGTGTGGTTACACTATCCAGTCCGCAGCAAAGGGAAATCTCCTAAGCTTCAAGCTACCCAATACAGAAAGACGCAAGAGGGACTCCTAAGATCGTCCATGTGGATCGCTGGGCGCTTTATTATGGGGCAGATAATGCTCGGGATGAGCATGTCTTAGGAGGGGGCAGTGTTGCGCGCCTATGTTGACGTCATGTACCCGGCACTAATGCCATCTATTGTCGCGGATGAGAGCGAGGGGAGCTTTTTAGAAAATGACATCATTAATCTTTCAACCGACAGCGCCATCTAGTATCGAAACGAAGAACTAAGCTTCTAGAAGCCCGACACTCGAACTTTCGGCGCCTAGTCGATTGGCGCGCGTATTTACTTGAATATTCTGGGTGTTTCGGTGATAATGTGTTTTAAAGGCACTGCAAGATGTGATCGGGGAAGTATTGAATTTGGCGAGACAAGCGAAGCTTCGGAGCGAAATAAATTGAATCATTGTGATTATTTAATAGTGTTTTAAGTATAATTAGTGTAAACTGAATTAAAGAGTTAATTTTGGTAATTCTATCGGCAATTTTTATTGTCACGAACCTCAAGCTTGTAACAATATTTTGGCGATAGTTTTATATTTAAGAGGTGGTGGTGATCATCCATTTAATTTTCTTTTTAGTACTTTTTTATTTTGTTATTTCAGTTCTTTAATTTTTACTTATTATTAGACTTTAATTTTTATCGAAAATTATTTTTTTCTTGTAGCAGCCGATCAATGTAATAAAATCGCCATGCTGGGCGGGCGGGTTTGTTGTTGAGCACAAACTAGATACCTTTGTAGTGGTGATGCAACTGCTGATCCCCAGCAGCATTGAGATTTATACTCGATATTTTTCGATCACCAAATTCCCGATCGTTGCTGTTCGAGTACACTACGTGTAGGTGATGATTACATTTGAAGTAGAGTTGACTCCCTTACACCATATTCCTTTTTATATTACATTACTCATTAATATTAATTCTATACAAACAACATTTTATTTGGTTAAATGAAAATATTACCATATCAGGAAAAATAAAAACGCTGATTGTTAACAAATATTATATTTATCTATAAATATTAAACGTAACAGCCTCTAACCGGGCTCTATGTGTAATTAGCACTATAATAACATACATGTAATGGCGTAACATGCCATGTTTGGAATAATTAATGTTCAGAATAAGATTACAAAACGTAGGGTTAGCAATCGTGACTAAAACTTTCTAAAATACCTGTAACATATATTAGAATATCTTTGTATTTTATAAATAATTCTTGGTGAAAGTAAAATTTTACTTTTACTACTAGTTCGGGAAAAAGTCTACTTACTTGGAAAAATCAGCTAGAAACCCAAGGGGACTTTTCCACAATAATATTATGATATAAAGTTAATTGTACAATTCCTTACAAAATTCAATTAAGAAACAGCTTGCAAGAGGTCATATTATTTTCAGGGTTTATTATTATCCATATGCAATAACAATACTTTTTGTTTTTAAGCAGTTTTCGTTCTCTCATTTTGCGCTTTCCTTATTTACATACATACATAACGTCTCGTAATTGCCGAGGATATAGGCAGCGTTACGAAATCTAATTTTCCATTTCATCTCGGGAGTTTAGTAAGAGGCGAGAGAGGAAAACTGTAATACGAGATCACCAGCAGCATCTTCCTAATAACAATTGAATATTACAAAAAACTGCATTTGCAAACCGGACGTGACTTAGCATATATCCTCCATATTTAGTAATCTGTGGTGAATGAATAAATGAAAATTCAATTTTGTTGTTCAAGTCAGAATTTTTATATCAAATAACAATTGTAATAACCAATAAATGTTTGAGAGTTGACGTCGAGTGCTTTATTCAGGGAGAACGATTTATGACTAGTTCAGATATGGCTTTTAAGTACACATGGTGGGTGCTGAAAGCACAATCTGTTTTAAGTAAAGGTACAGTTAAATTGAGAGTACAATTCACCACCCACACACCTAACCCTAACAGATTCGCACTACAATAAGGCGGGCCGGTCAGGCTTGGTTTGTTTTTAAAATTAAATTGTTAAATTTATTAAATACAGAAAATAAAATTTTAACAATTTCGTTTTAAATTAAGACAACTCAATTCTTTTAATCAGTGACTCCTGTAATAGTCGTATTAGCATGGCGACGCATGTCGTGTAAACGCGTCGTGTAACGGCGTATCACATTAAAATAGTTGAATTATATTTATTGCGATGAAAAACTTAAGACACGCAGTGGAGCTATTCCTACTCAATATAAATTTCTAGAAATAAGATTCCTGCTCCCATCAGTAGAACACATGTGTATGAAGTATTAAGTATAGACAATTTGCATTACATTTTCATTTAATTGCAACGCGACGAATAAGAATCCACCACAAAAGTTGTTCAATAGGTGACAGTGATTAAGATGAGATGATAGTTTAAAATAAAGGCATTAATCTGCATTTGGTCACACTGCGTGCTTAAATAAGTGACAAAGATATTAATAGTTATTTGGCAACCATCCGCTAAATTAAGTAAAATTATGTGTCTTCCCTAGTTTGAAGAGCACCTCCCGCCCTCCCTCAACTGCGTGCACTAATCCCGTCACCACCAATCCTAGCACCACTACTTCTAATGCCAATACTCCCAACACCACTATTATAGGAAAGATACAGCATCGACGATAATACGACACGTGTTTAGCCTCTTCACGAGGCATCTTCAGGTGATGTTGACTCTACGACGGCTGACCGCTAAGGATCAGCTTAGCGTTGAGGGAGGTGCTCTTCAAACTAGGGTAGACACATCATTTTATTTAATTTGGCGGATGGTTACAAAATAACTATTAATATCCTTATTATAATAGATTTCCGCAAAGTAACGCCTGATTCTATCAATTATAAATAACTGACGCCTCCGTGGTGCAGTGGCTTAGCAATGAGTTGCAAAGCAGAGGACCGCGGGGTTCGATTCCGCACAGAACCAGCATTTGCATGATCTAAAAATAATTGTTCCTTATGAAATTATGTTAGTTACGTTTGCGTCAGCTTAGGGAGGGTTGAAGTGGAAGGTGGCGAAGACTTTTCCTATATTAATTTATTTTCTAACTTACAAGTTAACTACTGTGACGATGTGAGTACACAGGATTACTAGACTACATAACTTACAAACTAATTTAACTACTACTGAGCTGCCTTAACAATTAAACCTAGGTTTATATACTTAGTTGAAATGTGCTGGGTTTTGCTTAGCAGGCGGTAGGTGACTTCCTTATGGCACTGTGTTGATTATTCTAAGTCACGCACCGTTATTTGCTTAGCCTTCGGTGCTATATTGTAGGTGACTTCCTGCTTGCTTGTAAGGTCTCGGTAGGCATATGTAACTCCTCCACCCTCAGCACGGCAACTATTGCAGCACATTCAGCGAAAATTTCCCCTTGTTGTCTTCGTGATGGCTTAGTAGGCATATGTAACTCGTTCGTAAACAGCCTCCACAATAAAGAAGAAAATCCTGGTGTATGGTAACGCCTATTGAAAGAAAAAAAAAGAAAGTTATAGTACAATATATAGTAAAATATACATGAAATAATAATTTATTATTTTGTGTTTTGTTTATTAAAATAAATGTACCAAACACAAAATAAGAAAAAGTCTATTGGCTGAAAATTGAAATCAAATCAAATGTATTAATCCTCGAATAAAAGTGATTCATAGTTAAAAAATATTATTTAATTACCGTTCTGTAAATATAATAGTTCTATTGCTTAACTTATATATTTAGTCGGGCTATTATTTAGTTATTGGATATCTTTTATTTGATGATAAAAAATCAGATTTTAGTCGAACATATTTATTAACTTAATTTCTTTTATATACTTGTAACTGTTTTAATAAGAGTGTGAGTCATACAAATTCAGTATGATAATAAAATTCATTCGCCAATTTTAAAATCCTTCAACCTTCTACAATATTCAAAGAATTATTATTAATAAAAAAAAAATAATTATTAATTTATTTTAGTATCCAGTAAATAAGTAAATTCTCAGAGGCACTAATCGCTGTCAATTTTACAGTACGCAAGCAACCTTGATTTGATTCCCGTCGGCACTAAAGAAATTGTTAATTAAAATTTTAAGTATTGTTTTACCACGTGCTCAGCGGAGAAGGTAACATTGTAAGGAATTCTGCATGCCTGTGAAATTAAAATAAATATTTCAAAGACATGTTGTGAAGTCCGCATTGGGTCAGCAGCGCGGCGAAATTTCTTTGCTCTAAAATCCTTCAAGAAATCAGAGAAGGCAGTGGCAGAAATGGAACGTATATAGACTGCATCTTTAATTTACTTTAATTTTTGGATAATAAACCAAAAGGGAGGTAGCAGTCAAGGTGATCCAATACTTTGAAACATCGAAAGCGATTAATAATATTTAACCATCCAAAGTTGGCAAATTCTTGTGATCACCAATCTTGCTCAAATACATCGGAATATATACATCGTCAAATATATGGTTTTAGTCAAACCGAAACAAATCTTAATACACTAACAAATAAACCGTCAAAGGTTGCGAAGCAATTTAAGTACTCAAAAATGGGGGACACAACTGGAAAAATATCTTTATCTTAACGATAGGGTGCAATTTATTTTGCGTAAAATTTTATTATAAAAAATGAACAATATATGCACTTCATATTAATATCTTACCTTCTAGTGCAACTGAGTATTATTATTATTCTTAGTCATATTTTATGCTTTACGTCATTGACATAACATTCTGTTCAGTTTAAAATTTTATAAAACTATTAAGTTAATGTAAATGAAATTATTGGATCTCAGTGTTGCAATTGGTAGCTTTCCCGTGGCTTTATTCGCGTGTACTGTACTCATATTCTGTTATTGTAAAAACCCTAAACATTTTGTGACGATAATTGATTTGGGGTTTTTTGGAACAACTATCGATACCCATTCAAAAAGACGAAAAGACAAAACAAGAAACCTAACTTTATGGAATTTTTATAAGTCAAAAAGAAAGATCAAAGAAGTTAAATAATTTTCAATCATTTAAGCAGAGCCAAACTTAGCCATCTTCGTCCTTATATAACTTTCCAAGTAGAAAATATTTGATATTTTTCGAAAATATTTGGAAGTTTGTCTTGAAGCTTGGTCAAATTAAGTCGGAAGGATATTATTTTAGCTTACAGATGATCAATTTTGATGATCACCAACTAAATTAAATCTCAGATTTAAATACTAAAGAGAGGTCATTTTTCTAACTTTTAGCTTCAAATTATAATAGCTACGATACTTGTTCTTTTTATAAAAGATACAGCAACGCAAAGGCATATCGTCTTATTTGTCTTTATAAACGGTGTAACTTCGCTTTTAATTCGGTTTCATCAACATCAAAAGCAAAATTTGACGTGGTTCTTCACCGCTGGCCGTATGAGGACGCTCAAGGTCGCTCAGCGAGCTATGGAGAGGGCTATGCTCGGAGTTTCACTGCGTAGACTCAGAAATGAGGATATCCGCAGTGAAACCAGCGTGACCGACATAGCCCAACGGATTAGTAAGCTGAAGTGGCAATGGGCCGGCCATATAGCTCAAAGAACCGATAACCGATGGGGAAGAAATGTTCTCGAGTGGCAGCCTCGTACCGGTAGACGTAGTGTAGGGCGACCCCCCACTAGATGGAGTGACGACCTGGTAAGACATGCAGGAAGTGGATGGATGCAGGTGGCTCAGGACCGTGCTTTGTGGCATTACTTGGGGGAGGCCTATGTTCAGCAGTGGACTTGTGAAGGGCTGTAATGATGATAATGATGAAAGGCAAAATTTCATATGAAAATAAATTTATCGAAATAAAAATAAAGATATAATTTTTATCTAGTTTCATTTTATTTATCAGTTTTATTATTTAAATTAAAGAAAATTTCACTTATATTCTTGGTGTTGTTCAATTCATGGATTGAATTTTTAAAACGATTGAGAATTAAATTTTGTATCATCAAGATAAAATTTCTTTTCCTAAAGTGTTCAAAATTTTGAATACTTTGGCTACTTGGATACCATTGGCGTTCTGTTTGTTACTATAATTTTGAACGGTTTAAATGATCGCATATATATGACCATGTACGTGTTCCGATATATTTGAGCAGGATTAATGTTTTCAATAATTTGACCACTATGGATGGATGAATGCTTATGATCACTTTGGGTGTTTAAAAATAATTGAACACCTAGACTGCTCCCATATATCGGACGCTGACTGTACAAATCAGTCGAATTAATGAGAATCATTAGGTGTATTAATAAATTGAAATAAACTTTTTAATTACGTTTTTATATTTAAATAACAGCATAAAATATAATTATAAAACTACGCTTGCCAACTCGCTTGCCAGGCGTGGCAACTATGGCAAAGAATTTTAAGCATACCGTGTTACTCTATACCGCTGCATTGGAAGAAATTTTCAAGCTACTGGAGTGGAAAGGTAAGTAATTGTATCGATGGCGAGCACATCACCTTCAATTTGTCGACGACATAGTCCTTAAGGCAGAATCGTTGGTGGACCTAAGCACTATGCTCAATGACCTCCCAGCGAATAGGACTTAAGATGGATATGGACAAAATAAAAGCCATGGGTTACGTCCATGTCACGCCTATGCTGGTAGATGTTAAGAGCACTATGCTCGAAATTGTTGGCGAGTATGTATACTTAAGACAAATAGTTCGAATAATTAAATCCAACTCCAGGTAAGGCAGCGTTCGGGAGATAACGACACAATCATGTTCTCGTCACATTGTATGAATTCATATATACCGTGTTCTCGTCATGTATAACTCAAAACTTGAAAACAATATATAATAAAACACCATGTGTGTATATATATATCAGTGAAGGAACCTCGTTCTAGATCAATAAGTCATCACTTATTGATCTAAGACGTGGTTCCCCCATAATAGCAGTATGGGAAAGCTCAAGATGGCTCAACGAGCTATGGAGAGGGCCTTTGCGTGACAGATTTAAATACGAGGATATCTGCAGTAGAATCAGTGTAACCGATACAGCCTAACGAATAAGTAAGCTGATGTGGTAATGGGATGGCCATATATAGCTCGAAGAACCCATAACCGATTGGGAAGAAAGGTTCTCGAGTGGCTCTCCCATACCAATAGACGAAGTGTAGGACGGCCCCCCACTAGATGGAGTGACGACCTGGTAAGACATGTAGGAAATCGATGGATGCAGGTGGCTGAGGACTGTACTTTGTGGCGTTCATTGAGGAAGACCTATGTGCAGCAATGGACTTGTGAACAGCTGTATTGCTTATGATTCAAGTAATAAGTTGTACACGTATTGTTGTTGTATACTTATCTGATTTAAACTGCGTCAAGTTATTGTTAAATAACAAAAAGAAAAATTAAATTATCAGGGAGGCGAGCTAGTTGCTAGTAATGCATCAAGTCTTTATATTTTCTGTTACAAGTTGGAAATAGACACATTCCATTAAAGCATTATTTATCAGAAAATACGAACCTTAGAAGTTTTCGCAAAAATATTTTAATCACATATAAACTCAGAATTTGTACATATTATCGCGTGAATGACACTAAAAATTCAATGGGACAGCTTGTCTTCGAAATTGTATTCCTAATACAGACGCGACATATGTACTCCTAAACGAACGCATATTTAGTTGAACTGAAATAAAAAAATAAAATCAAAAACAGACGTCGTTTACGACTACGGCTCTTAGTTTCCGACCGCCTGTCAAGTTCATGAGTTCTGTTTCAGTAATAAATAAACGAAAACTAATGCTTTGTCATAAATTTCCCACAGTCGGTTATTTTAAGTATCGATAGGTACATAATATCAAATTTTGGTTCTTAGTATTTCGTGCTAGTATAAAAAAAGATTTAATACAAATTTTGTTGATGCGTCAATTAACCTCCCAACTTAGACAGGTGGCTCTTTCACGTTTGTCCAAAAAATCTTTAGAGCATTGATTCCCCTCATTAGCTTATTCAATATGAGCAAATCGGCACAAATCTTTACGCATGCGTTAGGAGATCTGTCTGTTCAGTTACCTATACACTGTGGATTACTAACATTTCAATTCACAGTTTTGAGATTAAGAGTGTGATCGGAGAGTCTAATGGGTTATTCTACGATGGGTCTAGTAAAACTTAACTTCGATCGCATGAACAGTTTCCGCGTTTTTATCTAATATTTTTAATATTGTGTTTGATATTTTATTGAATGTTGTTATGTGTTTTGTGAAAGTGGGTTTAGTGAAAGTTTGCAAATTAACAAATAACTTATAAAAGCTAAACCGGTTAAAAGTAATTCAAAATACATTCTCAAAAATATTTCTATCGTATTCTATTTCTATTTTTATCGTATTAGCTAAATCTGTTGTAGTTAAAAATAAAATTACGGAGGTCCACTGACGTGAGTTTTCTATATAAGTCTTTGTTTGAGGGAAGTTATACAAAAGTTTTGCTACGGAGTTCGAGTCAACTTCTTGCCTTCGATCCGTAAATGGAACACGTTTCAACACTGATACTAGGAATAGAATTTTATTCACGGACTCAATTTAGAAGTGCGTAATAAAATGGAACAAAGAACAATTTGTTGTGTGCTCCATTTTATTACGCACATATTGTTATTTAATATATCAGTCAAGTGACTGCCCAAGAACAACTGCCACACCAGGAAAATTGTTGTTGTTCTCACTATTCCTAAGCTGTATCTCGGATTTAACTCATGTACGATAATATCCCGGGGGGTCTATGAAACGTTATAATTGTGACACGGAAAAAACATATTGAGAATCGTAGTAGGTTTCGTTATGATGTTTGATATTTGAATTTTTTTAAGAGGATATGGGTGAAGAACGAAGACACAGTCCACTTGATGGTAAATGGTTGCTGTGGCCCGTAGACATCTACACCTATCCCCAATTACGGATCGAATGTCACCCGTGATGACTAAGATGAAACGCCTTGTTTCCAGTAAAAAGGGTCTCAGGTTCTCCACATTCACGTTATTTTACGCTGGTGTTCAATAGTTTTATTGTTTCAGTGTCGGTTCTAATCCGATGCCTTTTTAATCGAGTTCCAAAAACAAGAAGTTACTTTATACGACACTTTCTTAACTATCATATATAAAGGTTACTCGCAAAAGACTAAAACTGAATTAAAATATTCTTCTTTCACTACTTCAGAGATTGTTCTATCATTTCAAGAAAAAAAATTACACATAAAGTTGGAATAATGGAGAATGAAGTTTTAATGTGATTATTTAAAATAAAAATATAGTTAAGTTATTCTATGTTATATTAAATTAATGATATTGCTTATTCCACTGAAGAGATTAAAATAACATTAAAATGAAAGTAAAACCAACCTCTAAAAAATAATTCTCACATAAACAGACATACACAAAATAACTTATGAAGTCGTGGCTTAAATTTTTTTTATAGATGAGGGGGCAAACGAGCATGCGGCTCACCTGATGTTAAGTGACTACCGCCGCCCATGATCAACCGCAACACCAGGGGAATTGCAGGTGCGTTGCTGGCCCTTTAGAAAGGAGTACGCTCTTTTCTTGAAGGTCCCCAGGTCGTATCGGTCCGGAAAAATCGCTGGTGGTAAACTCCCCAAGTTTCGGAAAAACTCCTCTTGAAACGTACAGTGGTGGACCGCCAAGCATCCAGATGATGTGGATGGTATCGCGACGTTTGCCGCGTAGTGCGTTCACGAAATTTGGCGGCTAGGATTAATCAGAACAATTCCTCAGAGCACTCTCCGTGGTAGATGCGAAAGCAAATGCAAAGAGATGCAACATCTCTTCGCAGCGTCAGTGAATCGAGCCGATCGGAAAGCACTCGGTCGTCGACGATTCGAGCCGCTCTGCGCTGGATGCGGTCAAGTGGAAGTAGCTGGTACTGGGGAGCCCCAGCCCAGAGATGGGAACAGTATTCCATGTGCGGCCGAACCTGCGCCTTGTAAAGTTGCAGGCTGTGTGCCGGCATGAAATACTGTCCCGCTCTGCTGAGCACGCCAAGCTTTTTAGAGGCCAATTTGGCCTTCTCTTCCAAGTGACCACGAAACTGCACGTCACTCGATATGTCGACGCCGAGGATTCCGATACTGGCTGAGGCAACAAGGGGAGTGCCTTGAAACTGAGGAGATACGACAAAGGGGTTCTTTTTAGCGGTTAACGCGCAAACTTGTGTCTTCTGGGGGTTAAACTGGACTAGATTTAGTCGCCCGCAATCCGAGACTCTGTTCAGCAAAGACTCGACTTCAGACACAAGTTTGTCCCGGCACTCGGAGACGTTTTCCCGAGAAATATTGGCTCGGCCGGTGTAAAGCATCACCAGTGCTGTCATCTGCATAGCAATGAATGTTACGGGTTTGCAACATATCATTGATATGCAGAAGAAACAGCGTTGGCGATAGCACGCAGCCTTGTGGAACACCAGCATTAATAGGCTTGCAATCGGAGCTTGCACCGTCTACAACGACCTTGATGCCCCGTTCTGCAAGAAAGCTCCAATCCAATCGCACAATTTCTCGGGAAGCCCATAGGAAGGGAGCTTCGAAAGAAGCGCTTTGTGCCAAACCCGATCGAAGGCCTTCGCAATGTCCAAACTAACGGCCAATGCCTCCCCCTTGGACTCTACTGCCTCCGCCCATCTGTGAGTTAGGTAAACCAGAAGATCACCAGCTGACCGACCACGGCGAAAACCGTATTTTTCGATACCCTATATTTCTAGTACCGACTTTTACAAGCTTGTGTTGTTTTTTTTTTTGTCTTTTAGAAAGGGAACATGGTAAATGAAAAGTAAATAAGCGAAGATACACATATTTAGAAGGATACATACAAATGTATAATATACTGTAATTTTCCTATTAGCCTGCCTAATTTCTCAATCGCTACGCTTGGCAGCTTTGATGCAACTGCTCATCACCACTTTGGGTGTTTACATCTGATATATTGGCTGATCTACTACACATACGGAATATGTATAATAAGAAATGTGGTTGTAGATTCTCTTACTTTTCTTTGATCTGAATACAGAAAAAAAAACAACTTCAGAAAGTACTATGTGGAAAATATGTTTTTAAATTTTAGAGTCGGTTTATACTTCTTATTAAAAGTTTAATTATTTACTCAAAAATCATACTTTGAATACATTGGATGGGAAATTGATAGAGCAGACCGAATCGAAACTTGACCCTTTGTTTAAGAATTGTTTCTGGCAGGAATTTTGTTACTTTGATTTTAATAATACTATTATTATATATTTTACGTGTTATACAGCGAATATAACGTATTATTAGGTTGTCAAAAATGTAGTTTTTCTACGCAATTAATAAGGGAATTAATATATAGTCCTATTTAGTGTTCAGATCAAAGAAAAGTAGGAGAATCTACAACCACATTTCGTATTATACATATTCCGTATGTGAAGTAAGAGGCGTCCATGTGTAAAGCCTCATAGCCTTCGGTAGATGTCATTCCATTTCGAATATAACAGACGTAAAATACCTAAAATGGTGATGAGCGGTAGCATCAAAGCCGCCAAGCGTAGCGATTGTGAAATTAGGCAGGCTAATAAAAGGGAAATTACAGTATATTATACATTTGTATGTATCCTTCTAAATATGTGTACCTTCGCTTATTTACTTTTACACTTTCTAAAAGAAAAAAAACTACACAAGCTATAAAGAATAAGCCATTAAAAACCAGCTAATCGAAAAACACAATATGAAATAAAATTTGGCATAAAACAATAACGACGAAGCATTACTAAATATCCCAGTAATAAAATATAATGATGTGTCTTACTTAGTTTAAAGACCACCTCCCGCCCTCTCTCAATTGTTAATATCTTCTTTACCACCTTTTTTACGTGGTAGAGCCATGCTGCAGCTATATTAGTAGTATAGGTGTAACACAAATGGATCGATATGACCGGGGAAGGATCACGCTCTCACAGAATACTAGCGCAAAATAGCAACTCAACGCTACTGTGTTTCGTATGATGATGTAGAGAACCGGAGACCAAGTTTACTGGAAACGAGGCATTCCATATTAGTGCTTAAGGATGACAACGCATCTTCATTTTTATTCGAGGATAAATGTCAATGCCAATGGGCCCCAGGAACCACTTACCTTCAGGTAGACTGTGTGCCCCTTTGTCACCATTATCCCATTAAACTAAACCACCGATCCCAACACCATTACACCACAAACGATGCACCATCATCGATGGTACGACCTTGGTTCGCCTCAAAACGAAGCATCCTAAGGCGAAATAGACTAAATAATATAATGAATGTTCGCAAACTAACGGTAACGAACTACTAATTACAAACAATGTATTAACGTTTCTTATACAATGAAGTTATTGGATGATTTTTATGTTCCTTCTATGTAATCAAGTAGTGAATAAGGATAATATAATATCAAACAATGTGTATTTGTAAATACGAATGATGATAAAATATTCGGTAATTTAAAATTAAAAAATATAAAAAATGGAGTATTTTTTTTTTTTTTTTTTTTTTTTTTAAGTATACTATAGTTATAACATTACAAAAAGGTCATACAGTTTTATCTTTAAATTGTATATTATTACACAAAAATTTGAGTAACAAAAGTGTGTATAAATAATAATAGGTGAAAATGTGTAGGGTGAACACAACATATTATGGATAAAGTTAATTTCCCAAGGGAGTAGTACATTAGGCGCACGTTCTCAGAAATGGGTCGATTGCTGTAAATTACACTTTGTGACATTTCTGTTAACACAAAACTTTGTCCTTTAATTTATTTTTAAATGTTTATAAATAGAAATACGAAATTATAAAAGAAACAATATGATTTAACAATGTTTTATTTAAACACCTTCCTGTATATTTACCTATTTCAGTAACATTTTTAAATATTTTTGAACACGAGCGTAAAATAGCAACGTAATGCTGTTGTGTTTCTTATGGTGAGTGTAGAGACCCGGAGACCCTTTTTACTGGAATCGAGGCATTCCATCTTAGTTCTCAAAGGTGACAACGCATTTGCGTTTTGAGGATAAATGTTCATGTATATGGGCTACAACATCCACTTACCATCGGATGGACTGTGTGCTCTTTTGTTATCCAATGCTTTAAAAAATCATCAAATAATATCATCAACGAATATCGGAACTTGGTAGGAAACTTAAAGAAAATATCGATATTTTATTAAACAAATAGTGACTTTTCATTCGAACCTATCTTGTATAAAATGTAAATTTATAAAATAATTTAAAAATTTCATCATCATCATCATTACAGCCCTTCACAAGTCCACTGCTGAACATAGGAATGTCACAGTGCACGGTCCTAAACCACCTGCATCCATCGACTTCCTGCACCACGTCGTCACTCCATCTAGTGAGGGGTTGCTCTATACTACGCTTACCGGTATGAAGCTGCCACTCGAGAACCTTTTTTTCCTAACGGTTCTTCGAGCTATATGGCCGGTCCATTGCCATTTCAGCTTACTAATCCGTTGAACTATGTCGGTCACTCCGGTTCTACTGCGAATATCCTCATTTCTAAGTTTATCACGCAGAGAGACCCACAGCATAGCCCTCTCCATAGCTCGCTGAGTGACCTTGAGTCCTCTTATGGCCAGCAGTGAAGGATTACATCTCAGATCCGTAAGTCATCACTCGTACATGCACTGGTCGTACAAACTAGTTGTTTTAAGATACCCGACGAGCAGATGTGTCGTAATTTCCCGAACGTTGCCCAGCTGAGTTGAATCCGTCGATTGACCTCTCGGTCGAAGTTGGACTTGTTGGACTATTTGTACCAGGTAAACATACCCGTCAACAACTTCGAGCTTAGTGCTCCCAACAACTACCGGCATAGGTGTGACATGACCATTAAAAATGATCTTTGTTTTGTCCATATTCATCTATTGACCTATCCGTTTGGAGACACTATTGAGGTGAAAATACAATTTTAATTATGCTGTTACGTGTTATCTCAATATCTCATAAGGAGTTGCTTGATAAACTTGAGCGCATTCAGAACCTTTGCATACGGTTCATATTTGGACTTCGAAAATATAATCATGTTTCCTATGTAGGTACCCACATTTTTTGTCTTTTATACTGTATTCTATTTAATCCCACTTCCCCTGCTTAACTTAAAGAGCGATTTGGGTTTATTGAAGACACTGAATGTCGCTCTCTTTGCTCTGATAAAAACTTCACCCTAAAAATCTTATCTCATAACACTTTCTTCTATGCTAAATTTTTTTCTATTGAAGTTGTTAGGCTCTAGAACTCCCTACCGCTGCACATTAGAATTGCACCGTCTATTGAAAAGTTTAAAAAACTTGTCAAAGCATACTTCTTTCCTACTTTAATAGTCATTCCTCTAAAAAAATACTACCTACTTATTCTTCCTTACGTTAAGGCTTTGATTACACTTAATTGTTTAATCCTTTCTGCACTCATATATGTATGTCTATATGTTTGTATGAATTGTATGTATTTTGTGTGAATTTATCAATTATATAATTATATTTATGTCGTGTGTATTTTCCAACAACCTACGACACCCTTACCCTTTTTCACAGTTAACTTTATTCTCAGCAATGGGTGCCTGGTAGAGATCGCTTCTAAGCGATAAGGCCGCCAATTATATTTGCATTTTAAATCACTTACATTTTTAAACCGTTGTTTTTGGAAAGTACTTCTTATTAAATTAACCTTATCAAAATCATTGAGCAAATATATACTAATAGTAAAGGTAACACAGACTTTCAACCTGGGGTATTGTTAAAATTCCGCTATTCTTTATATGAAAAAGGTTTACACAAACACTTTATACTGTTTGAAATTTGTTATTCGCTCATTTTTTATGTAAAATAAAATCCAATTTTAACTGGTAAAGAATGTCACAGGGCATAAAATCTGACCTTTAACAATTAGCTTATTAAGTTTAAATCAAAATTAAATAAGTGAATTATTACATCTTGTTGATATATCGTAAGCTCCTTCGTAAGCTTCCATAAATGCCGCTTGATTAACTAACCTTCTGTGTGAAGGTAAAATAGAATATATTCAGTTTCTCATATGATTGGACAAAATTTTATTCCTCTTCATATGATTTCTGTCTCAAGGTATTTATAATATAAGCACGTTCAACTTAGAACTTTTAAATATGTGTTACAATAAATATATTTCAGGAATGTTAGTGTACCTTCATTATTAGAGTTCTGGTCATGCAAAAGCAATCTATGTAATTTTATTCCGTCAATCCTAACGTATCACACCATCATAACTTATGGAGTTTTTAACTTGAATTAGACTTATATTGTTTGAATTGCTCTCTATATTAAGCGTTTGCGGAGTGATCAACTAGCTGACACACCACCTGATGGTGTCACTTCAAACAAAGATGGCCACAAATCCGTCATCACCTTATAGAATTAACATAAAATTTCTCACAACCTGAAAACTGGCTCTCAAATTTTTTTAATTATTTCTTTTTAAAATCCTTTAAACTGAGCTAGTGTACAAACTAGCAGCGAAAAAAAATAGCAAGAAAAATACAGTTAATTGGCAACAGGAATGGGTTGAAGGTTATTTCCATTCCAGACGAAGCTTTGGCGCATAATATATATATTTATACAATTCTCATATACGTAATATTCTTTCGAGTATTTTTATAGAATGTAATATCAATATTTTATAGAATGGGATATGTTCCACACCCAACAGACCATTTTTTTTTTAAATATAATTAAATTGATATGGTAAATATTACAAATTATATATAATATTATTGATATGTTTTAATATTTTGTGATGATTAGTTATAGCAAGTTTAAAGACTGTAACGCGAATATATATTTGTATTATATGTAAATCCAAGGAGACAGTTAATTCGTTCGTGAAAAACGATCATGAATCGCAAATTTCATTTTGCAGCAGTGTACCAGTAAAAGTTTGCTTCTCCATGCCTTTATTTACAACCTACGCTACAGAATTATTCACAGGGATAAAATTTCTCGTGGCCATGCAACAATGAGTCTGTTTATGAAATGTAAAACAGTTTAATACCGAATTGTTCTGTTACATTGTATTATAAACTTAAACATTGGATGTAAAATTTCAGATCAAAAATTTAAAAAATTTTAGAAAATAAATACAAATAGTAAAAGTTATTACTAATTATTTATATTTAAAATTATATCCCAAATCCTCCTAAATTCGTTTAAATCAATAAAAAATAAGCTCAATTTTTTTTGTAAAAAGATAACGTTACTAGGTGACTTTCGTAAGTTTCCTGTCAGTTATAATAAAATATTGTCCCTGTATTACTGTAACATGCTCGAATTATTTCTACCAAAATTGCTTTTAAGAATAATATTTAAATAATAAATATATTTTTGACAGTTCGGGAGACTGTAATCCACCGCGAGCTCTGTCGCAGTCCGCACAGAGTACTTTTTGTATACAGTCAGAATTCAGATCTTAACCAATAAGTCACTGAATTCTTCAAATGCCGTCGCCGAATCATTACTTAAAGAAAATGTAAATGCGTGTACAAAGAATTTTACATTTCATAAAGTATCATCAAAAGATATTGCAAAATATTTTAAAATTATTGATATTAAGAGAACTGCAGATCTGTGGGAGATTTACGTTAAAGTTATTGTGCCTATAATACATACAATCGCACCTTCAACTATGTATTATTTTTAATACTAATATCAAATCTAATTTGTATCCCGATTTATTGAAACATAGTAAAGTAATACTTTTATTTAAATCTGATAGTACATAAGACCTTACCAATTTAGAACTATTTCTTATTATTAATTTTTTAATTTAAATAAGTTACTAGTACATAAAATCAATCCGGTTTTTGGGGAAGTTTTGTTTTTTTTTTGTTGTTTTTTGGGTACAAGTATAGAAGGAGAGAGAAGGAGTTTGTTTTTTGTTTTGTTTTTTTTTTTTATTTTTTTAATTTTTTTTTGATGATACTTTCAGTAACTAATGATTAAATTAAAATGACAGTTACTAAATTATGATAAGGAAAATTATAGTATATCTAAATTATTAAATTCGTTTAAAGTTAATAAGATGTAATTAAATGGCATTAAAACTAAATGTATAAAATTCATAAATCCGATTGTGTTGAAACATGTTAGTATTAATGTAATTTAAAATGGGGAGGAACTGAGTCTTGCTGATATCACAAATTTTCTTGGAATCACACTAGACGGAAAGCTTTAATGGGGCCCCCATGTATCAAAAGCAGCAAGCAGGCTTAGTTCTGCAGTATATGCTGTAAAAAGGTTAGAAGTCTTATCAGTGTTGAAACAGCTAGACTAGTTTATTTTAGCTATACATAACACAATGTCTTATGGTATTTTCTTTAAGGACACGTAACTGACACTGAAATTATATGTGTTTTGCAGAAGAGGGCCATAAGAGCAATATTAGATTTAAAACCTAAAGATTTGCTCAGACAAAAATTTAAAGAATTTAATATATTAAATTTTGCCTTTCAATACATTTATGAAAATATAATGTAGGTATACAAAAATAAAAGTAGTTTTACGAAAATAAGTGATATTCATTCAGTAAAATCTAGGACCAGACACAAGCAAGTAGTACCAGTTACTCGACTCCACTCAGTCAGTAATTCATTGTTAGGTCGACGTAAACAATTTTACAACAAAATCCTAAAAATATGCAAGGTTTGACTTGAACAAAGTTGAAAAACTTATTAAACTAAGTTTGTATAAAAAGTGTGTTATTATGATAGTAAGTAATTTATGAATAACAATAACCCCTGGGAAGTTTGATCGCTATCTAGCTGTTTCTAATTTGTTACGCGAAGTTAATTGTAACATTCATGATTGAAAGATATTTTTTATGTCCCACTGGGTTTCAACTTAAGTTTCTGTTTCCCAATACGTTGCAGAAAAAATATAACGAATAATAAACTAATGAGTTTGCGTCAGAATGAAGAAAAAATTAATGTCAAAAGAGGTCAGGACCTGATTGACTATATACAGCTGACACTGAATCATGCTTTTGGAAACCATGCCAGTTATAAACAATATTTCTGTGAGAAATGGTTTACACAAGAGGATTAATAACAGACAAAATCTTTCTTTTCAAAAGTCGACTGAGTTGTAAGTAGAAAGTTAAAAACGCCATGTGCCAATGTAATTAAAATATTATATATATATATATATATATATATATATATATATATATATATATATATATATTTGTTAGCGACGAAAAGTGAATTTAATTACTTATTTAATTTTGTTCTTCTTGATGTTGTTGTCATAATTTAATATTGTGCATTCCTGCCGCCTGGCGGCGCTACGTGCGCTAACGTTGATGTCTTCTTCACGTGCCTTTAGGCACATGGAGGTTTCGGGCCTCGAGGGTAAGCCCCCATTACCCGTGCTGTCCTCGCGGTCCACCACTATGGACCGGTCCTGGGAGCCTTCTAATGGCATTGTAGGTGTTATACGGTTTGTCGCAATTGGTAAATTTTTCGTAGTCGGTTATGACTACGAAAAAAGGAGGTTATCTAGTAAAGTCGGAGTTGGCCTTTCAGCGGCATTGAGGGTTGTTACTCGACTCTCTAATCGATATAGAGAGGAGTTCTCTTGGATAGGGTCGCCCGTCCGGAGGGCGAGTGTGTAGCGGCGCAAAGTTGTTGAGGTGTATATGCGGCCCGTTGTCTGCTCGGTCGAACAGTCCGCGCGCCAACCGGGCCACAAATTCCTGTATGGTGTCAATCTTCAGGTTGGCCGCTATGACGTCATTCCGGACGTAGCGACCCGCACCGACGATGGTTCTTAACGCCATATTTTGCTGGGCCTGCAGTCGCCGCCTCAGAGGCTCGCTCAGAAGCGCGTACCAGGCCGGAGCAGCATAGGTGATAATGGCTCTAATGTAGGTTTTGTATACTCGCACTTTGGTGTTAAGTGGTAACTTGGATGCCAGGACCGGACGAAGCATCGCCCGCGCACATCGTGCTCTACGGACGACGAGGTCGACGTGCGCAGTCATGCGCAGCGCCCGGTCGATCCGGCACCCAAGGTAGGTCACGGCCTTCTCGTACGCGATCTGCTGGCCATTGAGGGTTAGTTGAGGTGGTAGGTTCCTGAGGCAGCGAGTGAGCAGAGCGGTCGTCTTACCAACGTTGACGACCATCCTCCACTCATCTAGCCATGGTGGCAGCAGGTCCAGGAGGTGTTGCATCCTGGCAGCGGCAATATGGGCTCTTCTGGAAGAGGTGAAATAAGCGCTATCGTCCGCATATAACGCCAATTCCACGTCGTCCTCCCATTCTTGCAGCCTGCCTGCCAGGGTAGGGATGTCGTTGGTATAAGCCGCGTACAGGACTGGAGACAAACAGCTGCCCTGAGGAACACGTGCGCTAACGCCTGCATAAGCTTAGCTACTAGGAAGCTATACCGTAAGAAGGCCGCTTCAGTATTTTTATTACTTTAAGGTATAAATGAAGGTTTTTGAGAATTCTTAGTGTGTAATATGATAAATATAAGTTCGTTCCAATACCGATATGTATAAAAACTTTGTAAAGGATGTTTTACCACAAAAAAGGGATTTGTAAGTTTTCCATAGAAAAAGTCGCATGCGCTCTGATTGGTTGCCGGGAATCCATTAGTGCCGTGCGCAAAATTTAAGAATTGTGATTGGTCAGAAGCGCCTATAAAAAGGGGCGTTTTTCGTGGTCAGGCATTCCGAATCCGGCAAGTGTAAGAAACAAAAACAAGAAAATAAATAGAAGAAACTCTCAAGAAGTGTTATCATTGCTCATCCTACTGCTACTGCACTCTCTCCAGTCGACATCCCGCCAGCAAACCCGCTCCACTATCAACACACACACACACACACACACACACACACACACACACACACACACACACACACACACACACACACACACACACACACACACACACACACACACACACACACACACACACACACACACACACACACACACAACACACACACACACAAACACGAGCGACAACAATGTTTATCTTGACTACGTTTCACAATTCATCATGGAAAAAATGAGAACAGCGATTTGACAATTGTGTTTACAAGAAACACTATCAATTGAACCTTGAAGCTTGTTTATTATTTTTATTATAAATACCTATAAACGTATATATTAACTCTTCAATATGCACACGGTCGGATCCGACCAAGGTGATATTCCGTCAAATTCCAAGCGGTCGGATCCAACCACACCCACCCACAGCACTTTAAACCATAAAAACTTATATTTAAAGACTACTTGTCTATGAAGAAGTTTGATATTATGGGCTCCATGTGAAATTTTCTATGCTCTAATGCAATAAAAACTCAGTTACTCTATGGTATTTATTTATAATTTACGTTAATTTCGTACGCCTGTTAGGTGTGACGTGTTATTGTGTTGATTTTTTGAGTTTTCTAGTGTGTTATTAGTGTTTAGTATAGTTTTTTTATTATAAAATTGTTATTGAAGTTTTTGTTGTATATAATTTATCTTTTTACGTAAAGAATTTCGAGTAATATATAGAAATAATTGTGATATTCACGCTGCTGACCTGCGTTTGGTATGTATATTTTTTACTATGAAAATACAATTAAAATCTATTTGCAATGAAGTAAAAGCACTAAAACAAGTAACATAACATAATAAATAAACAGAAACAACTATTATATTGAAATTTATAATGAATTTTATTAAAAATAAATGTACGACAAATTCCATGTTAGGTTATTTTTAGCGACGCTGCGTCACGATAAGCGCGTGAGCGGTGTTTTTTTTTTGCAATTACATTTTACGATTTCATTGGTGCCAGCGTTGATCGAACCTGAGTTGAGCGCTTAGCCCACGAGTTACCACGGCTCTAATACGATACAAATAAGTATGATTTGAAAAATATAATGAAAACACTTACGTACCTAAAACTTAAACACTTGATAGCTCGCGATGCCTAACGGATAAAGCTACAGCAGCAAATCGTGCTATGGACTAAACACCGTGCACGCGTGATAACTCTTAGTGATACGCAGGATAATAGTCAGTACATAACTTATATACTGGTTACCTCTGCAGTCTGTTAATCTTTGCACTTGTCTAAGTAGTACAGAGCGTAACCGCTATACGGAGTTGACGTTGGCTAAATCTCTGGGGTCGGCGTTCCGTCAAGGTATTCAGGCTTCTTAAAACCTTAAGGAACATCGAAAACTTTTTCGTATTTATTTTTTCTTTATTTTTTAGTGGCTACTTTTTTCGTTTTATTGTATACAAAATAAATACCGACTTTATTCATGTATTATTGGGCGTCATTAGATTGGTTTATACTCGTAATACGGTAGAGTTTATAATCAGACGAGATTATTTTGTGTACTTAACTGTAATAGATTAATTGATGTCAATATGAACCGCTACCATTACAGCCTATTAAAGTCTACTGCTGAACAAAGGCCTCCCCAATAGATTTCAAGCAGTTTGGCAATCATAGTTTTTTTTTTCTTTTTAGTCGTTATTTGAAAGAAGCTGCTGCCCATCTGCTGATTTGTTTTCCTATGCCGCCTCTTACGAAACTCACGGAATGATATAGCGGTAGTGGATTTTCTTACGCCGCCGCTACACGGTAATTATTATAAACATAATATAGAAACAATTTATACTAGATACATCGAAAATACTTATAAATTAATTTTACAACGAACTGCTATTTATTAAGACTAATATGATGCCCGTTCATTATTGGCAAAAACTTGACTGTAGAATAAAAATATTCTTCTAAACGGCACTTTTGTAAAATGATGTTCTAGAGATTAAAATTTGGTTCAACGATATCTTTATATAACATAAATCTAAAATATTTAACTCAAATTAAAGCAAAACAATAATACTTCAGGATAACTTCAACAGACTTTATACATTATATCGCTGTACAAAATTGTATGTCTAAATAACAACACAATAACATTGCTCAATTTCGAGCAACATCGTGTAAGAATAACTCTGCGGGGATGAAAAGGGGATTTTGGCCATGTTTCCACAATATATTACCTTCCATTTATAACGCTATTTCGCCAGGACAAAATGGCCACATATGCGTCTTACAATGTTATGTTGGGTTACACGTTGACTAGGATTCTTCTGTAGATATCATCAAATATATTAATTTTATAGTATTATATTAAGTGCTTGTAATAATTTACAGGTTTCGGTTTAACTTAAAAGTTTTCATTTTTTGTTATGAGGGTGACAAACGAGCACACAGTCCACCTGATGGTAAGTGTTGCGGCCCATAGACATCTACATCTATCTTCGATAACGAATCAAAACGCCGATGCGTTGTCACCCGTGAAGATTTAGATCTAATGCCTCGTTTCCAGTAAAAAGATTGTTCGGTTCTCTACACTCAACATACAAAACACAGCAGTATTTAGCTGCTATTTTACGCTGGTATTCTGTGAGAACGCGATCCTTCCCCGGTCGAGCCGATCCATGCGTGGTATAGTTGTAATACCGCTTATATAGCTGCAGCATGGCTCTACCACATGAAACCAAACAAAATACAACAATAACTATAAAAAATGATAATATCAACAACTTTGAGCCTTTTGTAGCTCCTTTTGTTTCTGCCCAACTGAATTGGGTCACGTCTCAGTTCCATGTGACATCACTGGCAACACACACCGGTTGTACTTTTTTTAAAGATTTTGAGAAATAGGTGATATGATGATTTATTTATAATAATATTTATATAGCAATATACCAGTGTTGAATAAAAGAAATTTATACCGCAATATACATTTCCCTAGCTACCAAGTGTGATAATTAAGGTAAATCCACATTGAGAGAGGCCCACGTCTTGTACTGGAATTTTGCAAGCCATTCAAAAGGGCAAGATTCGCTGAAATGTATTTGAAAGGAATCAGTTACGTCTATGTCGAAAAATTTTGCAGTAATATAGGCTAAGCAACATTTTTTTAGAACTAAGAGTTGATCACTACATTTTAAAATGTCGTTCGTCAGAACCCATACCAAAGGTGATCAATAAGACACAAACAAATTATTTTATTCTCTTTTAATTTTTTCTTGGAATAATGTTATAAAAATGTCCCTAAACCGCCTCCAAAACGTAGTCAAAAGAGCTCTGCTCTACTTATTTGACCTCATAAGGTTTCTTAAGGCATAAAAATTTCAAATGTTTATAAAGATTTAATTCTTATGAAATGAATTTTTGGATGCAAGTGTAAGTTCCTTTTATTCTTGAAACTTCTGTACAGTGACACCCTTGGATGTATACTGTTGAAAAATTGACGAGAACCACAAGTAGAATATATATTTGACCATTGCTAATCATAAGCCTTTTTAAGTTAAGCAACTAAATCATTTGAACCATGATCATTCATGTTTTGTCCATATTTACTAAGCTGAGCAGCAATTATGGGAACTCTATTATCACGAAGTTCACACTTTTTCACTGATCGACTTTGGACCACAACGACTGTCGAATGAACGAAAGATTTACTGAGCATATCAGCACTTGATTGTGAGTAAAAGAATGTTGTGACTCTAAACACGTACATTTTCCTCGATTAAAAATCAACACGTTGTTAACCCTGAGAACTATGATGGAATGCTTCATTTCCAGTAAAAAGAGTTTCCGATTCTCTACACTCAACGTACAAAACACAGAATTATTTAGTTGGTGTTTTGCGCTGGTATTCTGTGAGAGCGTGGTCCTTCCCCGTGCTATAACCATAATATAGTTGAAGCGTGGCTTTACTACGTAAATCATTTATTACATACATACTTCCGTAACGAGTATTGATATGACCAACAAATGATTGTTCTAAGTCTGATTATTTGACGTTAACTTACGTACAGTAAAATCGGGCATATTTAGAATATTTATTAATTAGGCAGTACAGCTTCTTCTTGATCTATTACTTGGTTAATAAACAGATCGCAAGATCACTGGCAACTCGTAAATCGCAAAGCAACTGGCAGCGATCACCGAATGGTTAGAGGCACACTGAACCTAAACGTTAATTTTGAGAGGTCTCGTCTAATGAAGTCAACGCTCCATCCCTCTCGTGCTCTAATCCAGATTCCCGAAACCTTTCAGCTCAAGTTACGTGACCGCTTTCAGTGCGTAGAAGATTGCAATGCAGTGGACGATATGAATGACAAGCTCGTGGAAACTGTCCGTGTGGTCCGAGCTAAGTTCTGCAAGACCCGCCGCAGAAGAACACAAAAACTCTCCGATCACACTCTTAATCTCCTGGCTGTTAGACGGGAGATGAGGCTGCAATCGTCAACAGATTTGACAGCATACAGGCAACTGAACAGACAGATCCCCAAATGCATGCAGCGAGACTTACGCAACTTTAATTCGGCTCGTATTAAAGAAGCGATCGAGCGGAAACAGGGCTCCAAAGTCTTTGCCAGATATCTGTTTGCCAGAAAGAGCCAACTGTCAAAGCTGAAGACTGAATGTGGCAGCATCATTTCCGGGACACCTGAGATTTTGAGTGAGATTGAGAGGTTCTATGGGCAGCTGTACACATCATGGTTGGAGCCACACGCAAGTGTGAGTAACGATCCAAGAGCAAGTTTATCCGACACTATTCCGATGATATCCCGGACGTCAGTCTGAGCGAGATTAGAATGGCTCTCCAGCACCTTAAAAACGGCAGGGCCCCAGGCACCGGTACTTGAAGTCCTTCAGAAGCTCTTCAATTCCGTCCTCCTTGGTGGCACTACTCCAGAGGCGTGGAGCAGAAGCGCGGTGGTCTTGTTCTTTAAGAAAGGCGACAACGCTCTCTTGAAGAACTACAGACTGATTTCCCTTATGAGCCGCTGTTTTTGAGAGTCATTACGAATCGTCTCGCACGCAGACTCGACGACTTCCAGCCTCCCGAACAAGCCGGTTTCCGAAAAGGCTTCAGTACCATAGACCACATACATACCCTTCGGCAAATTGTACAGAAGTCCGAAGAGTACAATCTGCCACTTTGCCTAGTGTATGTGGACTATGAGAAAGCCTTTGATTCCGTCGAAATTTGGACGGTGCTACAGTCCCTTCAGCGGTGCCAAGTTGACTGTCGGTATATCGAAGTGCTGAAGTGTTTGTACAGTTGGCCTACGATGGCTATCCAAGTACAGAATCAGAGTTCGAAACCTATCTAACTGCAGAGAGGTGTATGACAGGGTGACTTTATATCCCTGAAACCGTTACCGTATCCGTTGGAAGACGTTTTCAAGCTACTGGACTGGAAAGGATACGGTATTAACATCAATGGCGAGTACATCACTCACCTTCGATTTGCCGACGATTTAGTCCTTATGGCATAATCACTGGAGGACCTTAGCACTATGCTCAATGACCTCAATGGTGTCTCCCAACGGATAGGTCTTAAGATGAACATGGACAAAACGAAGATCATGTTTAATGTCCATGTCACACCTATCGCTGTTGTTTTTGGGAGCACTATGCTCGAAGTTGTTGACGAGTACGTTTACCTGGGACAAATAGTCCGACTAGGTTAGTTTAACTTCGACCAAGAGGTCAATCGACGGATTCAACTCGGCTGGGCAGCGTTCGGGAAATTAAGACACATCTTCTCGTCAGGTATACCTCAATCTCTGAAAACTACAGTGATGAATTATGGATCTGAGACGTGGTCCTTCACTGCTGGCGTTTGGGGATGCTCAGCGAGTCACGGAGATGGCTATGTTAGGGGTTTCTATGTGTGATAAACTTATAAATGAGTTCGCAATAGAAAATATTTATATGATGTACCATAACTTCTGATGCTACCAGATCTTTTCATGTATTCATCTAGTACTCCACAGATTAAATACTGCGACAAACCGCATTTTTTTACAGAATAAGGGTGACAAACGAGGACGCAGTCCACCTGATTGTAAGTGGATGCTAACCCATAGACATCTACATTTAACCTCCATTAAGAATGAAAATGAAGATGCGTTGTCACCTCTAAGGACTTATATACTAATATCGAATTCCTCGATTCCAGTAAAATAGGTCTCCGGTTCTCTACACTCACCATACGAATCACATCAGCATTAAGCTAATATTTTACGTTGGTATTCTATTATATTAAACGCTGCTGTCCATCTCTTCATTTGGTTCCCTCAGTCGCCTCTACGACACCCATGGGATGATATATGGTAATGGTAATATTCTTACACCACCACTACATGGCACGCGACTTTATTTCGAATAATTAAGACTCAAAAACCGAACTGGGTACTAGACTAAATTATAATCGAATATGAATACGCTTAAATATATAAAATCCAAATTACTAGTTGGAATCAGGCGTTACGTTATTACTTCGCTGCTTCGCTGCTTATCACCTTTTAATTCAAATTGTACTCCCAAACACTCAAATCAATTAACTGCTATTTTCACTTATGTCAAGCACTTGTTAGGCGAGCAAAAAAGCTTAAGATGACTAAAAGTCACTTGTTAGGCGAGCAAAAAAGATTGATTTTTATGTATCAAATTTTACCAAATTTAATGATTACCTTGAAAAACATGACTGAATGATGGTGTATTTCCACCACATGAATGAACCCCGAAATGCGTCGATTATCCGTAGAAAGTACAGAGCAGCATGTCTACACACAAACTTAATGACATCTTAAAATTGATCAGCGTTTAAATATTTGGGCATAAAACTTATATAAAATAAGAGTATTTAAAAAAATTAACATTCAACGACTATTTTAAATATTCTGATGCAAGAAGCCACTAGGATATATAATTTCTAAACTACTTATGTAGAAGTATCTCGTATACTGTAGCAAACGAATAGCATCGTTATAGGTAGCATTCGCTGGTAAAAAGAAATTATATTCTGGATTGCTATAAAATATTTAAAACTATCTTTTAAAATTGTAAATTTTCCACTAGTATAGTAAATTTCTTCAAAAATTTTAAAATTGAAAGAAATTAATTAAATAATTACACTACTACAGGAAATATACTTAAGCGTGGTAGAGCCACGCTGCAGCTATATTAATTGTATAGTTATAGCACGAATAGGTCGGCCTGACCTGGAAGGACCACGCTCTCATAGAATACCAGAGTAAAATAGCAGCTTAATCCTGCTATGTTTCGTATGGTAAGTGTAGAGAACCGGAGACCCTTTTTACTGGAAAAGGGGCATTCCATCTTAGTTCTCACGGCTGATAACGCATCTGCATTTTGATTCGCAAAAGTTTTATAACGCAATTCGATAACGCAAAATTTGCAAAAATTCTATCTTAGATGTAGATATCTATGGGCCACATCTACCACTTACGATCAGGTGGACTGATCTACTATAAAAGAAAATACATAAAAAAGGCATCGAACAATTACATATGAAGAATACTATATAAGTTTGAGTATAACATGGTATTCAGTACTTATTTATAGTGTATTTCGGGATTAAAATACAGCCTTGAGGAAATACTTTATAAAAAAAATTTAGACTACGTGAAGTCTACAAATGCGGTATTAATGTGGATCACACCTCAACACAATTGAGAACAGGTACAAAAGTGAAATTTTACAATATTTTTTTTTCTATTATTCATTGACTTAACTCAGAAATAAATAAATTGAGATCAAACCCTAAAATTAGATCCCGTGTTTTGGTAAAAACTTTTCAACTGAGTTTGACCTAAATGAATATTCCGTCATAGTTTCTAATATATGATAAAAGTAAGTATTAAACTGTTCAATAGCTCCAAATTTTATGGTACACCAGCAATTTTATTTTAATTCAATTAAAATTTAATGTATTGTTCTTACCATAAGCTAGGCGGTTAGACAAAACACAGTGAGGAACCCTGCATATAAGACTTTAAATGCGAGCTTTCTCTCAGACTCTCTTTGTAATGAAAGTGAAAAAATAATCATTACATCTTACACTCAGATCTAGAGCAATTATTGTAGCGCATATAAATACTGGTGTTGTGCGTGAATCGAACTCGTGTCCCACAACACCACAGCCAATAGACTTGCCACTTCGCTACTGTGACATCAGAGCAATTGGCTTTGTCATCTTAATAAACAATCCATAAACAGACCACTCATGGCTTGGCAGACATTCCCGCCGTTATTTACATAATATTTGAGACAGCCATCTGTTCGTTATACTGTCATCTGTAAGCGATCTTGAGCTTGACCTGACATTTTCCATATTCAACACTTAGGGCACTCGTGGAACGAAATATAACAAAAGATTTTCTTGCAGTCGCCAACACATGACGACTTTCTTAATACTACCAAAACGTGGAGCTTTTTTGGGATATTATGTATATAGAGTGACTAAGCATCATTCTACGCAAGTTAGTGTAAGTTAACCCATAAGGCACAGCAATTGAAGAAAATAGAAAAAAGAATCAACCGCTGGCAATCAAAATTTGAAATTAAAACTTAAAACGAACATTTTTTTTTAATTTAAAGGTATCAATGTAGCTGTCTTCCTTGGCTTAGCTCACGCTTGACTACTATCCCACCCAATGATAAGTAATGATGAACGAATACAATTAAATCGAAACTGACTTTAAAATTTAGGAGAACTATTCTATTTTAGAGAATATAATATGTAATAAAATATAATCTAAAATAGCTCGGTGTTATTCCCCGCGTTTTATTATTGTTCAAGATTCGTATTCATTCTATTGTGTGAGAGTAGAAAAGCGGAAAAGTCAAGAACTTACTAACGCTCTGTCCATTGTGTTAGACTATTCGATTGTCACAACTTAGTTCCATTGTTAGATTTTACTTTAACCTGTTGTTTTTGTTAAAATGTATATGTTCTTTATGTTAAAAATATACGTGTATATAAAATACTTTTAACGCCATGAAACATTGTTCTTCTCTTCTTCCCTTCTATCACTTACTAATATACAACTTGTCTCTTAGGGTAAATTCTGAAATTTGGAATATTCAGTTGATTCCCTTGGCGAAATTTATTTGAACAGATTTTTTATAATTAACAGTGTAACATAAAATTTTACTTAATTATAAACACATTTACCGAATAGGCATCACTTTCGGATGGTTCCCAAAATATAGCATTTAAATTTTTTTTGACCACGGGAATCAATAAAAGACGACAAGAGGATCAAAATTGAAATAAGATTTATAAGAAAATCAAGGTTCCTAAGTCGTATCAGTCCGGAAAAATCTCTGGTGGTAGTCGATTCCACAAGGAACTTGTGCGAGGAAGAAAATTTCTTTTAAATCGCACAGTGGTGGACCGCTAGTCATCCAGATGGTGTGGATGATATCGGGAGTTTTACCGCGATGTGTGTTCATGAGATTTGACGGCTGGGATTGATTCGAACAATTGCTCAGAGCGCTCCTCGTGGTAAATGGGATAAAATACGCAAAAAGATACAACACCTCTTCGCAGTGCCAGTGAATCAAGCCGATCGGAAAGAGCTCGGTTGCCGACGATTCGAACGATTCTTCGCTGAATGCGATCAAATGGAAGGAGCTGGCACTGGGGCGCCCTAGCCTAGAGACCAGAACACTATATATTTTTTTTTCGACTATTTTGTACCATATAAGACGCAAAAACTATCGAGACTCATAAAAAATATTTTTGTTTCTAAATTGAATACCTACTACTTTTTTTTCTCCAAACAACGAAAATTAAGCCTCTCAAGATTCACCTTTACTAAGAAATTAAGACTGCATCTTGCAAAATTTACTTGCGTCGAGTTAAAATTACAATTTGTATTAATGTAATTTTTTTTTGCTGTAAATAAAAAATTAAATATGTGCCATAACTTCATACCTATATTTTATTAAACTGAAAACTAGTAAATAGCTAGCTAGTTTTTATAATAGGTAAATCAAGCATTAAGAACAAAAAGGTTTTCTCGTGGTCAAATACAACGTGAACTTTGTTTGTGTACCAAGTATACGTTTGACCATAAGTAATAAATCGTAGAATAGATGGATCATATAGTTACATAAATATTCCCGTATGTCATAACAATAATTCTTTCGTTTTTTTTCTTAATTTCTGCCAGCTTCTAAATTATAAGGTCTGATATAACATCAAATGTCCCAAATTTTATTTCATATTTTAAGACTTTTCTCCCAAGCGCGCAATCAAAGTCAATAAATTTTGAAGATATTAATTACCATGATAATCTAAACCATAGACTTAGGATAGGTTAATTCTAAGTCTATGATCTAAACATAATCTAAATCTGTATCTAGAAAATGACATGTATGTCTATGGTTTACGAGAACTCACTTTGAACTGACTGGGAAGTCTGCAGTCTGTGAACATGTTCAAGATCGTTTCCACTATTACATCAGATTTGATAGACCACAAATCCTCGCAGAAGATACCGATTCCTACCAAGTTGATTCGCGAGGCAATTGAAATTTAAAGACTAATCCTAAATCAAAAAACGAATCCTAATTTTAATAGAGAAGTTGGATGGGTGCTACCATGTGGTAGCTACCAGATAATATGCTTGGGATCCTATAATTAACAAAATTCAATCAAAACCCAAACTTACTATTACGAGACTTCAAGCTACCGTTAGCTTGTTCTAAGGAAGGAAATTAATATTTAAACTGAAGGTAGCCGGGCTAACTATGACATTGGGACAGTAAACATCTCAGTCCCTCCCGTGACCATAGGTTCTGCTATGCACTCGACAGGTCGGGAATTAAAAAGTTAAAATTAAATGCGATAAAATCCTTAAAATTGGTTGCAGTTAATGTGTGGTATTCGCGTAAATATACAAAATCATCCTGTCATTATTTCTTTTACTTATACAAACCTCTCTGAGCTATTTTCACATATGCTCCAACTCTTTTTCATACACAATTCATCTTAATCACTTTTTACACTCAATTTACAATATTTTTCTCTTTCACTCCTTTGTCCTGTAATTGAAGCCAATTGGCAGTCAACGGACCATTTTTCTTGCATAAGATAAAGCAATGATTTGTCCCTATGTAAATACCGAGGTTCCAACCTCGGTATTTACTTGTATCTATAACTACACTCCTCATTCTTCCATCTACAATTATGAAATTTATCATGCTTCTATCTTTTCTTATTTCCCATGTAAACATATTAACTTTCTAATTAAGAAATATAAATGTGTATAAATATGTATATTCATTCCTAGAAGATTTCATTCCAGACATTCTGTGAGAAACTTAAAATTCAAATTCCCAAGACCCCTTCAACACAACCCCTCTTCACTTCAAACCTTCCTTTGAAATCTTTAAGCATAATGTTACGCGCTCAAGTCGACGATACACTAGCGCCATCTAGTGTCAGGAACGAGAGCGAGGGGAGCATTGAGAAAATGACATCACAAATCACTCAACCGACAGCGCCTAGTCGAAACTCGAACGCTCGGTACCTTGCGCGTGTTTACTTGAACATTCTGGATATTTCTTTGCTAATTTAAATAAGTAGGCGCTGCAAGATGCGATCGTAGTAGAGTTGAACTCGGCGACACAAGCGAAGCTTCTTAGTAGATTATTAGTGTTTTTAGTTTTAATTTGTGTAAAGTAAATTAAAGTGTTAATTTAGGTAATTTTATCGGCAGTTTTTATTGTCACGAACCTCAAGCTCGTAACAATTGGTGTCAGAAGTGGGATAAAATCATGCCGATTTTACCTAAGGAGGAAACGGAGGGTGTCCGTATCCGAAATCAACGCCAGCAGGAGACGGACCAAAGAAGATTTGGTGGTGCAACGCCGCAGACGTCGGAGGGCCAACCGCCGGCTGCAGGCCCGTCAGTAGCTCCTACATCTGCAGCACCCGATTTAGGTGCTCTGATGGTGATGCTGCAGGAACAGGCTCGCCGACAGGAGGAACAGGCCCGTTGGTTGAAAGAGCAGCAGGAGGAACAGGCCCGCCGACAGGAAGAGCAGATGCTCCTCGTGAAGGACATTCACGCTAACTTCGGGAAAGAGATTAGGGAGGTAAAGGATAGGGTTGCTCAACATGACAACCGCCTGTCGGAAGCTGAAACCCAAATCAAGGAAGCTAAAACCCAAATCGACCAAGTAAACAATCGGGTTGATTACGTGATGGCTGACGTGAAGAAAACGCTGGACGACCTCAAACTGGGGGATGGAACTACAGCTCCCGTAGTAGCTATTACACCTTCGCTACGTGGGTTCAAGGTGCCACCATTCGACGGGACTTCTTCCTGGTCAGCCTACAAAATCCAGTTAGAGGCTGTTATGAAGGCGAACGGCTGGAATAAAAGTCAGGCCATGACTGCTCTCACACTAGGCCTGCGCGACCAGGCCTTAACAGTTCTGGAAGCTCTCGGTGAGGAAGTGACTTATGAGCAACTCCTTGAGGCATTGGAGGCGAGATATGGCGACGCTCACCTGGAACACGTCTTTCGTGCGCAGCTTAAAGATCGTGTGCAGCGCATCAACGAAAACCTGCAGCAGTGGGCTCTAGAAGTGGAGAAGCTGGTGCGAAAAGCATACCGGTCTGTACCTGCGCTCATTGAAGGGAACCTGGTGCAGACATTCATCGACGGCATCCGCGACCTGGAAGTCAGAGCTGCTGTGAGGCTCGGGCACCACGAGACGCTTAAGGACGCCTTGGCCCATGCACTGGAAGTAGAAGCCGTGCGGCAGGACCATCGTTCCCATCGCGTCAGGGAGGTTGCAGCAGCTACAGTTCGCGACCGCAACAAAGGATACAGCCCAAGGTGCTATGGCTGTGGGGAAAAGGGCCATCTTCGATCCAGCTGCCCTAAACTAACCGTGGAAAGGAGAGTTGATCGATCTCGAGAGGGTAGTACAGCTAACGGCACTGCCTGGCGGCGACAGGATCATCGTTCACCTCACGCTAGGGAGGTTACAGCAGTTACGGTTCGCGATCACAATAAAAGATACAGCCCTAGGTGCTATGGCTGTGGGGAAAGGGGCCATCTTCGGTCCAGCTGCCCTAAGCACACCCTAGGAAGGGAAGGTGAACGGTCTCAGAAAGGAAGTGCGGCTAACAGCACCGCCCAGCAGCAGCAGGAATACGACTTTACTATCAGACACTGCAGCGGGAAATCTCACGGCAACGCAGATGCATTGACAAGAAGACCTTGTCCTGAAGATTGCTACCATTGTAGTAGGCAAGAGAGTAAGGAAGTGGTATCCGTGAGGATGCTCAGGACAGATCACCTCAGCAACGGGTGGAAGGACAGCCTACGACATGCACAGCAGGAAGATCCGGACATCAAGCCGATTCTGGGATGGATGAAGGCCCGTGCTACCAAGCCTAAGTGGAGGGACGTCTCAGCGATGAGTTCAACCACGAAAAGCTATTGGGCCCAATGGGACAGCTTGCTGATTCAGGATGGAGTCCTGTGCCGTAAATGGGACAATGGTCGAAGAGACAGCTGTCGTTTGCAAATGGTTGTCCCTAAAGCTAAAGTGCCGAATGTTCTACAGTTGTGCAATAATGGTCGTTCAAGAGTAAATCTGGGAGTTAAACGAACTCTACTGAAGGTCCGAGAACAGTTTTACTGGGTCCATTATCGTGACGATGTCGAGGATTGGTGTCGTACATGTACAAGTTGTGCGGCCGTGCGGGGACCTCGGACACGTAGTAGAGGAGCACCGAAATTGTACAATGTTGGTGCACCACGGGATAGGACAGCCCTTGACATTGCGGAGCCTTTACAGAAAGGCGCAAAAGGGACTCCTAAGCTCGTCCATGTGAATCGCTTGGCGCGTTATTATGGGGCCGATAATGCTCGGGACGAGCATGTCTTAGGAGGGGGCAGTGTTACGCGCTCAAGTCGACGATACACTAGCGCCATCTAGTGTCAGGAACGAGAGCGAGGGGAGCATTGAGAAAATGACATCACAAATCACTCAACCGACAGCGCCTAGTCGAAACTCGAACGCTCGGTACCTTGCGCGTGTTTACTTGAACATTCTGGATATTTCTTTGCTAATTTAAATAAGTAGGCGCTGCAAGATGCGATCGTAGTAGAGTTGAACTCGGCGACACAAGCGAAGCTTCTTAGTAGATTATTAGTGTTTTTAGTTTTAATTTGTGTAAAGTAAATTAAAGTGTTAATTTAGGTAATTTTATCGGCAATTTTTATTGTCACGAACCTCAAGCTCGTAACAATAATATAAATAGGCGTACAAAAATAGTTTTATTAATAACAAAATATTTAATATAGTAATATGCATCGTATCACAGTATTCATTTAAATATTTTTGGAATTTATCTACTGCTTTTCATCATAAATGAATTTTCCAATTTAATATGGTGGAATAAGCATTTATAATCATTAACCTATTTTGGTGTCCTCGCTGTACAGACGATAAGAGAAAATAACGAGGGACTTACGAATCAGTAGCAATTAATTGGTCGTTGGTTCTGCGGAAATACATTTAGGCGCTAAATGTATTTCTACATAATTGTTGACACGAGTAAACAGAATTCTTTTAGAAATATTAAATATATAACTTATGTGAAATTATTCAATATTTTAGTATAGAAATGCCATTACAGTTTTGTAGATTTTATTTATTTTACATTAAATAAATTATTTAGATTATAATTATCTATTCAGTAAATTACTTAGCGATGTGGTGACAGCGTAAGTGAATTCGTCACTTTGTTTCGTTCCGTGAGTATAGCCAACAGCATGTTGAAAACCTAGAGTATGACGAGATTTTGAAACAATATTTATTTTCTTTTTGTTGATAAATTTTTATATCTTTCATTATAGTTAACCTGATCTTTCCAATTCAAATACTATAGACGCAGATGAGAAATCTTGTTGTTAAAACTTTCTCAATATTCATTTTAATTAGCTGCGTTGTTTGAAGGTTCGTTTTGTATTAACTTAACTCTTAACTCAAGAGGTTTCATTGACTTCGCGTCACGAGGCATTGAGCAAATTTTTCATCAAAATGTTCGTTCAACAGTGAGGTACGTTGCTAATATGAATTAATAAACATTAACTATCTTGTTTTAGCTTCATTTCTACTTCGCAATATATATGTATATATATAATAATCCTCCAGACTGAAATTCGGCCCCGGCGGCCTGGATACGCAGGACAGGATTATAGTGCTCAAGTGTCTGCGTAATCACAGGTACACTTTCTATTCCCTCGCTCTCATAATCCGATGGAACGGTAAACCGACACGACCGAAGAGAGATCAGGCGCAGGACCAACGGCTTTACGTGCTCTCCGAAGCACGGGGGTGAGACACCGCCTACTTCCTGACTCCGGGCAACTACTGAGAATTTCTTGACGGAAAAACTCAATTGTCAAAAAAAACACAGATTAAATATACTTAACATTTTTTTATATTTACGTGAACACTAAACATTGAATAACTACTTTTACGGATTTTACGCGTTTAATATACTTGATTTTAATACGCGATGTTTCCTATCTACGCAGAATGAACTTACTGTATCTTGAAGTCTTGCAGGGGTAGTGTTGCTTAGTTTTAATTTTATTAATTACAAGATCTAGTCAATAGGTGGTAGTACCCAGCCTCCTTCTCTATTGAAATTGAGATGTTTTTATTTTTATTGAAATAGCCTCACTTTTCTATCATCCTTGGCAGGAACCGATTTTCTTTCGGAAGGATTTGTGTTCTATCGACTCTGATGTAATGGTGGGTGCCGTCCAGAATATGATCACAAACTGCAAACTTCAGCAAATTTAACGCGATAAAATCCCTAAAAGTACTTTTATTAAAGATACTTGTTGAGAATTCGAATTAATTCCTGTTAGTCCTAACTTGGTTGGATAAGTCGCTCGCGTCCGTAGGCTTCGATCACCTAATCCTAGGACCACCCTACAAGTGTCAACCGGGTGGTGCTAAATGAGCGACAAGTCGCTAGCGCACACTCAGCTCCTTGCCGTGGTAGCAGCATAAAACATACCATCCCACATTCACATTTCGCACATGAGGCACCATATTAAAGAAATGGCTCCGTGTTCCCAGCGCTCCTTTTATGGGGCAGGGGTGCGAAGTATTTCCGGGAGGAAAACCGGCGACGAGGTTCGCTACCCGTCACTTTCTGTCTCCCGGAGGGGCGAAAAGTGGATTGCAGAAGCCCGTCTGACTACGCTGAATGTATGAAGAGCAATGAATGATAAGATGGATGAAGTATGCGATATGATGTATGATGGAGGAATATGTTTGTTATGTGTAAATGAGACGAAACGGATAGGGAAGGATATCACTACACATGGCATGTATATTCCATTCTGGTCTGGTATAAACGAAACCGAGCAGGCATGCCAGGGAGTAGGTGTCATTCTTGCAGAAAGAATGGGCCAATGTGTGAAAGAGTATGAATGTGTAAGCCCAAGACTGCTATGGATACGAAAGAAAGTGGGCTTAAAGAAGTTGTTTGTGCTAGGGATCAACGCCCCTGACATGTCTAAGCTCACTTATATCCGAGAGCAGTTTTGGGAAATGGTAAGGATGGTGTTAGTGAAATGTAAGGGAAATGAAAATGTTATTATGCTGGGAGATTTTGATGGAAGGGTTGGGGTGAAGAGGCTTGGTTACGAAAGTATATTGGGAACGTTTGGTGATGAAAGTATAAATGAAAATGGTGAAAGCCTCCTCACCGTATGTATGGAAAAGAATTTTTTGTGACGAACACTTTTTTTTCGCTACAAGAGGATTCACATGTATACTTGCGAAAGAGGTGATGATAGAAGCATGATAGATTTCATAATTGTGAATGAAAAAATGAGGAGCGCAGTGGAAAATACAACGGTTTATGGGGGTCTAACTCAGGAACGAATCATTATTTGGTTTTATGCCGAATTAATGGTCTATTCAGGCGTTGACGCCATCGTACATCTGCATCCACCACTGCGTTACAGGGTACTAGAATAGAAAGGTTACAAGATGAAGGGGAAAAAAGCAAGTATAAATGTAGACTGAAAGAAAACATAAGAGGTTTAGATGAATTATGTATGAATGAGTTAGACTTGGAGAATATATGGCAAAATGTTAAGAAAGGTTTAGTGGATGCAGCTACCGAAGTATGTGGTGCTGGTAAGAGAACGAATGAAAGGAAAAATAATACGTTATGGTGAAATGATGAAGTACGTATCGAACTTGAAGGAAAAAAAGAGAGCATGGCTCTATTTACTAGCTACAAAGATTGGTTATTCTAGCGGTACGAATGATGACATTGAAAGAAAAAAGGCAGTCTTTGGACATCAAAATGAGAGATTAAAAGAAAGTTGCAAGGAAAAAGCAAGAAAAAACTGATGAGAATTATAGAAGAATGTCGGATAACTTCCAGGCAAATATTAAAATGTTCTGCAAACTCGTAAGAACTGCCAAGGGACATTCAAAACAGCCTATAATGAATGCTATAGGCGACGAGAATGGTTATATTCTGAATGATGAAGTTTTGAGTTTAAAGACATGGAAGGAATATTTTGAAAGCGTGTTTATGAGGGGGGAGACGACGTATGAACCAAATTAAATAGAAACTCTGAAAATAATGAAAGCAATGAAAAGCACGAAAGCAGGTAAGACAGCCGGATATCATAGTGTTCACTCGAAATGCTAAGGGCTGGAGAGGAAGCGGTGGCAAGCCTGCTGCACACCCCGTTTATTTTCATGCTAGAAACTAAAGCGAGTACCGGTAGACTGGTGCAAAGCCGTGATAGTCCCAATATATAAAGGAAAAGTGTCACAGTAGGATTGTAAAAACTACCGTAGTATCAGCCTTCTTATCACTATGGGAAATATGCATGCTAAAAGGTCATGAAAGAAACTGATGTAAAAATTTGGGATGTACAAGCGGGATTTAGAAAGGGAATGGGTTGTATAGATCAAGTCTTTTTCATGCGCTTTATTGCGGAGAAGTTTTTAGCCAAAAACCAAAAGGTTTTTGTGCGTTCATGGACTTGGAAAAGTCCTATGATGGAGTGGACAGGGATATGCTATGGCAAATACTGTACTTATTTGGGTTGAGCGCTGGGTTGATAAAGGCATTAAAGTCTCTGTATTGGGACTCTAGTGCTTGTGTTAGGATCAACGGGGTCTACTCGGACTGGTTTTACGATTTTTGTACTCTTCAACAAATACATGCACTACATCCACCGTACATTTGGAGTTTCATTTCTAATGAACACATATGGTATTGGTGAAGATTTTTAAAAGCGTGAAGCTGTGCACTATCGCAGAGCAAAGCTGTGTCACTAAGTGTACTATCTATAAAACAAGAGTGGATTGGTTATCCGCATTAACTATATATTGTAGCAGTACCAGATATCTTGCGCATTATACACTACTCTCTGTTGCTATTTTAAATTTAAAATATAGGTGATGATCACCTCCTCAAAAACAATCCTTCCTCATCTGCTATCAGTTCATCTAACTTTATTGCGGGCCTATTTCCACTTCAGCTTACTGATCCGTTAGGGTAAGTTGGTTACTTTGATTCTATTACGGATATTCTCATTACGAAGTCTATCACGCATAAAAAATCCGAACAAAGCCCTCTCAATGGCTCGCCGACAGTGAACTACGTCTCAGATCCAGTTGTCATCACTCGTTATTAGCACTCTGCTTTGAACATCATTTTATCAATCTTCAAACAATATTCAAGTTTATAATCTATCTATAAAAAATATTTTCCTTTGTTTGTCCCATATGCATTTCTATATCATTGATCACGCTCACAAAGGCTTCTGACAGAAAAATGTTTATTCGTTTGTTCTTTTTCCATACAAACATTGCAAAACATGCCCGACAGGAAGTATTGAATACAATTCAATATTCAAAAGATGAAAACCTGAATTCGACTTTGTACTGCGAAAATAGACATTTATGCAAAACAATGAAAGGACGAAGCTAAAATATGCTTCATAAAATGCATACAAAGCCGAGTTCATCCCCTTGTGCAAACAAATTGTACACTGAGATAAGAGAATTAACGCAGCACTATCTTTGTTACGTGTAATAATGAAAGTTGTTTCAAACATTATAAGCGAAAACTGATTAAAATTTCCTTGTCAGGGACTAAAACGGATAGCTGTGCTGCTTATATTATCATGCATTCTTTTAGGCAATCTATTTACAATAATAATGAGCAGATAAGTTAAAGTAGACTGTTACACCACTGCTGAATCTGTCAATTAAAGAGCATTCATTAAAGTACATGTTATGGATTCTCTTATAATCCACGTGGTAGCTCGGATCCAGTAGACGTGGTAATCGAATTAGTCTCATCGGAGACTAGCCATTTGCGCAGGACCTTATTAAATTTGCGCAAATGGATGCACAAGCACAGGTGCACTCTTTATTTCCTCACTCTTATAGTCCCAAGGGAAGGTAAACCGATGCGGCCGGTCTAATACCTCGCCAAATTCTTTACTCCCAGCTGCTTCTTAGAAAAATACAATAACTGATTTTGGATCAACCCGGGATTCGCACCCGGAACTTATAGTCAGCAATCGCGCTTACGGCCACTAGACTAATATGGCAGTCTCTTTTACAAAAAGCATGCCACATCAATACGGCCCATAATCTACAGAGTGATATACCGTTACAATACATCAAAGTCGACGGCTGAACATAGACCGAACATTATACGTGTGCAGCCGATGTATAGACATCCACTCTTCCATATCATCCTGTGGGTGTCGTAAGAGGTAACAGAGGGAAACTGAAACGAGAGATGAGCAACAGAATCTTCCTGGTAACAACTAAAAATAAATATTGTCCGCACACTCTATCTTGGCCTGGCTAAAGTAGGCTTTTTCGCATGTAAAGACGCTGGTCGATAGAGATGTGCCACTTCATATTCGCTCCTAACATCGGAAGCAGTTTCTTTTGTTTACATCGATTATATCAATTATTGAAAAAGATTATTATAATGAAAATATCTTATCTATTTCAATAAAACAATAGTATATCTAAATCCTTTGACTGATATGCTTCAGGTCAGGCAATTACAGGCCAAGGATTGTGCGCACCGTCAGGATGGCGTTTGCTGGGACAAATGTTTGTCTCAGCCGGATATAACGCAAAAACTGACGGATCACATAGATGATCTGAAGCAGAGAATCGCCGCTTGGGGAAAAGCGGATTTGGCGATATACCGAGAGGTCAACACGGCTTAACCAGAATCGTCTTTTCCAGAGTGATGGCTCTATGAATCATTGGCGAGACCAATATCAAGTGGAACGGGCCTAGCACCAAATCAGGCTGACACTGTCTCATTCTGGCGCGGCCAGTGGTAAGAGCCCGTAAATCATAACGAGGGCCCTTAGACGGAAGTTGTGGTGAGTCAGTATACAAGTATTAAGCCCATGGACTCCGTCATCATAACAACCTAGCTCACGAGGTGATCGAAATTTGGGGTGGTCTGCCGACCGAAATTATTCCTGTAGTCGTTTCTGCGAATGGGCTAATCCCGGTCAGCCTCTCGGGTCATCTGAGGCGACTGGGACTACGTGGCGGACCGCTCCGGGCTCAAATGCAGAAGGCGGTGCTCCTCGAAACCGCCCGCATCGTCCACCGGCTTCTTTCCCTTTCACCCTAACCCTCGATCGTTTGATCTCCCCTTCCGAGGGCTTCCATCTGGTTGGGCTTTTATTCATTTATGTATTTTTATGTATTCATTTTATTTTATTAATATTTATGTACCTTTATCATTTTCATTCACTATTATATTATATTTATAGAACCCAACTAGATGAGAAAACTATATAAATACCCGAATATTAATAAATTTTTTATTTATTTATGTGTTATTTATTTATTTGTGTTAGTATCTTTATTATATATTTATGTATGTTTATCATTTCCTTTTATATATTTACTCAGCTCAACCAGATGAGAATACTCTATTAATACCTCAAAAATAATTAATTATTTTTTTTTCATAATTATGGAGTGATTAAAATATAGTAGAAAAATAACTTAATTAAATAAGTTAATATTCAATAGTTTTATTATATTTTAAACAAAACAAAATAAACACTACAAAACCAACTCCCGTTTTACAGAAAATTCAGTTTGGTGAGTATTGCGCTAATACAAGAGTCGGCGAGCCAGCTGTATTAGATCACGTAAGCTAGTTTCATTTGTTCGCAATTGTTCTTATTCACTTTCTTTTTTATCTTGCAATAGGTTTTAAATTAGTTTACGTTTACTGAAAGAATACATACCTTATATAAGTGTGAAAGAACACAATAATTGAAAACAGGTCAAATTAGTACCATAGCCAAAAAACCGTACAAGAGTGAGTACGTCCATCCCGATAATCGAGTCTCTAAGATTTTTGCCCGTTTTCGTTACCGATTAATACAAATTCCATAAATTAACAAATATAAAAATTTTGTATATACAGCAGATACGTTTAACATTGAAAGCAGTTAGATGAGTACCTACTTTCACCGAAATAACTAACTATAGAATTACATAAATCATAGGAGGGCTAAGCAACACAAGTCGGATTGAAGAACAAACTATCAGTTGATGCCTTGACTGCAAATGTAAGCAAATGTGTGTAAGCAAGAAAATATTTATTGATATCACTAAGAGACCACGTTTCTTGCCAAATTTCGTGATACTAAGTCAACGGGAAGTACTCTATAGATTCTGATGACTGAGTTTACTGTTACCTGTATGGCGATCTCTACCCGTTCTTGAGAGAAAGGGTCTTGACAGACCGACACACTGACGGCCGGACAAAGTAATCCTATAAGGGTCACTTTTTTCCTTTAGAGATACGGAAACAGAACAATAAAATCACCTTGGTATTTATACAGATAAACAAACAGTTGTGTATCATAGACATTAATATAAAAAACGAATAAGTATACGAATATTAATTAAAGTTTTTTTTCTACATTATTTTTCATTTCGAAAATGTTTACTTCATTATAAATACTTAAGTATATTATTCATTATAAGTATATTATTATAACTATGTGTTTTATCTTCGTAACCATTTTTCAGAAAATAAAAATCCATTGCAATAACTGCTTTGCCTTCGGAAGTATGCCTGACAAAAATGTGAATAAATTATAAGATATTTATAGAATAAAATTACCAAAACTATTTTATTAACCGAGATAAAATTAATTTTCTTAGAAAAATCGTTACCCTCTCTCTAGGAAATTCTCCTGTGTTGTGAAATCATTTTGCACAAATAAATTTCACATAAACATCTTGACCCGCAACAACTGTTTGTTTGCCTACAAACCGTGCGGGATTCGAATTTCTAGCCCCTTAGTGCCGCAGCATTTTGGTTGGATATTGAGCTACCGAGACGCCTATTTATCTAATGTCCCAAACTTTAATGTGTAAGTATACCGATTTTGTTTGTTTGTATATATAGTTGGTATTATTTTTAAATGATTGACTTAATTTTACTCCATATAAATTTAAATTGTGTGTAAAGTTTCATTGAGATCTTTATTATGATAACAATACCGATAAACAGAATTAAAATTTAAAATCCACGACTACACCAATCACAATGAAACTAATTTGTGTTTTAATATTATTTGTTGCGTGCTTAATTAATGACTTTCCATAAAGATTCAATTGATTATAAAATTTTGATTAAATGTTATACGAATTTACTAATCAGATTTTAAAGAATTATACGTGTTTGTAAATGATTAAATTTGCAATTAAAATGGGGTTAAATATATTTATAAAAAAATTGAATATTTTTCGGGCTTTTAAGTCTTCTCATAAGCTCGTGTAAGTCCACTTCTGGACATGGACCTCTACCATTTTAGAACTTATTTTTTTAAATCTACTGCTTTTCTTGGGATTTAAAGGAGACTCGGCACACATTTCTTGATAGAGGTCGCATAATTATCACGGCTTTTTGCGTGAAATCAAGCCATTACCCTTCAGTTAAGTAGCTGTGGCACTCGGTGTCATTCCATCGCTGTAGTTTTAAATAATTATAAAACGTTTTATTAAAACAGGGAAACAAGTTATTATAAGGAAAAGCTTAAAAATTTTGCATTATATGGAAAGACATAAATATGAGTGATAGGAAAATTAAAAAACTCTACTACTAAAAACATTTCCGCATTCAAAGGCATTAGAATCACATATTATAATAGCTGAATCTACGAATAAAATATCTTGTCTCATAAACTTATTTATCGCACTAATCGACAGGATTAAAATAAAAATTAATACTTTCAAAAAAGTTATAGGTATAACCAAAAATAATGTCATATGTGTTTTCATATATTATACATATTAGATAGTAAAATTAAAATTGATCTAAGTCTATATGTGATCAATTCTTCTATACATAGTACCTGATAGACCGAGCTTTGCACGGCGTAAGCATAACTAACGCCATAAATATAGTATGTAGTAATACAATATCTCAGGGTAACACCTATCAGAAAAACTTGTAAAATAAAACATTATCTAAGAACAAAATTTCTGAGAAATGAAAGAATCTGACCGCATTAAAGTAAAAGTAAAGTTACAGCCTATATACGTCCCACTGCTGGGCTCAGGCCTCCCCTCATATGTGAGAGGGTTTAGGGCAAGTAAGTGTCCGCCGCGCTGCCCAAATGCGTGTTGACGAACTTCACATGTCTTCGAAATATATTTTTTTTCTTATTCCTTAGACATGCAGGTTTCCTCACGATGTTTTCCTTCACCGTCGAGCACGTGGTAAATCAGCACTTAATATTGCAATTAACAATTTCATTGGTGCCGGCGGGGATCGAACCCGGGGAGCGTTAACCACTGAGCTACCACGGCTCATTGATCTGACCGCATTGCAGGATTCAAATTTACGTACCCGGGCATAGTATTTTTTATAAGAGAGGCGGCAAACGAACATACGGCTCACCTGACGTTAAGCACAGAATAAATAATAGTACTACGTACAGAAGCTCTTTTGATGTTGACTGCTTGCCGACGTTTAATAGCCTACATAATTATTATTAAGAAGATAAATTGCAAACGCAGGATAAATAAATGTTTATCGCTGCGCGCGAGTGTCCGTAATACTTTGCATCTTTTCCCCTTCCTACATCACAGCTGTTTTCCGTGGTTACTTAGAGCTGTCAAGAAAGAGTAAAAACAACTCAATATTCAAGAACAATTTGTATACAATATAGATTTGAATAGGAATCACTTACCTATCCAATTTCACGCTAATCTTCAAAGGTGATTTGATTACACATTTAATTAAGTGTATTAAAGGAACAAGCAATCATATCCGCATAGAAAAATAATATAGTAATATTGTACCATATTAAAAACACATGTAAGTATGCTCGTTTATCTACTATGTATTTATGCACACTTTTATTTACGGATCTACTTCACCAAGGCATAGAATAAATAATATGTAGTACTACGTTACCAGGGTTTGCCTGGAAGAGATTACTATTAAGCGATGAAGCCACCTAAGTCAGCTCAAATTCTAATTTCGCCCCCACTTCCCCGCGCGTTGTATGCTATGTACCGCCATGTTTGTAATCACTAATAATGTAAAATAAGTAGCATAGGTCGTTAGATCACTTGTTTCATGAATAGGTTTATCATATTTTGCCTGTTTCTTAACGGCAAGCCAGTCGCTTCTTATTTTTATTACAGGTTATTTCCTCATTTTTTTTAATTTTACGTTCATCCTGTTGCGTAATGTGTTGTTTATTTTGATGTGCGTAAGCCCCCTTCAAAGGCCGAAGCGATGCCGGGTGGCAGGAATCACGCTTCAAGAGTCCGTGTGTGGTAATTTTCTCTGTTTTACAGTGATAATGGTATTTTATAAAAATTGTAAATTTAGTGACATAAGCGCTGTTGAACATTTACTACAATACTATTTTATGAATAACTAGCGGTTTATTGTTTATTTTGGAGGTAACTTTTTGATTTTTTTTATCTATCGAGAAAATTTTACGGAATCGTGTTTTCGTCTAACATAATCCTTAACATTACACGGTGGTATCTCAACAGCTTAATCCTCAACTTGCTGTACCATCTCGTTGTATATTTATTTCAAAATTAATGCTGCTTTTTCGGCATAACGGAGGATCTTGCTAAGCCATTTGAGGTTATATTTCCCCGCGTTAAGGTTGACATTGTGTTATTTATAATATATTGTGTGCAATAAAGAGCGTTTATAAGTATGAATAAGAATTAATACGTTGCGAAATAGTAAGTCAAAATAGATGAGGTACCTATTCTAACTGATCGAGTGATGGTCGTTTACATATTTTTAGGCTACTATGCGAATTCTGTGCCTCTTGCAACTTGCAAGGTCACTCGTCGCGAATCGCGATTTAAGAAATCGCTCGGAAGAAATAGGTAATTAGTGTAAAAAAATGAACCCGAAATATGATTCCAAAATGAAATGTGATTGTATTCTAATTAGTTAAAAATCTTGTAAACAAAGTTTTAATTTCAGTGCTTTGTGTTATTACAACTTAAAATATTTTAATTACAAAAGACATGTAAGTTACCTACTTAGATAGTGAAGTAAATTTCAACTAAGTTTTGAGAAAAAATACTTAGGTATTACTTCTGTATTTAAATTATTACTTAATTATTTTTGGTATAAGTATTTATTTAACAAAAAAAATGAAATAAATGTACCTTTCATTATCCTTAGGTAACATAAAAAATGATATATCTGAATCCTTTTGTTTGCTCATTAAGCATCCATCCACGCAATAATTATAGTAGGTTCGATGTTTTGTATTTCAGCTATTAAAGGTAACAGTAAGTACTAATGTTTACGATAAGCATACAAAGGGAAAGAAGGGATAGAAGCATTAGAATTGTCTAATAATAGAACGAGACTTTTCTAAAAGACATCAACACGCGACTCAACCATGTCGTTATTTACCCGGCAACCGTTTTAAGTAGACCCCTGCAATGGCTCATAATCTGAATTAATCAACAATAATTTTCGTATTTTTTACTGAGCAATGAAAAGTTACTCCATTCTTTTTGGACATCTGTCCTGGTATGTTTCCCACACTACTTCACCGCGCATTTTGATGCATTATAATTGCATAAAAGTTATAAAAATTTGCATTAATTTAGCGTGCACACAGGTCTAGCACTTGGACAATACGAAAATGGTTAATAGTACCCTAGCCGATGCATACGCGACAAAATACAAATAGTTTTCGAGCGTCGGGGCACTGTATGCGCAGTCAAGTGGTTATATAGTCTTTGCTTGAAGGTCTTATCGGTCGTATTGGTCCAGAAAAATCGCCGGTGGTAAATTTTCCACATAGAGGTCGTACGCGGAAGAAAACTCCTATTGAAACCTACAGTACCTAATTTTCTCAGAAACGAAACCTAACTAGATCGATTTTCGTTCCTTAAACCTTATAACTTTTACAACCGCTACAACTCACAACTCGTCCTTATGTTTTCCTGAAAATCGTTAAAGCTATTTTCAAAAACGCAATTACACATAAACAAATATATAAATATCGCTCGTTTTATAGTATAGAATATGAAATTGAATATAATAAATATAGTAAAACAATTATCGGAAATGGCTTTTACCATTTGTATAAATATTTGCATTAAGAGGTTTAGGTTAAATATGTGCTCTTTTTCTTAAATTAATTTCCGTACTTGATAACGTGTATTTTTTCCATAATAATATTTTATTTTGCATATGGTAATGCACATACAAACATAATAAATGTATTTTCTTTTTGTAGGTAAAATGAAGACAGCAAACTACACAATGTGGTTGAATAGAATTACTGTCAAGCAGCTTAGAGCAGTTTCGGAATGGAACTTACTCAATTACATGTACCGTTCTCCTCGGGAACACTGTTATAATATGTATTTTGGTGACAACAATGACGCAAGTTTATGCTTTCGAAATATGTTTTGCCCATAAAATGAAACATAACATCTCTTCAACGTAAATTTATAAAACTAACAATTGCTTGAAAAATCATGTGATGTTATATTTTCCAAGCGTTGCACATAACAGTTTGTGATAGTGAAAAAATGACCGACGGTATAAGAATATTATTACATTTAAATAGTGTACATAGTTCTAAGTAAGAGTGTAATTTCCTATAGCATATCACAAGCCGCATTAATTAACTTCGCTAGGTCATCAACAAGTTAATTACTTCTTATCCGTAAAAGTCTACTTCTCATTCGCTCAAATAAATTGTACGTAAGAATATAAAAGCTCCGGGTAATTTTTATGAATGACAGTTTTATGTCGTCGGAACAGAAAAATAATGAAGTCATATATAGTCGTTGGATCGTAAACACGTTATGCTATCTTAGATAAGAGGACTTTGCAAATGAATAGGATTGCACGCTGTAGATAACATCTTATTCATTTGGCCTTCTCACAATTTGTATTTGACTGTATGAGCGCAATGTAAATAGTTGTATATATACAATAGTGTACAAGTTGTCGTTTTTTTAGATCTATATGGATGAAAAATAGGACTTTTTAACTTTCTTATTCGTTTTTATATAATTAAGAAGATCTAGAACTTTTAGTTTAATACTTTTTTACCGTATTATATTATAACCTTTCATTAAGTACGTATTACGTTGGCAAAAGACAAAAGAAAACAATCTAACAATCAAATCAAACTCACAAAACAATATAAAGCCAATAAAGCTTTATAAATGTATAAAGCAATTTAATGCGACAAAAAGGGTTGGCTTAAGGTCCCTTATGCTTGGTTTATATTTTGTTTCAGATGGACTAAGCATGTTACCGTAACAAAAACTTTTAAATTCCGTGAGGTGAGATTACTCATGAACTTTTTCCGCAATCCGAAATAACAAATAAAGTTCCTAATAACATTTCGAATAAACAAGGTCTACTAAACAATCTTATTTTTACTCGACTGCTCCAAAAGGGGGCTAATGTTTTAGAGATTATATAAGAATGTATTTATGTATATTCTATTTCTTCGGCACTCTCTGTTACCTAAACCGCTAAAAGGATTTTAACATATGAGGTGTCGTTAAATTCAACTTAATTGTAGATATGATATAATTTATATAATATTTGTATATTGCATCTACAAATACATAAAAAGGGAGAGGAAGGCTTTTTTCAGTAATCTTTTAAACATAGTCAGAATTTTTAAATTACTGTTTCAGCCATTAAGCTTGTAATACCTACATTTTTTATTATGATTAATAATAAATGAGTTAATTGGTTTTGGTGAAAAGATTCATTCATTATGCCTAACATGGAAAGCGATAACTAACCGCAAGCTATTTATTTAACATAACATATATTGCTTCATAGTACAGAATCCACAAAAAAGATAGAACCCATATTAAAAAAGCTATAGTAGTTTGTAAGACCAGGAATTAAAAGGCTGCCAATCACATAAAATAAAGAACATAAAACACGCAGAAAGTCTATGAATGTACATAGATGGCTCTGGACTCTGTGGGAGTAATAGTGTTCTGTAGTGTATGGTGACTGACTTTTGTAGGTACTTGCCCAGCAGTGTACTGTTAACGGTGATTAATGGCATAAGTAAGATTAGAAACAGTTGTACAATTGTACTTTCTTAATAAATAATTTAATTATATAAATGATAATCCAAATTGAAAAAATACGATGTCTATCATCTTCAAATTACGCCATATATTAGAGATAAATTACGCCAACTATTAGAGAATAACTATTATAGTATACAGCATTTGTTTAAAAAAACAGCTTTATCGATTTACCCTAATAAGCTCCACGTGTGTTCGTTTGTCCCTTATACTGTAGAAAAGCTCATTATCATAAGAGGTAATTTAAGGAAATAACCAGAAGATCTAGAGGCTTTTTCTGCGCCGATATAATCCTCTTGTATTTCTACCAAATGCAGTTTAATCTGCATTTAGTAGAAATACAAGACGATTCCGAAAACAGCAACGGGATCAGAGGTACCTTCGCGTAATGCTAAAAGCACGGTATAAATCTGCAAATGTACCAGATCTCAAAATGAAGTTATTAATAATGCCGCTACATATCTACTATACATTGCAAGCAGCTCTTTTCCTTTATTTACATTTAAGTTATGTTTTTTTTATTATTGTCGGTTACATTCCGACTATTTAGATTATTTGCACTTGTGTGCTGATTACATAAATTAAGGCGAGCTTCGTGCGAAATATCGGAAAATCTTTTTGGTTTTCACAATTTGAAGCAAAAGAATCAATATCGTTTTGTTATTTACTTTGAAGAATGCTACTAAATTTGACGTGGTTTGAAAAGAATTCGCTTTCAATATATCTCCTAAATCATTGTTTTATTGACTTTCATCTACCTTCGTTCAATATATTACATAAACTCTTACCATATTATAAAAAGAAGGTAAAAGAGGCGGTTTTATCACTCTAAACAGCCAACTAATGGAATATTCTATTTGTGATTAAGTAGGCGTTGGCTAGCTTCTTATCACATCTTTTACAATTTTCTGTCTATACACATATTTATTGGCTTAACGTGTCCTGCGCTTTAAACGCTTACCCTCTATGGGATAATAAGCGTGACGCTAGGGACCAGGTGGTCTGTGAGATCGTGTGTGAGCTTATGAAAACAATAGAAGAAGTTATGAGGTTTTATGGACTAATGAAGAAGTACAAGTTAGAGGAAGCTCACTTTCATATTAATTAGAATTTACCTAGTTTCTGACATCAGACATTATCCTTGTATCTGTCGTTCATGCCATGGAATAAACGTATGCACTTCTTTATGCTTCACTCATATGGGAGTTGATTCATATGTTTCACCACAACAATTTACTTTTGAAGTTATATGTACTTACGCATAAGAACAGCTATCTCAAACAAAAAATGTGCGCTACTCTGTGTTCGCGCGGTTGTTTTTTTATCATAGAATAAACATAGGTAGAATAACCCGTAGGTAATAGTAGATTGTATTGTTAAATAGGTAAATTATATCGAGAACAATATTTAAATTGTGTCATTTACTTTGTATATTATATTTGCTTATTTAATATAATATTACATGATATTATATCACAATTACATTTTAATGATATTTTTATCTGAATATTTTAAAAGGTACCTAAGTCAAATAAAAAAATACTAAATGAATGTTTAACAAAACTTATTACCACAACATTTAAATTACAAATATATTTATTTAAATAAAAATAAAAGTCGTTCATAAATACTGGGCACTCGAGAGTTAAAAATAGACGAATTGATACCACTTTGACTTTGATGTGGAAACCTAAAAATAAAATAAAAGAATAATAAGCAGATTTAAATTTAATTTTAATAACTTATATATGTTTATACAAAAAAAAATGTGTATAATAATATATTCGTCCTATACTTAATTACCCACAGAAATGTCGCATCTGAACATATTATATTCTTAAACTATATTCCCTGACACGAGATGGCGTCTTAGGAATAATTTGTTTTATTATTTATACATAATACTTTTTTATTGATTAAGTATCTTAACCTATACTTAATCAATAAAAGTAATTCCTTGGTTTTTACTGACATTTCTTGAATTATTTGTGCAATATTATTATCAAGAGATATTTTTTAAATCAACGCAACACGTGACGACTCTATAAGCGCCCAGCGATAGCGAGTGACTGATTAAAGTACGGTGTATGCACCGCAGTTGAGTGGAACACAGTAATTGAATGCAGTGTCTCCTCTAGTACGTAGTACATAATAGCTCAATGCTTTTATATAAATATTTATCGTTATCAGAATGATCATCATTACAGCTTTTTACATATCCCCTGCTAAACATAGGCCTCCTTATTTATTTTTTATGTAGTTTTGAAATTAAATAACTAGTTTTCTACGCTAAATTTAGTAACAGAGGATTTTTTCTGGGAGTGTTTTACGTCTATGAATGAAATTTACTATGTGGTTACAGTATAAAATCGCGGTATAAAAGTATGTATCAAACTTTGAGTATTAAACCAAAGGAGACGGCATCGCAAGGCATACTCCTCTGTAAAAGGTACGAGAGTTCGACTCATACCCGTTATATAAAACTAGTTGCTCCGCGTCGTGCGTCATTCCGAAGTGATCGTGCCAGTAAATCGAGCTCCGACAAAATGCCGAATTGCAGTGTATTTACATGAAAAAACAAAAACAATCAAATACGACAAGTATACAAAAGGAAAATGTTTTCTTTTCATCTGTGAGTATTTTTAACATAAAGTTAAAAAGTAAAGTTACAGCCTATATACGTCCCACTGCTGGGCTCAGGCCTCCCCTCATTTCTGAGAGGGTTTAGGGCAAGGAAGTGTCCGCCGCGCTGCCCAAATGCGTGTTGACGAACTTCACATGTCTTCGAAATATTTTTTTTTCTTATTCCTCAGACATGCAGGTTTCCTCACGATGTTTTCCTTCACCGCCGAGTACGTGGTAAATCAGCACTTAAAATTGCAATTAACAATTTCATTGGTGCCGGCGGGGATCGAACCCGGGTTACTCGCGTTCTGTTATATTTACAGCGAGCGTTAACCATTGAGCTACCACGGCTCTTAACATTAATTTTTAACATATTTTTAACATTTTTAACATAATATTAACGTAATTTTATCATGAATACTGCTACTTTGTGAATATTTTCGTCCAATACCAAGTGTGGCCGTCATAGTTCAAAAAGTGAAAAATAATCTATTTTTAAATAAATATAATTTACTACACAAGTTGAATATATTAACGAAAATATATTTCCTAATAATTAAATCAGTTAGTGATGAATAATAATCACTAAATATAGATGTGTAGCGGATTTTTAAATGATTTATATATTCAGCACAATTTCAACATGATACTGAATATTATATAATTTAATATAATCGATAACTAGTATTTATCAAAATATTATACAAAATAAAGGCCAAATAAGTCAAAATGAAACTTGCTATTTCGCAGCAAGTGTGCAATTTTTGTAAAAATAAACTGGTATCACTGCAACCGAAAGTATTGCACTATAATGATGAACGCCACAATTTTAGCTATCTCTACTTAGATAACTTAATTAACCACGCGGGTTTGTCTGCCGAACCGGTTTGTAGTTTTTATTTAGCTTTTACAATAAAGTATTACAAAAAGTAGTAAATTTTTCTATTATTGGTTTGTTTTTACAGATTTCCAAAAGATCCTTTTAGGCGGCAAACTTCGATTGTAGCTTGAAGAAACCATAAATCTTGGATACTTAAACGAACTAGCACCATTTGCTCCGAACATTTTAAAAATTATATTTCGTACCCCAAGCTTACAATAAAAGAAGGTTAGCCGACACTGCAGTACCAACCTTGAACTTGTGAGAGGTAATTTTTGGCTGCAATTATATTTAGATTTTGTAATTATAATTATCTGCCGTGTAGTAGCGGTTGAGAATATCCACTACCCCATATCTTCCCGTGGGTGTCGTAAGAGGCGACAGAGGGAGACAGGCAGGAGATGGGCAGCAGCATCTTCCTAATAACAACAATAATATAATAAAAAAACTGCGGTTGCCAACCCGCTCACCAAGCGTGGACACTATGGTAAATATCCCCCATGAATAACGACGCAAACAAACGGCCCCCAGTCCCCGGCGGCCCCGCTATTCCTGGCTACGGTGGCGACCATGGTAACGGCGGGGCAGGTGTTGCTAAGAATCTCCGGAGGAGTTTCGGTTGCCACCTACGACGACTCAACCTGGCAACATAGAACGCACGCACTCTGAGGACTGACGAAAAGATACTGGAGCTGGAAGAAGAGGTATACAAGTTGCGCTGGCATATTATTGGATTATCCGAGGTCCGAAGAGAGGGGGAGGACACGGTAATCCTCGAGTCCGGCAACTTGTTCTATCATTGGGGGGAGCGACCATCTGTCCCAAGGAGGTGTCGGATTTATCGTCCACAAGTCTCTCGTCAACAACGTTGTAAGATTGAGAGTTTGTCGATGAGGATCGCGTACCTGATACTCAGAATCACCAAACGGTATTCCCTGAAGGTCATACAGGTTTACGCACCAACCTCGACACATCCCGATGAGGAGGTGAAGGAAACGTATGAGGATATTTCTAGAGCCATGCATTCCTCCAAAACCTACTACACGGTGTTGATGGGAGACTTCAACGCAAAACTAGGCACTAGAGAAAGCGGTGAGCTGAAGTTAGAAGTAAATTTGGAGTAGAGCAACGAAACCGTAAGGGCCAGCAGCTGGCCGACTTTATGGAGAAAGATGGAATCTTTATGATTAACTCTTTCTTCCAGAAGCGGCCCCACAGGAAGTGGACCTGGTGGAGCCCCGACAGTTCGACAAAAAATGAGATTGACTTCATTATGACGACCAGACGCCAACAGTTCGGTGATGTCTCAGTGATCGCAAGGGTGAAAACTCGCAATGATCACTGAATGGTAAGAGGCACACTGAACCTAAACGTTAAGTTGGAGAGGTTTCGTCTAATGAAGTCAACGCTCCGTCCCAGATCCAGAATCATCAATCAATCAGAAGCTCGTGCTCTGATCCAGAATTCCGAAACGTTTCATCTCGAGTTCCGTAACCGCTTTCAGTGCCTAGAATATTGCAATGCAGTGGACGATATGAATGACAAGCTCGTGGAAACTGTCCATGCGGTCGGAGCTAAGTTCTGCAAGACCCGCGGCAGAAGAACACAAAAACTCTCCGATCACACTCTTAATATTATAGCTGTTAGACGGGAGATGAGGCTGCAATCGTCAACAGATTTGACAGTATACAGGCAACTGAACAGACAGATCTCCAAATGCATGCTGCGAGACTTGCGCAACTTCAATACTGCTCGTATTGAAGAAGCGATCGAGCAGAACCAGGGCTCCAAAGTCTTTTCCAGAGATCTGTTTGCCAGTAAGAGCCAACTGTCAAAGCAGAAGACTGAGTGTGGTAGCATCGTTTCCGGGACACCTGAGATTCTGAGTGAGATTGAGACGCAAGTGTGAGTAACGATCCAAGAGCAAGTCTTATCCGACACTATTCCGATGATATCCCGGACGTCAGTCTGAGCAAGATTAGAATGGCTCTCCAGCACCTTAAAAACGGCAAGTCCCCGGGCGAGGATGGAATTACAGCGGAGCTTCTGAAAGCGGGTGGAAAACCGGTACTTGAAGTCCTTCAGAGGCTCTTTAATTCCGTCCTACATGGTGGCACTACTCCGGAGGCGTGGAGCAGAAGTGCGGTGGTCTTGTTCTTCAAGAAAGGTGACAACGCCCTCTTGAAGAACTACAGACCGATATCCCTTCTGAGCCGCGTCTACGTGCTGTTTTCGAGAGTCATTACGAATCGTCTCGCACGCAGACTCGACGACTTCCAGCCTCCCGAAAAAGCCGGTTTCCGAAAAGTTTTTAGTACCATAGACCACATACATACCCTTCGGCAAATTGTACAGAAGTCCGAAGAGTACAATCTGCCACTTTTCCTGGCGTATGTAGACTATGAGAAAGTCCTTGATTCCGTCGAAATTTGGGCGGTGCTACAGTCTCTTCAGCGGTGCCAAGTTGACTGTCGGTATATCGTATAGCTTGTGTAATATGCAGATAGAGGGTGATGACATCTTCTCATATGCGGATGACACAGCTATTGTTATCTCTGCTGATAATTGGGAGCAACTTAAAAACCGTGTGGAGACTGGCTTAATGAAATTAGCATCTTGGTTAAACAAAAATCTCCTCACTTTAAATGTACTTAAAACTAATTATATATGTTTTACCAAATACAACAACGCACAGCCTCCAGAGAGCTTTAATATTAAACTACATTATTGTAATAATCATTTGGACACGGATTGTTCTTGTCCTGAGTTAAAAAAAAGTTTTTAATACGAGATACCTTGGAGTCATGTTGGATCAGCGGTTATCCCGGCATCATCATATAGAGTTACTCATTAGCAGAGTTAGGAAACTAATCTGGTCATTTAAGACCCTGCGACACGTAGCTTGAATGAGCCTTCTACGTAAAATCTACTGCGCACTTGCCGAATCGGTTATCACCTACTGCATATCAGTTTGGGGAGGTGCGACCAAAACTATTTTCTTAAATCTGGAAAGAGCGCAACGGGCTCTCCTGAAAGTAATGTTCTTCCTGCCATACAGATCACCAACGGATAGCTTATATTTAAAAAGCGGTATCTTATCGGTAAGAAAGTTGTACCTCCTACGTATTGTGACGAGAGAACACAAGTCAATTTACTACCACCCAGGAAAAAATAATCGTAGGACGATAGTTAACGTTGTTCCGCAGCCCCGGGTTAAATCGGTATTTTCAAAGAGGCAATACAACAGCCAATCTGCTTACATATATAATAAACTTAATAAAAAACTAAATATTTACCCTGTAACATATCTTGAATGTAAAAAGACACTAGAGAAATGGTTAATTACAAAAAACTATGAAGAAATCGAGAGTATCATTCATCACTCATAAGCGTATCTGAGTGCTATGCAACCTTTGGTGACAGTTATAGAAAGCTATTCATCGAACAATGATATCTTCCGATCCCAAAGCACAGTCGTAGGGCCAATAAACCAATATGTGTTATATTCCACATAATAAAAATAATTTACAATGGTACGTATTCAATACATACATACAACACACACACACACGCACACACACGCACGCACACACACACACACACACACACACACACACACACGCACACGCACGCACACACACGCGCACACACACACACACACACACACACACACACACACACTCACACACACACAAACACACACACACACCCCCATATTTTGTAACTTTAAAGTCGTACAAAAATATAATAATAATCTGCCTGTATTATTTTATACTTCTAGAATTTAATAACTAATTTTTATTATTTTTCACCTCAACTTAATGTTATATACCAATTATTTGGAAGAGCGGTGCTTCCTAGTACAAGCAAATCCTTTGCTTAAAGGGAAGCTCCAACCATAATATGCTATGTAATAGATTAAGTTATGCAATAAAAGAATTTGAATTTGAATCGAAGTGCTGAAATGTTTATACAGTAAGGCTACGATGGCTATCCGAGTGTAGAACCAGAGTATGAAACCTATCCAACTGCAGAGAGGTGTAAGACAGGGTGACGTTATTTTCCCGAAACTCTTCACCGCTGCATTGGAAGACGTTTTCAAGCTACTAAACTGGAAAGGATACGGTATTAATATCATTGGCGAGTACATCACTCACCTTCGATTTGCCGACGATATAGTCCTTATGGCCGAATCGCTTGATGACTTAAGCACTATGCTCAATGACCTCAATAGTGCCACCCAACGGATAGGTCTTAAGATGAACATGGACAAAACAAAGATCATGTTTAATGTCCATATCACACCTATGCCGTTAGTTGTTGGGAGCACTAAGCCGTTGACGAATACGTTTATTGGGACAAATAGTCCGACTAGGTAAGTCCAACTTCGACCGAAAGGTCAATCGACGGATTCAACTCGGCTGGGCAGCGATCGGGAAATTACGACACATCGTCTCGTCAGGTATACCTCAAAACCTGAAAACTAAGTTGTGCAACCAGTGCATGTTGCCAGTGATGACTTACGGAACCGAGACATGGTCCTTCATTGCTGGCCATATGAGGACGCTCAAAGTCGCTCAGCGAGCTATGGAGAGGGCTCTGTTCGGAGTTTCTCTGCGTGATAAACTTAGAAATGAGGATAACCGCAGTAGAACCAGAGTGACCGACATAGCCCAACGGATTAGTAAGCTGAAGTGGCAATGGGCCGGCCATATAGCTCGAAAAACCGACAACCGTTGGGGAAAAAGGTTCTCGAGTGGCAGCCTCGTACCGGTAGGCGAAGTGTAGGGTGACCCCCCACTAGATGGAGTGACGACCTGGTAAGACATGCAGGAAGTCTATGGATGCAGGTGGCTCAGGACCGTGCTTTGTGGCATACCTTGGGGGAGGCCTATGTTCAGCAGTGGACTTTTGAAGGGCTGTAATGATGATGATGATGATGATTATTACCTTTGGCACCAATATTATTCTACTTGAAAATATTTCATTGCTTACAAAAGCATTAATTAGGGTGATCGTGGTAATTGCGCAATATTCGTCTACATCGAAAAAAGAAAGCTGGATGTTCTGGAAAAATTCCATTAGTTGTCTAGTAACAATTCGAAAAAATCCAAATATAGCCCGAACTAGTCACACGCACTGCGAGTACGAGCCAACACTTAGAATATACGCCAAGGAAAATTAAACTGAAAAAATGCCTTGACATATAACACAATAGCATAAACAGGGTTCACAAATTTGCAAGAAATACTTTGCCTAACACTTAACTATTATTCACCAAAATCCTATCACTATGTACGTACAACTTTTGGAACATGTTTGCCTGCACCACGGACATCGACTAAGTGGTACACTACCATCGATCGCCGATCAGGGTTTTCTCAAGAAGCGCTGAAGGTTTTAAAATTGAGAGCGTAGAGTAACCCTGGTAAAAAGTTTTATTGTAACTTGGTCATGAATAAAATGAAAATTAAGCAATTGACGGTATACCATGCTAGCAGCCAAAGGCATAAGGTATGTAGCCAAAATGTCTTTTAGAACTTGCATGGTACTCTGTCAATTGTTTCATTTTCACTTCATCTATCACTAATATACAATACAATTTCTTGTCAGGGTTACTCTCTAGTCTAAGTTTTAAAACAGTTAACGCTTTTTTTGTGTAGCCAAGTCGGCCATCAATTGTACTATATCACTTTGATATTTCGCATATATCGTTAAGCTTTCTGTGAATAGTAATGTAAAGTTAAAGCAAAACATCTTTCCGGGGAATTATAGTAGATGTTACGTTTTTTGTTTTAGCAGCTGTCTGTTTAAAGTTCACTTTCTTCAACCATTATACAGTGTAAAATTTTTTTAATTTCCTAATTTATTGAATATTTTCAAGATAGTTCATTTAATAACTCTTAAAAACAACATCTTTTTTTAAATAGCAGTTTTGTGATTGAAGGCTTATAAGAAAAACAAAAATTTGGTTAACACCATCTAAGACGATAAACTGATACAACTTTTCTTTTCACAAATCTGATTTTTAAAGTAAGTTAACTAAACTTCCTTTTTCGATTTTTTACATGTTTTAAATGTTATCCTGCATAATGTAAATAAACCTGCAGCAAAATAATAAACTTACTTTCAATAAATTCTAGGTTTTTTTCCGAAGATCATTTTTAAATACTTTAAAAATAGAATTTCAAATAACACCTTGGTATTATTTATCTATGTATTACTTATAACCAAATAAAAACTTATGCGGACTATGGTGATTTCTTCATCGATAAAAATATCGACATAGTCCACGCCTTACGTTGCTTACGCATGTAGATAGCGCCATCAGCGCCATCGACACGCGTAAAATTTTATGGTTTGCGTAAACGCAATGAACACAAACATAAATTCTGTAATATGTGCGTTTATAGTGACGCGATTTAATTTTGCAATTGTAGTTAAGTATATAGTTGTGTATTTTTCTTGCGCCCCCCCTGATGTTGACAGAATTTTTGTTTAGGAATTAACGCGCATGGCCTCTCCAGTTTATTGAATACTCAAAAGTATGAAAGTATGTTATCCCATTTCGTCCAATAAAGGTCGTAAGAGCCGATTACATAATATGTATATTATACCTGATTGATCAAATGGCTTCTGATACAGCGATGTAAAACTAGTTATTTACTTCAGACTTAAAATACACGGACTGGTGATAGCTAACGCATTTAAAGGTGCGAAACGTGGTACTACGATCGTCAATTCGTCTGCCAAGTGTGACAATTTAAGCAAATCCGGCAGTAATCTTTTACGAATGCATAGTTTCAAAACGCGAATACCTGTACACAGAAATGAGTTTAAAACAAATAGGTTTATTTTATTTTAAATCCGAATTGGTTATAGTAGGAATTTGAGATAAAAAAGAAAATTTCATAACTACAAAGTAAATAAATACTCGCCTTCAGTAGGAGTTTCTCTACATTCTATCCACTTTTACGATGAAAGATAAAATAGACGAGTAGTTTCTTTAAATGAAATAAAATGGTTGGGCGACGGGCCTAGGGGCTCCTGAGTTCGATTCCCAGATCGGGCCTTGACCCTATTATGCGAGATGTTACTAGGTGGACTGTTGTGCGGTTTCCTGATACCCCAAAACAAGATGGCTGACGTGGCACGCGACAGCCTTAGACAATGTACTCGCTCTTCCAAAATCTACTGCTTCATCAGTGTCAAGAAGGAGGGCCACTTGAGCCGCTAGACAAAACAAAAAGGTTCAAGTAAAATAAACGAAAATAAAAGGGAAAACACGCTAACCGGGGTGGAGTTCCCGGTGTCGCGGACGACACTCCTGGTCTGGTGGTGTGTTGGAAGAGAGCGCTCGAAGGTTTTTTTTTTTTTGGGCCCGAAGCAATTAAAGGGCTACCCTATACGTAGGGAGGCGGAAAATGCATTACGCATACCACGATAGCCGGTCTATCGTGGTTATGAGGGGCTCACTGTCCTACCGGGGACCCTAAGTGATACCCTCTAAAAACCGCCTTTGGGGACAGGCAACCGGCTGATTAAGCTCTATTGTGCCTTATCATGAGCGACCCTCTTTTGGGAAAAGAGGGCGCAGGCGGCTAAGTGCCGCTGAGGGAGTGCCTACGAAGGCAAATTAATGTTAGATATTACAATAATTTTATTTAATTAGAGTTGGCCTGAGCCGCCAGGAGACAGTTCAGGTCGTTTGAAAGCTTATTAGGCGGGTCCGAGAGAGAGTTTCTCGGCCTGCGGACACGATAGCGAGAGGGGGGTGGGGCTGCATAAGAAGCTGCCTCACGAATTAAATGGTTTGGGTGCGACTCTTAGGCTTTGAAGAAGTTCTCAGACAGTTTTTTAAGAAATTGTTGAATTGTTGGGAGCTCTAAGTCCCGATGAAGGTCGGCATTACGGACGTACCACGGTGCGTTCGCAGCTCGACGACAGAAGAGGTTCTGAACTATTTGGAGTTCATTTAAAATGTTAGGGTTTGCGTGGGCAAAGACGGGGCCCGCGTAGGACATGACTGGTCGTATACATACCTTGTAGAGGGTACGCTTGTTTCGAAGGGACATTTTACTGTGTCGGCCCAACATACTGTTGAGCCTACTCAGATAAAACCGTGCGTGACGGGTTACTCTTTTGACGTGGGGCTTGAAAGTGAGCCCTGTGTCTAGAGTGACACCTAAATATTTGGCGGACGTATGCCAGGGGACAGGGGTCCCTAGCATACGTATTGGTGGAGTGTTTTTGAGACGGCGTCGTTTATAATCGAAGTGGACGGCGGAGCTCTTCTCCGGGTTCACATCGATGCGCCATTTTTTGAACCAAGCTCCTAGGTCATCAACTGACTTTTGGATCTTGTTCCGTATAAGGGGTAGTGAGACACCTTTGCAGTAGATGGCAGTGTCACCTGCAAAGAGGGAGAGTTGAACACCTTTCGACGGGATGGGAATGTCGTTGGTGAACAGGATGTATAGCAGAGGAGCAAGTACTGAGCCCTGAGGGACACCAGCCTTGATAGTTCGCTGTGAAGAAAGCGTGCCTTCGTGTCTGAAACGAAAGGTACGATGTTTTAAATAGGAGGCCACGAGACGAACTAGACGATCGGGGAGACCTATTTTATAGAGCTTGTAGATGAGGCCTGTGTGCCAGACTCTATCGAAAGCTTTGGCTATATCGAAAAAGACCGCGATGGTCTTATGACGACGAGGATAGAAACCGCTGAGGATATATTCCACAATGCGGTGAACTTGTTGGGGACATGAGTGTTTGGCTCGGAAGCCGAATTGATGGGGAATGATAAGAGGGTCGCCGTCTGTGGGAAACAGATAGCGCCTCATACGAATTTGGATGACTCTTTCGAAGAGCTTGCCCATTGCCTTGAGGAGGCTAATGGGGCGATGGCTGGAGGGGGAGGTTGAGAGGCTTGCCTGGCTTGGGAATTCCAATCACAGTAGCCTCTTTCCACGTAGTGGGAAAATAACTGAGGTTGAAGCAGGCGTTGAAGATAATAGATAAAAAGGTTAACACCTGCTCGGGAAAGTGTTTTAGGGCTTGGTTGGAGATGCCATCCGCGCCCGGAGCCTTTTTAGGCTTAAGTCCTTTGATGAGGGATGAAATCTCATCATTGGACACAGAGATAGGTTCGGAGGCCGTGGGGGGTGAGTTCCGGCGGCGGACCTCATCCTCCACTGCCTGGACGTGTGAGGGGTCGACGGGTTGAGAACTGGGAGAGCATTGAGCGGCAATGCTATCTGCAAAGCACTCAGCCTTTTCCTCGTCCTCGAAGGCAACCGTGCCGTCGGGACGGGAGAGAGGGGGAGTGTGGGTGATAGCGTCTATGCGGAGGGCTCTAGCCATCTGATAGTACGCTGTGTGAGATGGAGAGATATTCTCCATGAGCTTACTCTTTTCGAGATCTTGGAATTCAGAGAGGCGGAAGCGGAGTTTTCGTTGAAGACGATTGGCCGCGCGCCTGTATTCGGGGGTGGGATATTTTGCTGCTCTCCGGAAAGCAGCTTTTTTAGCTTTTAATAGGTTGCTAATGTGTAGGGGAAGCCCATTATTGTTAGCAACCGGGACGACCCTTTCGTTCTCCTTAAGGGAGGATTTAATAAGGGTGGAGAGTGAATCGACCGCGGTGTCGATTTTTTCGGGACTGTCTAAGTCCGACGGTATGGGGATGGTAGAATCCTGTGAGTCGAGAGCTTTAGCTAGGGACTCCTTGAATCCCTTCCAGTTAGTGAAGGTTTTCGTGTGTGTTGGGGGAGGTGGCTGATGGCCAAGAATGAGGGAGACCGGTCGGTGATCTGATCCTAAAGATCGTCTAGTGTCTCGATTGCTCTGAGGTTGAGAGAAACTCCTTGGAGTAACGCAAAATCTAAGACATCGGGTGCGTGATCGGTGTTATCGGGAAAGTGAGTAACACCGAGAGGACTGTGGACGGTAATATAAAGAGACTGCGTGATATCGAGCAGTATCTTGCCACTAGGGGACGTAGTGCGGCATGTCCATTCAGTATGCTTGGAGTTAAAATCTCCAAACATAATGACTGAATTGCCCAAGGATAAAATGGCCTCAAAATCTTTTTTGAGGGGATAGGTTCCTGAAGGGATGTAACAGGAGGCTATGAGTCTCCAGCCATAGCTAGCCTGCATACCGTGGCTTCCATGTTGGTAAGCTGCGGAGTAGAAATGGGCGAGCAATGAAGTGTCTTCTTGTAATAAATGGCCGTTCCGCCGCCTCGGCGGTCGGGTCTGTCATTACGAAGAAGAGAGAAGTTTTTAATAGAAAGGCCTCTAGTGTCCTTAGCTTTGAGATTAGTTTCCTGTAGGAGGAGGAAATCGACTTCACGATTTCGAAGAAAGAGCTTAAGCTCTGGGAGGTTATTTCGCAAGCCGCGAATATTAAATGATACAAGCGATAAACCCTTAGGTTTGATACGACCGTGGGATCTTGGTAGGTTAATTGGCTCAGACATTGGAGTTAAGTTAATTAAGTTAACTTAACTTACAACGCTAGCAGAAGATCGTTGTGTTCAGCAAGAGCGAGGAGACGCTCTTGAGGGGACTTCGCCGCGCGCAGTTTGCGTGCTATAACGGTGATCTCCCTTACATCGATATTTCTAATCGCGGAATATAGCGTGTTGTAGTCGTCGGGTGTGGGCTCTGCCTCGTGTGCGTACGAGGTTGTCCGCGGTGGGTCTGCCTTTTTGGGCCCCCAGGGAAAGACTGGAGGCTGCATTGGCTTGGAGAAGCCCGGAGGGGGCCGAATTATGCCCTGAGGGGGCCTAGGGGGACCCTGAGAGGGTCGAGGGAAGCCCTGGATAGGCTGAGAAGGGCCCTGACGGGGCCGTTGTTGGAGGGCCGGAAATGATCGGTCATTCACCGGCGGTGGAGCTTTCCTACTGGGGCGAGGTTGAGGTGCGCGTGGGCACCCCTTGTAGTTCGCCGGGTGTCCTGTCTGGTTGCACAGGACACAGGCGGGCGGGGATTCGGCGTCTTTGGGCCGGGGACACTCTTTTGTGTTGTGAGGTTCCAGGCACTTCACGCACCTGGGTGGGGCGGAGCAGTTGGCCGCCGCATGACCATAAAGTCGGCAGCGGTGGTACTGCGCCGGGAAACCGGGCCTATGTGGGGGCTCTACCTTCACCCTTGACAGGCCGCACACTGTGCGCACCTGCCGGAAGATGGCTTTAGCCTCCGGCACGTTTGTCAGGATTACTAGGGCAAGGTTGTATCTCTTGCCCGTTCTATTGTGCATTTTGTGCACTGCTTCTACGGGGAAACCTTGGGACTTAAGGTCCTCGAGGATTTCCTCGTTACAGAATTCGAATGGGACGCCTCTGATGACGGCCCTAACTTTACGCTCTTCAGGGAGAGCGTACGTGTGGTATGAGACCCTTTCGGCCGTGAATAGCCGGGTGATTGCGCGGAAGTCCTCGATCGTGGTTGGGATGATTTTAATCGCCTCCCCGAGGTTGACGGCATGATCGTATTTAATACCTGCGTCGTAGCAGGTCTTAGACAAGTGAACTTAGCCTTGTCTCTTAGGAAGACAGGGGGCGGGACTTGCCTCATCGCTAGTACTGGAGCACAACGAGAGGCTGGTTTGGATGGTGTGGGGATGTCTAGTGACATCAGTGGGACGGGGGCAGCGTCGAGGGCTGCGGAGGTTGAAGGAGCGGCAGGGGCCGCTGAAGTGGGGGGGGTGCGTTTTATCGCGGCGCGCTTTCCTTTGCGCTTGGAGGTGACTGCGGTGAAGTTGGACTCCCCGGTTCCGTCGGAGTCAGAGGACTCTGATGAACCGGAGCCTGAGGTAGTGGCGGGCCTCTTCCGGGAGGTCGGTGCCGAGGATTCGGAGCATGCGTACTCCATATCTAAGGGGGCAGATTCTAGTGGGGCAAAGGAGTTCCTCGTTTCGAGGTACGACTGTAATACTGGCGGTGGAAGGAGTGCCTGAGGGGCAGGGAGGGGAGCCTGGGCGGCGATGGTGGCGATGGCGGCTATGACCGTCTCATTGCCATTTAACCCGTATTGGGTAATGAGGGCGGCTAGGGACTCAGTGAAGCTAGAGTTGGCCATTTCGGTCGAGTAAGCTAAGCTAAGTAAAGGTGAGGACGGGTCCCTGCTCTCGGTAGAACAGGGACTAGAACGCGAGACGTACTACAACACACTATGCACGCAATAGTAATGCAAGAACACAAGAAAAATGACAGTACACAAAAAAAAATTAAAAATGATAATGAAAAATGATAATGAAAAATTATAATGAAAAAGAATGAAAATGATAATGAAATGAAAATGAAATAAAAAACGAAAATGAAAATGAAAACGAAAAATGAAAAAATGAAAATGAAGCGGAGGTCAGTCAGACCTCCCTGCCCGAAGACAGGGGGGTAAGAGCTGTAGCGAGAGTGGCAGCCTCGACGCTGTTCCGCGTGAGCAGGACAGCGGAGGCGCGTGAGAGCGAGACAGCACTACCGTACTGTACGGGAGCGGGGGCGGACTGAGCACTGCGTCGGCGCTGCACAGCGCGAGCGGGCCAGCGGAGGCGCGAGAGCGGGAGAGCACTACCGTACAGGAACGAAAGCGCGGACTACCTGGATGCGACCGCTCGGAAGCGATGCCACAGGCGGAATGCGCTCGAAGGCTGCGGGCGCCCGTTTATTGGGTCGGCCATCTTACCACCTCATCTCGGTGGGGCGCGCGTTTCATTGGCCGAAAAATCGCGTCACCTTTGAGACCCCCCTTCCCCTTCAGTGCGTACGGAAGGGATATGAGGATGCAGGGAAGGACGGACACTGGCGAGCAATGTACCACCGAACAAAATTATGAGAATACCCGATTCTTTTTTCCGCGCAACCATAAAATGTAGTAATTATAATTATATTCTTTGAAATAACAGTATAATACAGACAGGGGGATGAAAGCAAGTCGTATTAAAATTAATTCACTTAAATATTATAAAAGGTTCTTAAAGAAGTGTATTTTTTTCCTTATATTATTTAACATCGAAAATAAAAGTCGTTTCCAAGTTAAGCTTCTTCATGATGTCGTACTGGATTGAGAGGGTGGTACCCTCTCACGTATTTCTGTCGCTAAGCAACGTTGGAATAAAAGGTGTTAAGAAATTTCGCGTAAAGTAAACGTTACACACTGTACATAAAGTCAACAATATATTACATCCCAATTTACATGGAATATAATTACACTAAGTATAAAATTATGGTGAACAATTATACGGAAAATCTTTAAGAAATATATATTATTTAAAAAAAGGTAATTTTATACCATCGCGGTCACCTCGTTTTTCGGCTCAATAAAATCGAAAAAACATCCGATTTCAATTATTTTTTTAAATCTTTATGATTACGGCGAATTTATGAAAAAATTTACAAGAATAAAAAATAAATGAAAATTTATACTGGTTTCAAGGCTTTAAATGTTCATGAAAATTCACGTGTAGTTAAATGTTAATAACTTTATTTAAAATAATCGAATGAATTTATTTCTTGAATATATTTTTTTCATAATCTACACAAAAAAATAAACATTACAAATATGTTTATTAATTTTTTATTTTGGTTTTTATGGAGTGTAAGATAAAGCGATGCGAGCTCGGAACTTAGGGAATCCCGACTCGGGCAGGTTAGGTTAGAATTCATAGACCCCGCCATCTTCCTTATGGTTATTTTTTTATAAGCCACTCAGAAGTAGGAGCACCCCGAAGCAAGGTTCCGTCGAGCGGTCTTCCCTCGAATTCGCTACGGGAGAGAGTTAGGGGATGGAAGCACCACGACACTCAACTCGTGCATCATTTTAACCTAATAATTTGCGACACCATAGCGCAGTAGCATTGAATAGCGACAGTGAGGGCCACAGGCGTAACAAGTAATTTCATGTCATACAAATAATTGTATCAGTTCTGCATGTTTGTTCCCGTGCAATTTATGATTGCCTCCACGACATTAGACAAAATCCCAATTTTAGCATTTTTGAAAAAAGAAAGAAATGATATTTACTTAACTAAATTAAGCCCTAAGAGCTCATCAACATCTTCATTTCACTTGTCATAATTATTTGGAAACAAAAATGGTAATATTATTGGGCCTTCAATATTGGCATCAATTTCTCGCGACTTACCTACAAATTACCGTTATGATAAATTACGGTAATGAAACATTTTACTAGCTTTAATCCTTATATTATCGAGTTTTTGTGAAGTTTCAAAGCAATTACGCGCATGCTTTTGTGAAGCCTCCACACGGCATTCATTTCCATTTGTGCCTCCCCAAGATTCTCTACCTTCCATCGTTTAAATTTTTATAAAATTCACTTCGTAGTACAGTGATCAAATAACCAATACTAAATGTTTTTAAATATTGTTGTTTTGTTTGTTTTCAACATCATAATTTTTATTTCGTATTATTGTAAAAACGAAAACCTATGAAGGTTTATTTCCAAACGTTCTCGTTAATATTCCAAAAATAAACTGAGTCCGCGTGAGTTTTTTTCGCTATACGAATGTCATCATTAATATAACACTAGCTGATACCCACTCGCTTCGCTGGGCGCAGGATAATATTTTATTACGGAACCTTGATTTAAAATATCAAGATTTACGACTAACGTAACATCTGTTCTTAGTGAGCGTCTACATTTCGAAATAAGTAACTGTACTAAATTTCAAGTCCATCAGGTGTATAGTTTTCAAGATACGGTGAGGAGTCAAGACAGTAGTATTTTGCTTGTAATATATATTAGAAGACATACGTCACACCAAGGCGGCGTCATGTTAAGCGTCAAATTTGCTGTCGGTCGTATAAATACGACGACCGACAACTAATTTGATGTTTATGAACGTTGGTATAAAACGGTCAATTTTATTTAGCTACGAGTATTTGTACTCCTAGGGGACATTACCGTTACTACGTTTTTTTTCTGTTGTTTTATAATTAACGATATATTAATATACGATTGTGTAATATCTATCTCCTTCCAACAATAAGAGATATCCATATCTCGAAGTAGATTGCTACTGGCTGATCATGAAAAAAAAGTTGATTACGTTTATATTTACATATTTTGTGATTTCTTGCTCGATTACAATTATTGTATGTAATTCATTTAAAAGAATATGAGCCACAAAAAGTCACTTTTGAGGTGTTTACCATTGAAGTGCGATAATAAACTATGGTCAGACAATGCGTTTGTTTATTAATGAACCACACACATTCCACAGCCCACATTAAAGAATTAACACATTTAGGGTGGATTCGGCAAAACTTATTTAAAGTCTTATTCTGCGAATAAAATCACTAATTACTTTGGAGTTAGAGAACTTTTCGTTTTCCAAATCTTGATCCAGGTCTCTCCAAGAGACCGCCAAAATTCGAGGAGGAAACCAATTAGCCCGGATTATTTTAATGGAGGCTGCAAAACTTTAAAAGCTGTTTTCGTATGCTTTGTTCAAAAATTAAGATATTTTACAGTTCCGAGTTTATAATATTTGTGACAACTGTATTTAGGGATTTTTTAAAATAATGCAACGTTTACGAAATATGATCGAAAATACTGACATTGATGAAGAATAGATTCACGTAGCAAGTTTTTTTCAGGAGATAACCAATTAAAGCTACGTTTACTTCTTTCTTCAGTTATTTTATTCGTTTACAATTGCCACAACATGCAACAGAACAAGTTGCAAAGATAACTCTACGCAACTTACAGTTCATGTAAATATTTCAATGTTAAGTGACAACTAACATTACTATTATAATCCAGAAAATTATGTGAACACACATAGTCTTACGTTGCTAAATAAACAATTGTATGTCGATTTTATTTGGCTTACATGTTCTTTTGTTTTATAAAGATGGCAAACAAGCACACAGTCCACTTGATGGTTAGTGGTAACTGTGGCCCATAGACATCTACATCTATCCTCATAACGAATCAAAATGCAGTTGCATTGACACTTGAGGACTAAGATTGAATGCCTCGTTTCAAGTAAAAAGGGGCTCCGCTTTTCTACACTCATCAAACGAAACACAGCAGCGTTAAGCTGCTATTGACGCTGGTATTCTGTGACAGCGTAGTCCTTTTTCGGTCGAGCCGACCCATTCGTGCTATAACTATAATGTAGCTGCAGCGTGGCTCTACTACGTAAAAAAATATTATTCCTTGATTAACTCTAGAGTAACAATTCCCAGTGTTGGCTACTCAACTTTTGTGATGGAAAACACAAATGCAGTTATCTGAAAGTAAGACCAAAAAGTAAAATTATTCCTTAGTTAGTTACTCTGTTATAACGTACTAGATATGAGAGGTGGAAACTGGGATTTTAATGTATGTAAATTGCATTTTATTTTATTTTTTATAAGACTGAAGTGACAAACGAACGTACAGTCTACCTGATTGTAGTAGCTACAGGACACCTGCACAACTTCAAACAAATGAGTCTACAGGCGCGTTGCTACCTCTGAGGACTAATTTGGAATGCCTTACGGCCTTTAATTATACTAGGTTTTTGTACGTTTTAACCTATATCACAGCAGCACAAGCGCCGTAATTAATTTACAAGTTCCCGCCAAAGAATTCGTACCAATATCAAGAATGATTCATAAGGCTATTAGGATTTTAAAAAAAGTGATTCAAGACAAGTGGTAAAATTAAAAATGTAGTACAACCAACTTCTATAAATAAAATGAGAACATCATTAATGTAGTCGAAGTCAATTAAATACGCATTATTAAGGATGACCTAAAAACTACTGGTCTAATCTTGATCAAATTTTTATCAAATCACATGAGAAGCATCATCTTTCAAATAAATTTACAAAGAATCATCAAAATCAGTACACCTAGGAAAAGGTTCTGAGGTAACACACATAAATAAAATCGGCCAAGAGCGTGTCGGGCCACGCTCAGTGTAGGGTTCCGTAGTTTCCCGTCCGTCACAATAAGTGTTCTCACTTATGAGTTTAAAGGTGGGTATCCATTATGTTCGCGCTCCAGCAGCGCTCCGCACTCCTGCAACTGCTCCTGAATAAAATGACGTTACGTTACGCAACTCCATCTATCGAACCATTTATGAATTGGTTTTTACCTTAACATTTTGATGGCGCTAAAAAAATGAATTTTAGTTTTGTTCTAAATTGCCTTAGCATGTTCCTGATAGAAGTTTTATATTGTTATAAGATACCGCCAATGCCAAGAAGAGACCAACCGAACAATTCGATAATACCCGACCCAATGTAATAAGTACCTACAGCGCCATCTCTCGAGGAATTGGGTTACTAATTAATACATAGACGCGCCAGAAGTTTTCGGTTGTAATTTTGGATTGCGAGAACCGATTATAATATTTTTTTTTGTTTGAAAAAAGATACGTACAGGATAATAAAATATGTAAACGAAGTTAAACAAATGCTTGCATACACGATTATACTACAAACTTAGCCAGAAATTATTTTGTACAACTTTTTGTCTTTTTTGTACAAAAACTGTTGTTTCCATCCAAGTTCAAAATGATTTTCCTAGAAAGTCCTTATAAAGTTCTACTATTCAGATTTTTTTCATATTTTCTAAACTTTTGGTTCAAAAGTTAGAGGGGGGGGACACATTGTTTTTTACTTTTGGAGCGATTATTTCCGAAATTATTGACATTATCAAAAAATGATTTTAGTAAACCCCTCTTCATTTTCAAATACCTATCCAACAATATATCACACGTTAGGGTTGAAATTAAAAAAAAATCTCTTCCCACTTTACATATAGTGGGGCTACCCTAATAAAACATTTTTTTTTCCAATTTTTATTTTACCACTTCGTCGGCGTGATTGATACACATATTGGTACCAAATTTCAGCTTTCTAGTGCTAACGGTCACAGACATTAAGCGAGGACGGACAGACGGACAGACAGACATGGCAAAATTATAAGGGTTCCTAGTTGACTACGGAACCCTAAAAATACAGTAGAATTGAAAACCTTCTCCTTTTTTTGAAGTCGGTTGAAAAAAACTGACTTAATTTCAGAGCGCTGCCTGTGTAATCCATGTTGAATTACAGAGTTCAAAATAAATAATTTTTTAAACGCGTCATCATCCACTAAATAATTAGTAGAACATAGTATCATATCACAATTTTTTATGAGATAGATCCAACTGCAGCTATAAAACGCTATAATTTACTGCAGCATGATTAGGTCAACTCGACCAGGATAGGACTACAATCTCCCAGAATACCATCGTGGAACAACAGAATATTGCTGCAATTATTCGTATGGTGAGTGTGAAGAGTCTCCCTTTTGGTAACGGGGCATTCTATTTTAGTCTTACGGCGCCTTTACACGTTGGCCAACACAGTGGCTAATGTAGTGGCCAATAGCATTGGCCAACGTGTAGAGTTTGGGCTTCATTGGTATGTATTATACTGGGACGATGGCCCACAAGTTGGCGCGAGATCCGGTGGTGTCGGTTTTTTACAAAAGATCAAAGGATTGTTGGCAGAGTTTGGTTGCCGCGTCCACACGTTGGCCGCGCGTGTAGTTTGCTACGAGCTCCCAGAGTGATTACACGCATCAGATTTAAATTTTATATTCAAGCTTTGTAGAGTGGATGCCCCAATTACCAGCCTTTTAGTGCCAATTTTAACTTTAAACATTCCTACTACTTTAATTAGCGCGATTTAATTATTTTTAAACATTTGTTTTAATCGATTAACTATTTATCAAAAAAATAACGAACATTTATTAACAATCAGATTATTACGAGAACAATTTTAAAATGAAAAAAGTACGTCGTTTATACGTGGTAGAACCATGCGGTTATATTAGAAGTATAGTTGTAGCACGAATGGGTCGGCTCAACCGGGGAAGGACCACGCTCTCACAGAATATCAGCGTAAAATAGTAGCTTAATGATGCTGTGTTTCGTATAGTGAGTGTAGAGAACCAGATACCCTTCTTAAAGGAAACGAGGTATTTCATCATAGTCCTCACTGGTGAGAACGCATCTGCATTTTGATTCGTAATCGAGAATAAGTGTAGATGTCTGTGGGCCCCAGTAACCACTTAACATCAGGTGAACTGTGTGCTCGTTTGTCACCCTATCCTATAAAAAAAACGTCGATTTCTTATAATTTAATCGTGCAAGTTTTCGAATCATCATCATCATTACAGCTGTTCACAAGTCCACTACTGAACATCCTCCTCCACAGACTGCCGCAAAGCATGGTCCTGAGCCACTTTGCTCGTCATGACTTTTTTATGTTCTAAGTTATAATTAGTAACTATTATTAAGTCAGTGTTAATTATATTTATTGCTATTGTTTTTGTCTTTCTCAAAAAATAATTAAATTACCAAATAAATTATAAGGTGTTTTTTTAAATAAAACAAATGTCTGATGGAAATGCAAGTACATATTTTGCTAAACTTTAAAATCAAAACCCAATTTTAAAACATAGACTAATCGATTATAACTCCTTTAACTTTAAAATAAGTTAAGTTCTTATTAATGGTATTTATTCCAGTTTATGATGCATGTAAGGAATAAATAAAGCTAATGGTATATCGTATGTCTATTTACAGCCCCATTAATATCCACTATTATTTTATAATTCTTTTATAAAAACGTTAACCCCACACTAGGACTTTCTCCGTATCGCGCAGGCAGTTTACAAACATAAATTGCACAAGGACACACATCCAGACCCGAAACAATTATTTGTAGGATATACAAATACTTGTTCCGTGCGGGATTCAAACCCGCGGCCCCCGGCACACCCACTCATTGCTAAGCCACTGCGCCACGGAGCCGTCGTCTAAAATTAAATAAATTCGTCCGCACATTGGCCCGAACCGAAGTAAACTGAACGACCTTCCAACGTGTGGACGCCGTCACCAACTCTCGGCCAATATATTCGCCACTACATTCGCCACTGTGTTGGCCAACGTGTAGAGGCGACATTAGGGGTAACAACGCTACTGTATTTTGATACTTAAGGGGCTATATGACCTCAAATGGCTTAGCAAGATCCTCTGTTATGCCGAAACTACTGCATCATTGTTTTTGAAATAAATATATGGTGAAGTTGAGGATTAATGTTAAGTACTATGTTAGACGAAAACACGATTCCATAAAATTTTCTCGATAGAAAAAAAATCCAAAGTTACCTCCAAACCGAATTATAAACCGCTGGCATTCAAAAAATACTTAAAATTATATCATGAAACTTTGCATACTAACTGAACTAACTATAAAGCAGGGCTTATGTCATTTACTTTTTTTTATTTATCATTACTTTCACCGTAAAAAGAAATTACCTAAACTATCGTCGTTTTAAACCGCCCGACACAGTCATTCACTCTAGCTCCGGCTTTTGAAGGGAAGGGTTATGTCGCTTGTGCTCAAAACACAAATTACGCAACAGGACGACGTAAAATTAAAATATTAAAATAGATACTTAGGTTTATAGTGTTGGCGCAATGGGAAATAAGCGTAATAAAAATAAGAAGCGATTGGGTTGGCGTAAAGAAACGGGCAGACGTATGATAAACATAATGAAGTAAGTACATATCTACTTACAGTATTAGTGAATTATAAATATGTAGAAATTTAGCATATGACACGTTTGGTGCAGTGGCTAAGCGATTGGTTGCTGCGCTACTAGTCAGAGGTGTTTCTGTATGTGAAGATTTGTGTTTGTAAACACACCGTTCACGATTCAGGAGAAATCAAACGTGGGGCAACTTTTATGAAAAATAAAAAGATAAAAAGTTACCTAAATAGGTTAGTTTCTGTTTTGACAATATACAACAAAATATTGTTTTTTTATAACGTTGCCCCACTCCAGGATTTCTCCTGAATCAGATACGGTGCGATTACAAACACAAATTTTCACAACTATCCGTAGTCGGCTGTTTCTCACCGGGGGAAAAAAAAAAAAAAAAAAGAAACCAAAGTTATATCCGTAAGTCATAAAAATATTCGTTCCGTATGAGAATCGAACCCCCGACCCGTAGTACAGAAGTCAAGCACTTAGTAATAAAAAATATAAGTGTGTTCGGTAAGTAGGTGCCTACTTGTCTAACTATAAAGAAATAAAACTGTAACTTCCTTATCTGTCCTTACGTTATCGTTACTTCTCGGCACACTGGCTTAGCAATGAGTTTCTGCGCTGGAGTCCGTAGGTTCGAATCCCGCACGGAACAAGTATTTGTATGACCTACAAATAATTGTTCCGGATCTGGATGTTTGTCCTTGTGCAATTTGTGTTTGTAAACTGCCTCCATGATAAAGGAGAAAATCTTAGTGTGGGTATAACGTTCTAAAAAAATTACTTATCCGACTATAGTGCTACCTACTACATACATAAAAAATATGAACCTATTGAGTACTGACGTCCCTTGATAATTTAGCTTTAGCTAAATTATTATAGGTAATGTATTTTTTCAGAAGACGTCGATTTCAAAGTACTGAAGACGATGGTGATAAAGAGAATATTCCGGTAAATTCGTGAGTATCTTCTACCTACCTAAACATGTAACAGATATGTTAGTACACGTGGCTACATAATATTCAAACTATAACTCCAGTATAAGCTGATCTCAAATTATAGAGGCATTAGGTACAATGAGAGGTCAGCTTATACTGGAAATAATAGCTTGATATGTAGCCACGCGTAATTGCACCAAATTTATACTGTAATAATAAACGTAGGTAGGTAATTATTCATTATTATTCATGCGGCAAGTCTGTTTTATGGATAATTTCGTCTTCTTTTGTGTATTTTTAAGGTTCCATATCCAAATGGTAAATAAAAATATCTCATACCTAGGTAGGTATTATTAACTTGCCACGTGTGATTGTTACAGGATCCAAATAACTTCAAAAGATGTAGAAATAAATTTGGACGAAACAAATCTCCATATATTACAAAATGTAGAATTGTAAGTACCATACGTGTTTGATAATCACGAAATTAGCTGTTCCCCCATGACACTACCGCTTGGTAGCTACTAACGCGTAACGGTACTGTCACGAAATTGGCAATTACACGATAAAACTTTTCATAATGTTGGAGTTTTTAGGGTTCCGTACTATTTATTCGTTTTGACAAAATTATGCTTCCAGGTTTACTTTTATAATGAATGTTGCGTTTTCTTGCAGATCACAAGTACTACCTGAGGACATGAGCTGTTCACTCAATATACATAGTGACGAAAGAAGATTGGATGCGTAAGCTTTTGAATAATAATACTCTTGATCTTATTAGTAACCAGTTGTTGTCCACGCCTTTGTCTGCGATCCAGGATAAAAAGTAACCTATATCCGTTTCCAGGATATGATCTACTCATGTGCGAAATTTCAGCCGTTTTAGCGTGAAAGTGTGACAAACAAATAAGCAAACTCAATTTTTCATTTATAATATTATTTAGGAAGTTAGGATTATAATTTCTTACTTCATATACTAACCAAAACTATCTTTTTTTTAGACATTCACTCAACCCTCCGCAATACGACACATCAGATGATGAATGTGATGATGGTGATACTAATTGGTAATTACAAGATTTTTATATAAGAAGAAGGTTGTATGTTATGCAGTTTTACATGAATTCATCAAATATTGTTATGCTGGTCATTTCAGGTACGAAGTGAGTTTTAACAATCCTCTAGAAGGTAAAAGCAGTTTTTGTGTAGAAGGACGAAGAATAATAGACATTGACTATTTTTATAGAAAACTTCAAGAAATATGCAATCATAATAAAGCTTTCGGATGTACATTGAGCAACGTTCACATTTTATCAAAAAAAAAAGAAAAGGTCTTCCTCCCAATAATAAATTAGCCTGCAATTTCTGTAACCAGACATTTTGTCTTGATTCTGAGCCTAAATCAAACCTAGACTTAAACAAATCTGCAACATTTGGTATTATATTTTCTGGAATTGGTTATTCTCAATTTAGCGAATTATGTGCATCAATGAATTGTCCGTCTTTCTCTCCAAGGCATTACGCTAAACTTAAAAATGAGACGTATGATGACTGGCAAAAAACAGCTATAATTGCGATGGAGACAGCTGCAGTACGGGAACGAAATGCAGCTATAGCGGAAGGGCGCGTAAAAAACGGCATTGCTTGCTAGATGTCATTGCAGATGGTGTCTGGAGTAAACGTTCCTTCAACACAAATTTTTCAGCCCTGTCTGGAGCTGCCGCTATTATTGGAAAAAGGTTCGGCGAGGTTTTATTTATCGGGGTGAAGAATAAATATTGCTGTATATGTGCGCGTGCCGAAAGTAAAGGTATCCGTCCAGGCAACCATGTGTGCTATAAAAATTATAGCGGTTCTTCTACAGGTATGGAGTCTGAAATATTGTTAGAAGGATTTAAACAGTCCATTTCCATGCATAACCTTATATACGAACGTATGGTGGCAGACGGTGACTCAAGCACATATAAAAAAATTTTGGAATGTCGTCCATATCCCAATTGCACCGTAGAAAAGGTAGAATGCAAAAATCATATTTTAAGGAACATGTGCAAAAAGCTAAAGAACATAACTATGGAAACTAAATATCCTTCCAATTTAAGAAAAAAAATAACTACTCAAAGAATCTTAGCTATCCGTAAAGTCATTTGCTCCTCCATAACTGAACACATTTCTAAAGACGCAAAATTCGACACAAAGGTAAATAGCCTATTCACAGATATCATGAATTCTTACAATCATGCATTCGGAAACCACGAAAACTGCCAACCATATTATTGTACTAGCCAAAACAACAGTGAAGACCTTACTTTAATTTTGAAGACATGTGCTATATGGTACAGAATTAAGTTTATAGTAAACACAGTAGCAGCTAAAGCTCGAAGCCTGATGCAAAATAGTGATAGCAATAAAGTAGAATATTTTAACAGCATTATTGCCAAATTTGTTGGCGGGAAACGCATAAACTTTTCTTTACGTCGGGGCTATGATGCAATATGATATAATATGCTGTGGTATCATTTAATACAAAGCTCCCACTTACTACATTACACAGAGCTATTTTGGGGAGAAGTCCAGGGCACTAGTGAAAAAATTGGAGGAGAAGCGATTAAAACAAAGAGAAAACGCGTCTAAATACTTAAGAAAACGTAGGAAACTGTTTTTAAAAACCAAAGAAAACGATAAAGATTATGGTGAAAATTGTCAAAAGCCAGATATGACAACTTTGGAGTACAACAAGTGTAAGGAGGACTTTTTGAAAAATTTACCGAGTGCAGAAGAAGATAGAAAACAAATACAAAAATCAACTATTCTGCAAAGAGATTCCAGTGAGTGGTTAGAACTTAGAAGAAAACTTCTAACAGCGTCTAAATTTGCCAAAGTAGTGAATAGGCGTCAAAATACGAGTGTGAGAAATTTGGTAAAGAATATTATATATCCGAAGAATCTAAACAATGTGCCATCTTCAAAATTTGGCGTAGAGCATGAAGCAATAGCTGCGGAACAGATAGCATCACAATTAAACATTAAAATAGAGCTTTGTGGTCTCTTCATAGATAAAAAGTTTCCTTTTGTAGGTGCAACTCCAGACGGAATAGTGGGAGAAGACACAATCATTGATATTAAATGTCCAATTACAGCATTTAAAACATCTTTGGATGAAGCTATAAATAATAAAAAAATGATGTATTGGAGAAAAACTAAAAACGGACTTGTCATAAATAAAAAACATCCTTGGTATATACAAGTGCAAGGACAATTACATATCACCGATAGGCGAAAATGTATTTTCGGAGTATGGTCTGGATGCGACAAAGACATCAAAGTTGAAATTATAGAGAGATATGACCAAAATTGGGAAGAAATCAAACCAAGCGATCCCAGACATGTTCGAAATATGCCAATTAGAGATTTAAGCGAATTAAAATAAATGTTGTATCATTTTGACGATGTTCTTTTAAAAACTTATGGTTATTATCATAACCATACCTATCTACCTATCCTGCCCTACCTACCTAACCTACTCAACCTAACTATCCTACTTACTTACGTACATACCTATCTACATATCCTACCTACTTACCTACATACTTACCTACCTATCTATCTTATATTTATACAAACCTTGTCCTAAATATCACGATTAATTTGTATTATATATATATATATATATATATATATATATATATATCGCGCCGGTAGGTGCAGTGTAGTGTGAGTCCCACTAGATGGAATGACGGCCTGGTAAGACATGCAAGAAGTGGCTGGATGCAGATGGCTCAGGACCGTGCTTTGTGGCATTCCTTGGAGGAGGCCTATGTTCGGCAGTGGACTTAAGAAGGGCTGTGATGATATATATATATATATATATATATATATATATATATATATATATATATATATATATATATGTGTGTGTGTGTGTGTGTGTGTGTGTGTGTGTGTGTGTGTAATATAACTAAAAAAGTAGTATGTAATATAAGGCGAAAACTATAGTGTAAGTTTTTTTTTATAGAATAGGGTGACAAACGAGCACACAGTCCACCTGATGGTAAGTGGTTGCTGTGGCCCATAGACATCTATATCTATCCCAAATAACGAATCAAAATGCAGATGCGTTGTTACCCGTGAGGACTAAGATGGAATGACTCGTTTTCATTAAAAAGGGTCTCCGGTTCTCTAGACTCACCATACGAAACACAGTAACACTAAGATACTGTTTTACGATGGTATTATGTGACAGCGTGGTGCTTCCCCTGTCGAGCCGACTCATTCGTTCTACAACTATACTTCTAATATAGCTGCAGTACGGCTCTACCACGTATATATTGTAACTTTATAAGATTGTAAAATGCAAATCGTAAAGCTACTACCAAGCCAATGTACCTACCTACAGAACTTTCAGTGCAATAGTGATTCGCGCTTGACTAGGTTTTTGTAGCAGTAGAATTTATACAGTGGTTTAGAATCTGTTTGCAAAATTTCTTATAGGTTATGTATATGTAAGTACTTGCATAGATCTACTACCAACATAATTACATACGTAAACGGCTGTCACATTACATACATACACGGCGAAAACTATAAAACTCAAGCTTACCACTAAACCAACTATGGGTGGATCCTTCCACTATAAGAAGAAATTTCCAGTATAAGCTGATTTCTATAAGCTTTCCGTTACAATGAAGGGTCAACTTATACTAGAACATTAGTACAATGAAATTAAATTTGCGACATATTATTTTATGTTCATATAATGACAAGTTAATATTAAATTATTACTGAAAATTTTATTACATAGTGCTCGTCCGATAAGAGTTTATTTTACTCGTAACATAATCGCTTTGGCTTTGTGTTCCCGCATGACATTGAGTCAAAGTGTGCGAACGAGTGGCGCGGCAAAAATGGAGACGAAATTAGAATTTGAGCTGAGGTCCTATAGGCCGTTAATCACTGATATAATATGAAGATATGTTGATATATAAATATGCCACAGCCCATAGGAGCTATAATATCTACTTACTACCAAGTTGAGTATGCGCTCGTTTGTGACCTTTATTCTTAAAAAAATAATTTGTTCAAACTGTGAAATGAAGGAGGAGTCGGAACTCAATTTTATTTATTAAGTAACTACGTTAAAAATTGACGGCTCGGTTACGGTAGAGCCATTTAAATGTGGCTTCGTTGGCCACAGGCTTGAATCGTTTATGAGACAACTATTGGCATCGGTTACAAATAATATTTTCGGGTCTGAATTTGTACCCTTGTTTAATTTATATATGTAAATTACCACTACGATAACAGGAGAAAGTCCTACTACATGGCTAGCGTTAATTGCAAAAAAATATATTTTATATTCTCTTGCTTGATATATCGAGAATGTTTACATAATATTTAAAATTAATATTTAATACTGTTGCGCGCCTAAGTTGACGTAATGTTGTGTCAGGGACGAGAGCGGGGGGAACTTTCCAAAAAATGACATCACTAATCTTTCAACCGACAGCGCCATCTAGTGTCGAAACGAAGAACTAAGCTTCTAGAAGCCGACGCTCGAACTTTCGACGCCTTGCGCGTATTTACTTAAATGTTCTGGATGTTTCGGTGCTAATGTGTATTTATAGGCGCTGCAAGGTGCGATCGGGGAAGTATTGAATTTAGCGAGACAAGCGAAGCTTCGAAGCGGAATAAAGTGAATCAGTGTGATTAATTATTAGTGTTTTAAGTTTAATTAGTGTAAAGTCAATTAAAGAGTTAATTTTGGTAATTCTATCGGCAATTTTTACTGTCACGAACCTCAAGCTCGTAACAATTGGTGTCAGAAGTGGGATAAAATCATGCCGATTTTACCTAAGGAGGAAACGGAGGGTGTCCGTACCCGAAGTCAACGCCAGCAGGAGACGGACCAAAGAAGATTTGGTGTTCGCAGACGTCGGAGGGCCAGCCACCGGCTGCAGGTCCGTCGGTAGCTGCTACATCTGCAGCACTCGACTTAGGTGCTCTGATGGTGATGCTGCAGGAACAAGTTCGCCGACAGGAGGAACAGGTCCGTCGGTTGAAAGAGCAGCTGCTGGGTGGACAGGATGAACAGGTCCGCCGACAGGAGGAACCGGTCCGTCAGTTGAAAGAGCAGCTGCAGAGCGGACAAGAGGAACAGGTCCGTCGTTTGGAAGAGCAGCTGCGGGGCGGACAAGAGGAACAGGCCCGGCGGTTGGAAGAGCAGATGCTCCTTATGAAGGACCTTCATGCTACCTTTGGGAAAGAGAGAACGGAGGTGAAGGATGGGGTTGCTCAACATGACAACCGCCTGTCGGAAGCTGAAACCCAAATCAAGGAAGCTAAAACCCAAATCGACCAAGTGAATAATCAGTTTGATAACGTGATGGCTGACGTGAAGAAAACGCCGGACGACCTCAAACTTGGGGATGGAACAACAGCTCCCGTAGTAGCTACAACACCTTCGCTACGTGGATTCAAAGTGCCGCCGTTCGACGGGACTTCTTCCTGGTCGGCCTACAAAATCCAGTTCGAGGCCGTCATGGAGGCGAACATCATCATCATCATCATAACAGCCCTTCACAAGTCCACTGCTGAACATAGGCCTCCACCAAATAATGCCACAAAGCACGGTCCTGATCCACCAGCATCCATCGACCTCCTGCATATCTTACCAGGTCGTCACTCCATCTAGTGGGGGGTCACCCTACACTACGCCTACCGGTACGAGGCTGCCACTCGAGAACCTTTCTTCCCCCTCGGTTATCGGTTCTTCGAGCTATATGGCCGCCCTTGCCACTTCAGCTTACTAATCCGTTGGGCTATGTCGGTCACTCTGGTTTTACTGCGGATATCCTCATTTCTGAGTCTATCACCAAGAGAAACTCCGAGCATAGCCCTCTCCATAGCTCGCTGAGCGACCTTGAGCGTCCTCATACGACCAGCAGTGAAGGACCACGTCTCAGATCCGTAAGTCATCACTGGCAACACGCACTGGTTGTACAATCTAATTTTTAGAGATTGAGGTATACCTGACGAGAAGATATGTCGTAATTTCCCGAACGCTGCCCAGCCGAGTTGAATCCGTCGATTGACCTCTCGGTCGAAGTTGGACTTACGTAGTCAGACTATTTGTCCCAGGTAAACGTACTCGTCAACAACTTCGAGCACAGTGCTCCCAACAACTACCGGCATAGGTGTGACATGGACATTAAACATAATCTTTGTTTTGTCCATGTTCATCTTAAGACCTATCCGTTGGTAGGCACTATTGAGGTCATTGAGGATAGTGCTTAAGTTCTCCAGCGATTCTGCCATAAGGAGTATATCGTCGGCAAATCGAAGGTGAGTGATGTACTCGCCATTGATGTTAATACCGTATCCTTTCCAGTCCAGTAGCTTGAAAACGTCTTCCAATCCAGCGGTGAAGAGTTTCGGGGATATAACGTCACCCTGTCTTACACCTCTCTGCAGTTGGATAGGTTTCGAGCTCTGGTTCTGTACTCGGATAGCCATCGTAAACCTACTGTATAAACACTTCAGCACTTCGATATACCGACAGTCAACTTGGCATCGCTGAAGGGACTGTAGCACCGCCAAAATTTCGACGGAATCGAAGGCTTTCTCATAGTCCACATACGCCAGGCAAAGTGGCAGATTGTACTCTTCAGTCTTCTGTACAATCTGACGCAAGGTATGTATGTGGTCTATGGTACTGAAGCCTTTTCGGAAACCGGCTTGTTCGGGAGGCTGGAAGTCGTCGAGTCTGCGTGCGAGACGATTCGTAATGACTCTCGAAAACAGCACGTAGACGCGGCTCAGAAGGTAAATCGGTCTGTAGTTCTTCAAGAGAGCGTTGTCGCCTTTCTTAAAGAACAAGACCACCGCATTTCTGCTCCAGGCCTCTGGAGTAGTGCCACCATGGAGGACAGAATTGAAGAACTTCTGAAGGACTTCAAGTACCGGTGTTCCACCCGCTTTCAGAAGCTCCGCTGTAATTCCATCCTCGCCTGGGGCCCTGCCGTTTTTAAGGTGCTGGAGAGCCATTCTAATTTCGCTTAGACTGACGTCCGGGATATCATCGGAATAGTGTGGGATAAGACTTGCTCTTGGATCGTTACTCACACTTGCGTGTGGCTCCAACGATAATGTGTACAGCTGCCCATAGAACCTCTCAATCTCACTCAAAATCTCAGGTGTCCCGGAAACGATGCTGCTACACTCAGTCTTCAGCTTTGACAGTTGGCTCTTTCTGGCAGACAGATCTCTGGCAAAGACTTTAGAGCCCTGGTTCCGCTCGATGGCTTCTTTAATACGAGCAGTATTAAAGTTGCGTAAGTCTCACCGCATGCAATTGGAAGTCTGTTCAGTTGCCTGTATGCTGTCAAATCTGTTGACGATCGCAGCCTCATCTCCCGTCTAACAGCCATGAGATTAAGAGTGTGATCGGAGAGTTTTTGTGTTCTTCTGCGGCGGTTCTTGCAGAACTTAGCTCCCACTGCATGGACAGTTTCCACGAGCTTGTCATTCATATCGTCCACTGCATTGCAATCTTGTAGGCACTGAAAGCGGTTACGTAACTCGAGCTGAAAGTTTTCGGGATTCTGGATTAGAGCACGAGGGGGACGGAGCGTTGACTTCATTAGACGAGACCTCTCCAACTTAACGTTTAGGTTCAGTGTGCCTCTAACCATTCGGTGATCGCTGCCAGTTTTCACCTTTTCGATCACTGAGACATCACTGAACAGTTGGCGTTTGGTCGTCATAATGAAGTCAATCTCATTTTTTGTCGAACCGTCGGGGCTCGACCAGGTCCACTTCCTGTGGGGCCGCTTCTGGAAGAAAGAGTTCATCATAAAGAGTCCCTCTTTCTCCATAAAGTCGGCCAGCTGCTGGCCCCTTCGGTTCCGTTGCCCTACTCCAAATTTCCCCAACTTCAGCTCACCGTTTTCTCTTGTGCCCAGTTTTGCGTTGAAGTCTCCCATCAACACCGTGTAGTGGGTTTTGGAGGAATGCATGGCTTTGGAAATATCCTCATACATTTCCTCCACCTCCTCATCGGGATGTGCCGAGGTTGGTGCATAAACCTGTATGACCTTCAGCGAATACCGTTTGGTGATTCTGAGTATCAGGTACGCGACCCTCGTCGACACATTCCCAATCTTTACAACGTTGTTGAGGAGAGACTTGTGGACGATAAATCGACACCTCCTTGGGACAGATGGTCGCCCTCCCGGTGATAGAACAAGTTGCCGGATTCGAGAATCACCGTGTCCTCCCCCTCTCTTTGGACCTCGGATAATCCTATAATATTCCAGCGCAACTTGTCTATCTCTTCTTCCAGCTCCAGGATCTTCTCGTCAGTCCTCAGGGTGCGTGCGTTAAATGTTGCCAGGTCGAGTCGTCGTAGGTGGCAACCGAACCTCCACCGGAGATTCTTAGCACCCCCTGCCCCGCCGTTACCATGGTCGCCACCGTAGCCAGGAATAGCGGGGCCGCCGGGTACTGGGGGCCGTCTATTTGTGTAATTGTTCATGGGGGGATATATTGCCATAGTTGCCACGCTTGGCGAGCGGGTTGGCAACGGCAGTTTTTTTTTTGTCGTACAGTTGCTGTTATCAAGAAGATGCTGCTGCCCATCTCCTGCCTGTTTCCCTCTGTCGCCTTTTACGACACCCACGGGAAGATATGGGGTAGTGGATATTCTTAACCGCCACTGCACGGCATGAAGGAAGGAGGCGAACGGCTGGAATAAAAGCCAAGCCATGACTGCACTCACCTAGGCCTGCGCGACCAAGTCTTAACTGTGTTGGAAGCTCTCGGTAAGAAAGTGACTTACGAGCAGCTCCTTGAGGCGTTGGAGGCGATATATGGCGACGCTCCCTGGTACACGTCTTTCGCGCGCAGCTTAAAGATCGCGTGCAACGCAGCAACGAAAACCTGCAGCAGTGGGCGCTTGAGGTGGAGAAGATGGTTCGAAAAGCTGTACCTGCGCTCATTGAAGGGAACCTGGTTCAGACATTCATTGACGGCATCCGCGACCTTGAAGCCAGAGCTGCTGTGAGGCTCGGGCACCACGAGACGCTTAAGGACGCCTTGGCCCATGCACTGGAGTCGGAAGCCGTGCGGCAGGATCTTCGCTCCCATCGCGTCAGGGAGGTTGCAGCAGCTACGGTTCGCGACCGCAATAAAGAATACAGCCCTAGGTGCTATGGCTAAGGGGAAAGGGGCTATCTTCGATCAAGCTGCCCTAAGCGAACCGTAGAAAGGGAAGGTGAACGATATCAGGAGGGTGGTGCGGCTAACAGCCCCGCCCAGCAGCAGCAGGGAAACGAGTAAAAGCCAGCACTGCGGGGCGGGTGCTGGCTGAAGTTAAAAGAGCCCCAAGGATCTCGATCTCACAAACCCATGATGGGAACAGTCTGATCATCAAGGGCGAGGTCAACGGAATACCGTGTAAACTGACCATGATACTGGAGCCTCTCGTACGGTTGTTAGTTCCCAACTTATAAGTCAGTTCCTTGGGGACTTCGCATACAACCGAGAACGCATTAATTTGGTAACAGCCACCGGTCAGCGTATACCCATCCGTGGAGAGAAAGGGATGGAGTTGAAGCTAGGCAACATGATCTACCTGCATAATGTCATCGTGCCTGATATAATGGACGACTGCATCCTGGGCCTAGACTTCATGAGGAAGAATTGTTGTGCGATTGACGTTAAGCATGGTGTTTTGAAGTGTGGACAAGAGGAACTTTTTGTGGCAGGGGCGCTACCAGGGAACGTGTACAGCCTTAAGAAGATTGTTCTTCCGCCGAGATCGCAAACGATTGAGCCGGTTAGTCTTCCTCGGAATCCTGGACAACCTCATCGTTGTGTACTCGTGGAAAGGTTAGACAATGACTTTCCGTGGAAAGTGGCTCGAACCTTGGTCAGGACCACTAACATCTCAGGAGTACCTGTGCTGAACCTTTGTGACCAGGAACAGATTATAGAAAAAGGCACACTGGTTGGTACTTGTGAGGAAGTGGATTGGCTAGGTCGGTGCCAATATCTATCGACTGGGACCCCCAGCAAGGATGCACAAACGAGAGTGAGCACACTTTTAGAAGATTGTCGCAGCGTTCTCTCCCCGAACGAAATGGTCAAGGCAAAGAAGTTGTTACTCAAGCACGCCGATGTATTCTCATCAAACTATGCTGACATAGAAAAGACTGGCTTAGTTCAACACAAAATAGACACAGGAGAAGAATTGCCTATCCGTCAGCGGCCAAGAAGATTGCCGGTAGCACGTGAAAAGGAAGTAGAAACCATGATTGAAGGAATGGTGAAGGACGGTGTTATTGAACCTTCCTCTAGTCCATGGTGTTCACCCGTGGTGCTAGTTAAGAAGAAGGATGGCAGCATGTGGTTTTGTGTCGACTACCGCCGTCTGAACGACGTTACGAAGAAGGACAGCTATCCCTTGCCAATAATTGATGACACGCTGGACATACTTACAGGAGTAAAGTGGTTTAGCACGCTGGATCTAAAAAGTGGCTACTGGCAAGTTGAAATTGACCCTAAGGACAAGGAGAAAACTGCGTTCTCGACGGGAAAGGGTCTGTGGCAATTTAAAGTAATGCCGTTTGGGTTGTGCAATGCTCCAGCAACGTTTGAAAGGCTGATGGAACTTGTACTTACCGGGCTAATTGGCGATGCCTGTCTGGTCTACTTGGATGACATCATCATCGTAGGCCGTACGTTTGAGGAACACCTTCAAAACTTGGAGCGCGCGCTCATGAAGATTCAGAGTGCCAACCTCAAGTTGAGCCCGAAGAAATGTTCACTATTCCGACGGCAAGTTAACTTTTTGGGGTTTGTAGTATCGCGGTATCCGCACGGATCCAGAGAAAATCGCTGCTGTCAAGGATTGGCCGGTTCCAAAAGACAAGACGCAGGTTAGAGCATTTTTGGGTTTGTGCTCCTATTACCGGCGATTTGTGAAGAACTTTGCAGATATAGCCAAACCTCTGCATAAGCTAACCGAGGAGAAGCGACATTTCTGCAATATAGCATTCCAGGAGCTCAAGGACCGTCTGTGCAAAACACCTATTTTGGGATACCCTGATGCAAGCAAAGAATTTATAGTTGACACAGACGCAAGTGATATAGGACTTGGCGGTGTGTTGTCTCAACGGAATGGTGACCAAGAGGTCGTGATAGCGTACTTCAGCAAGTCGTTGTCAAAACCGGAAAGGAACTATTGTGTCACAAGACGCGAATTGCTAGCTGTGGTAAAGTCGTTTCAGCATTTTAGCAAATATCTTCTGGGGCGAAAATTTCACTTACGAACTGACCATGCTGCACTAAAATGGCTATTGCAGTTTAAAAATCCAGAAGGACAAGTTGCGAGGTGGATTGAACTACTGCAGGAATACGACTTTGAGATCGAATATCGCAGCGGGAAATCTCATGGCAACGCAGATGCATTGTCAAGAAGACCATGTCCTGAAGATTGCAAATATTGTAGTAGCAAGAGAGTAAGGAAGTGGTATCCGTGAGGATGCTCAGGGCAGACCACCTCAGCAACGAGTGGAAGGACAGCTTACAACGTGCACAGCAGGAAGATCCTGACATCAAGCCGATTCTGGAATGGATGTAGGCCAGTGCTCCCAAGCCCAAGTGGAGCGACGTCTCAGCGATGAGTTCGACCACTAAAAGCTATTGGGCCCAGTGGGACAGCTTGCTGCTTCAGGATAGAGTTCTGTGCCGTAAATGGAAAAATGTTCGGGGAGACAGCTGTCATTTGCAAATGGTTGTCCCTAAAGCTAAAGTACCGGATGTTCTACAGCTGTACCATAATGATTATTCGAGTCGATTTGGTATGAATTAAACGAACTCTACTGAAGATCCGAGAATGGTTTTACTGGGTCCACTGTCGAAACGATGTCGAGGACTGGTGTCGCAAATGTACAAGTTGTGCGGCTATAAAGGGACCTCAGACTCGTAGTAGAGGTGCATTGAAGTTGTACAATGTTGGTGCACCATGGGAGAGAATAGCCATTGACGTGGCGGGGCCGTTTCCGGAGAGTGAAAGCGGTAACAAGTATTTCATGGTTGTGATGGATTACTTCACTAAGTGGCCAGAAGTCTTCGCCATTCCAAATCAAGAAGCTTTAACAGTTGCAGATAAACTAGTTCATGAAGTCTTCTGTCGTTTTGGAATACCTATAGAGATTCACAGCGATCAAGGAAGGAATTTTGAGTCTCAAATATTCCGGTAAACTTGCCGAGTTATGGGTATTCATAAAACAAGAACGACTTCTTATCACCCGCAATCTGATGGAATGGTAGAACGATTTAATCAGACATTGGAGAGGTACCTAGCAAAAGTTGTAGACAATCGGCAACGAGATTGGGACAAGCACATACAATCGTTATTGTTGTCATATCGAAGCGCTGTTCACGAAAGTACAGCAGTGATACCAGCTTTGGCAAACTTTGGAAGAGAATTACGGCTGCCTGCAGACCTGATTACCGGGATACCACCTGATGCCCCACGCAGTATAACCGATTATGCAAATGACTTGCGGAATAAAATGAATGACATTTATGAGCACGTCAGACAATCGGGCCAGCAAACGTCTGAGAAGATGAAAACCCGGTATGAACGCAAAATGAACAATAAAGGGTTCGACGAAGGTTCACTAGCGTGGTTGCACAATCCAGTCCGCAGCAAAGGGAAATCTCCTAAGCTTCAAGCTAAATGGGACGGCCCGTACCGGATTGTAACCAGGATCAACGATGTAACCTACCGGATACAGAAAGGCGCAAGAGGGACTCCTAAGATCGTCCATGTGGATCGCTTGGCGCGCTATTATGGGGCTGATAATGCTCGGGACGAGCATTTTTTAGGAGGGGGCAGTGTTGCGCGCCTAAGTTGACGTCATGTTGTGTCAGGGACGAGAGCGGGGGGAACTTTCCAAAAAATGACATCACTAATCTTTCAACCGACAGCGCCATCTAGTGTCGAAACGAAGAACTAAGCTTCTAGAAGCCGACGCTCGAACTTTCGACGCCTTGCGCGTATTTACTTGAATGTTCTGGATGTTTCGGTGCTAATGTGTATTTATAGGTGCTGCAAGGTGCGATCGGGGAAGTATTGAATTTGGCGAGACATGCGAAGCTTCGAAGCGGAATAAAGTGAATCAGTGTGATTAATTATTAGTGTTTTAAGTTTAATTAGTGTAAAGTGAATTAAAGAGTTAATTTTGGTAATTCTATCGGCAATTTTTATTGTCACGAACCTCAAGCTCGTAACAATACATTAAAAAGATTTCTATGAATTCATATATACGTAAATGAATTGGCCTAACTATGAACCAATGAAGGAAATGAAACGAAACCAATTTTATTTTTCAATATAATCACCATGAATATTAACACACTTCTGACATCTGTGAATCAACATCTCTAAACCTTTATAAAAATAATCACATTTTTTATCCTCAAAATGACTGAAGACGGCGCCTGCAACTCTTCATCGCTTGAAAATTTTCTTCCTCTTAAGTCCCGATTTAAATTTGGAAATAAATAATAGTCGGACGGGGCCATGTCTGGACTGTAAGGTGGATGTTGAACTTCTGTGAACCCGCATTGACGAACTGCATCCTTCGAAACACCAGCGATATGAACAGGGGCGTTGTCATGGAGCAACAGGACACCTTTAGACAGCTTGCCTCTTCGTTTTTTCCTTTATCTTGTCTCGTAATTTATATATTAAAGAAGCATAATATTCGCCGTTATCGATTGTATTACGTTCTTTAAAATCCACCATCAAAATGCCTTGAAAATCCCAAAATATTGTGCACATCAGTTTTTTAGTCGATTGTTGCACCTTTGCCTTTCTAGGGGCTTTTCACCCTATAACGCCATTCCGTTGACTCGCGCTTGCTTTGTGGATCATAATACAAGATCATAGTTTCATCACCAGTCACTAGCCGCTCGATCACAGTCTTTGGATTTTCGCCACAAAGATCCAAAAACTCCGAAGCGCAGCGCACTCTTTCCTGTCTCTGTACCGCTGAAAGAAGTTTCGGTACCCATCTTGCACTCACTTTTTTCATGTGAAGATGTTCATGGATCGCGCGATGAAGGGTACTCTTAGAGAGCCCAAGCCTTGCTGCAATTTCTCTAATCTTCAAATGGCGGTCACTCGAAACCTCCTCTTCGATAAGAGCAATCGTTTCGGGAGTGAGCACTTCCACAGGTCGACCGTCGTGGCCAAAGTCTTCGACGGTTTCTCTCCCGAGGCGAAACTCTCAGCCAATTTTTCACTGTGCTATAGGAGGGGGCAGACTCCTTATACACGCCATCCAATCGTTCTTTTATTTGGGCAGGGGATAAACCTTCTTTAAACAGAAACTTTATGACACTTCGATACTCAGTTTTCAACATTTTGAAAAAATACGCGACTCTCGTTATTCAAATGCCTGTTAAACTAAGACTAAGCATTTCATGTCGATGCATGTTTCTTATATTAAGTGCACGATAAACGTACTATTTAATGCAACACAACATGTAGCGACATGTCGCGTTGAACTATATCAGGCCAGTTCATTATGGGACCGCCTGGTATAAGCAAAAAAACAGCCTTATCTACACACACAATTTTATTGTCAATTCTCCCCGTAATAGCGATTCAGCATTTAGAATTTAGTATTAAACTACATACATCTCATAAAAAAGATACCGAGAGTCAATGTTCCTTTTATTTTATTTCGAACTAGTCAATTTTAATCCCACTTATTTTTAAATTATGTACGCAATAAAAATGAAGGAGGTTCGTGGTCGAATCGTCAAGGTACGTGACCAACTATTGGGATATATTATTCTTTGATAAAATGTCCCTGGAAAACTAACTATTTTAATATTAAGCTGCTTGATTGTGCTATCACTCGCAAGTCTTGTTTACTATTTGTAATAACTAACAAACGAAAATAAATAAAAGCCTGGCTAAAATGTGACAATTAAGTCAATCATAATTTTACGAATTACAGCAATTCTGTCTGTGTTCGTTCACCTAAATCATTAGTAGTTCAGTATCTATTGTTTTAGAGATTTCCGTAGAATCGTAAGCTTCAGTCAGTTTCCAGGAGATTGAAATCGATTAACATTTACCATAAACATTTACAACCCTCAATGAGGATTAGGGTCAATGGTAATGGTGATAGGTAGCTGTATTGCTTTAAATGTATTTCGAGGAATTATTATCGAAATTAGTTAAAATTTATAAACATTTTTATTTTTAACAATTTATTTAGTTATTATACACCACTTAATCTATACATTTAAATAAAATTGTAGCGTCTATCTGTAATATACCAAGACTAAGCCAGCGTGGGTCGCTAGTTTGTAAAAAAAAATAAGGCAGTTGCAGGAGAGACTAATAATGATATCTGCGCTGCCATGCTTTTTATTACTCCATATGTTGGGGATGTGCCTCTTAAGTTACAGTGAGAATTTGCCGTAGTCACCATTTTTAGCAACGAGCTAAAGACTATAAACGCTTAAATTTTACTGAGATCCGGCTTTAAAACTTAAATCCATTTTGTACTTTCGTTATATATTATTATATATTATATTATTTTCGTTATATATTATTATATAGCTTATGCTACCCGCCCCGGCTTTGCCTTGAAGGGTCTATTAGTATGACGTAATTTAGTTTTAAGATAATCAAAACCATTAAATTTATCAATTCACCTTTTTTTAAACTTTATTTTTTTCAAATAAAATATAATCTAGATCTCTCCTGGCATTATTCTCTATCTATTCGTAAAGTTTCATCACAATCGATCACAGCCATCCCGAAGATTAGCCCGGACAGGAAGACATACAGTTTTTTTTTTTAATTATTATAAATGTCTCAATAGCACGCAAATAATTCTCTGAGCTTAAAAAAAGCCAATTATTTTACACATTTTACATTTCGCTTTGACACGGAAAGGAATGCCATGATGAAAATTTTACCACACTGCACAATTTCGCATAATATACTGAACAAATTGACGACTCCGTGGCGCAGTACCTTAGCAATGAGTGGCTGCGCTCGGGGTTTCGGGTTCGAATCCCGCACGGAACAAGTATTTGTATGGCCTACAAGTAGTTGTTCCGGGTCTGGATGTTCGTCCTTGTACAATTTATGTTTGTAAACTGCCCCCACAATACAAGAGAGAAACTTAGTGTAGGGGTAACGTTTTTTTTTTAAAAAGATGATATATGATGAAAAAAAAATAATATTAAGAAAATAATTTTACAGAATTTCGTCGAAGCATTTATTTAAAACAATTCGAATAGCAAAACAAATTCAAAAGTTTTCCCAGTAAACTTTCTAGCATGTGAGTATGCATGACGTGATATCCCCGCACCCCCGCAATGTTTCCAATTTTGCATTATTTTACAGAAAGTCAATACAAAGTGCGTCTATTTTGGTAGTAACGCATGTACGTGCAATTATATAATATTATTTGGCAATCAAACAAATATAGGTATAAAAGTAATAATTTTTGTTTCACCAGTTCAGTTGACCACTAAAAAGGAATCCCTATGTCATATCTCTTCAAGTTCAGGGCATCCCCTTGATCTGGTTTGGCAGCCCACGGTGACTTAAGAGGAACCCACATCTCTGGCCCGAGATGAAGGGCCAGCCCGAGGTGAAGGGCCAGCCTGAGGTGGCCCCTTTTAATGAGCGTAATATAAGAGATTATTAAGATATGTTTTGGTGGACTGCAGCGAGAGGGGTGTTCTCACTACCGCCGTAGCCGAGGCGAAATCGCGGGGAAAGAGGAGTGCTGGTATCTCGCGACTCTAGATTAGCCACATCGCTGATGCGATGGAGTTTGGACTGCAGAAGGAAAAAGAGTGTCGGTACAACGACGCTCCGCTCTCCCCTCGACTAGGTTAGCGGTGGAGCCATAGACCTGATCCCATAGTCAGGAGGGCTAGTGCTTCCAATTACTCGTTTTTCTCGCCAAATGTTCATTGTGCGCCTTTGGTTTGATGCACCTTTCACGACAAGGAAAACTACAAGCAGAAACTTGCATGTGCAAACAATTTGTGGAAAAATATTGCGCAACAACATGATGCACTGCGCAACGTCCACAGGATTACGTCTTCCATGGGCAAACAGTTTGCACAAAGTTTTCGCTAAAAATGTGTGTGGCGTCCACATGGCGTCTTAACGTAGCAGTTTAAGCATTTATCCACCGGTATACCGTTTTGCCGGCTTAACGTACGTGTTTGCTTGTGCAAATTAGAATTTGTGCAAGTAATAATATTACAAATAATAGATCTAAACAGTAACGACAGATTACTAATAACAGGTCTAATTTAATAAAAACAGTAACGTTAGTTAATGTTATACTATGCCATTTCCTGGCAGCGAAATAATAATATCATAGCTAATGAAATGCCTACTCAGCCCCAGGAGAAGAGGCAACATGGGGAAATGCCGGAAAAATCTAATAGCTTCCGATGGTATTACCATCTATTTTACATTAGACGTATACGTAGACGTTCTCCAAAAAAATAGAGTCTCTTTTTAGACAGGTCTCTACAAAAGAGACTTCTACAAAAAAGAGAAAAGCTTACATATTGTTACGCGCCGAAATCGAGGGAACTAGCGCCATCTAGTATCGAACAGAAGAATTAAGCTTTCTGGAAGCCGCACACTCGAATTTTCTGCGTTTGGTCGGTTGGCGCGCGTATTTACTCGAATATTCTGGAATATTGTGGATGTTTTCGTGGAAGAGCCCTATATAAAGGCGCTGCAATACGCGATCGGGGAAGTATTGAAGTTGGCGAGACAAGCGAAGCTTCGGAGCGGAATAAAGTGAATCAGTGTGATTAATTATTAGTGTTTTTAACTTTAATTAAGTGAATTAAAGTGTTAATTTAGGTAATTCTATCGGCAATTTTTATTGTCACGAACCTCAAGCTCGTAACGATATCAATACATTTATGTGTGCGGACGAATTATGGATGTCTTCGCCTAAGGACCCAAAAAGAACCAAAATTACTTTATATATTTAATTAAAATAATACATTTTACAATTAAGATAACTAATTCTAAAATAATTACGTCTACACTTGTTCAATGTTAGAAACGAAATGAAGTGGCATGGTTGAGTTTCCGGTTAAGTGCTGTGTCGGTTGACTCCGCGACATACGTCATTGTGAATCTAAAATTTGAATAACTGAAAGCTGTCAGCTGAAGCTGTGTGTGAATTAGAAAAGTCTAATCTGCGCCAGTGTCTTTTCAGAGACGGATTCATTACCGTTTTGAAGGTACATGACATTCAATTCAACGCTCTTGGGTCGCATGCATCTAATACGTGTGCCTAAGGTCACTTTTAGCCCGAGTACAAATGCTTGCATAGTCAATTTTCGGTAAAAAGTATGTTTGGCTTCGATAGTCGTAGAGACATAGCATATACCTTGCCGGGATTTTCACTTAAATATACAGAAGCGTCGTTATTCATGGGGGGATTTTTGCCATAGTTGCCACGCTTGGCGAGCGGGTTGGCAACCGCAGTTTTTTTATTATATCACAGTTGTTATCAGGAAGATGCTGCTACCCATCTCCTGCCTATCTCAAGGTCGTTCAGCGAGCTATGGAGAGGGCTATGCTCGGAGTTTCTCTGCGTGTTAGACTCAGAAATGAGGATATCCACAGTAAAACCAGAGTGACCGACATAGCCAACAGTTTAGTAAGCTGAAGTGGCAATGGGCCGGTCATATAGCTCGAAGAACCGATAACCGATGGGGAAGAAAGGTTCTCGAGTGGCAGCCTCGTACCCGGTACACTACGTGTAGGGCGACCCCCCACTAGATGGCGTGACGACCTGGTAAGACATGCAGGAATGAACATAGGCAAGATATGCGAGTTCCCATCGAAATCGGGTACTAAACGTAAGGCTTGAAAGACATCTGTTATTTCGGGTGATTGGTGATATATCGAATCTACCGAATAATTAATAGAATTATTTAAATCTACGCTAATGTTTCTATTACTATCTTATTCGAACCTACGAGCTAATCTGGCGTATGTAGCTTCTCTACATATAGTTCGCTTAAGATAAAAAAAATCGAATAAAAGTTACTACAGGAATAATTGAAAGCAACACAGAAATAATTCTGGAGTATACTTGCATCAGTTTCATTCTGGTTCCTCTGGTATCGATGTCTAGATTTTATCCTCCGATCTAAGCCGCAAGTTCTATGAATATCCGATGACTTGTGGCAGCGCTAGCGATATGGATTTCAATATAAAAAATCCCTAACAAAATACCCTAAGACTACTCGAGTATCCAACTTACTATGCCATTTAATACTTCGTCGCTGAAGGACCCAAAAAACTCTCTAATTATGTCTACACTTGTTCGATGTTAGAAACGAAATGAAGTGGCATCGTTGAGTTTCCGATAAAGTGCTGTGTTGGTTGACACTTGTGAAACCACGGCGACCGCATTTCCCATTAAGTCAGTAAAACCGACTCCTTGAAACTATGCAGCAATATCGTGTGAAACTATGCGGTGGCAGTAGTTCGAGATTTTGTAAGGGATTTTGGGAGTGGTAACGCACGTAATTTTTTCCGTGCCTTGTTTGGTCGTTTAGCCATTGAATCGGCAGTCGGAATATCACTACCCCATGTCGTCCCGTGGGTGATGTAAAAGACAACAGAGGGAAATTAATACGGAAAATGGGCGGCAGCCTCATCCTGATAACCACTCAAAAAAAATTAAAAACTGCTGTTGCCAACCAGCCAGTCAAGCATGGCAACGATAGCACGTAGTTACCACGCTTAACAGGCCAATAGCAAAATCTTCCCTATGAGACATCTATGGGGGAGGCCTAAGTTTAAAAGTGGATCTTATGGCCGTAATAATATAATAATAAATCATTTATTTCGGACAACTTGTACATCCATATTGTGTTAGTAAAAATGGCTTAGAAAATATGTTATTATTTTATTAATTGATATTAAAATTATACTTATTACAATAATAAAAAAACTTGATTACTATATTTTATACAAATATATTATAGCTAATGAAATGTACAACTTTCAAAACAACAATTGATTTGAAAGAAAATTTGCTTCGTTCCTTAATATTGAATTTGTATTCTTGTAAGCTTAGTACCCAACTCAATTGTTTGAATTATAAAATCTCAGATTACCAATCAACTGACTTTTAAAATAAAACTACGCTCAACTTATGTAAGAACACGCACTCCTCCACAATTATGCGTCTAAAAATATTGACAACCAAGAACAGGATTTTAGGTCCATAACTGCGCGTCTAGTAGTAAAATTTTACAGGTTGATGAAGAAAGAAAATAATAACGTTGATGCGACACTTGAAATGTACGTAGGTAGAGTTTTCTCTATCTTTCTTTGGTCAGTGTATAAAGTAAAACAAACTACTAAACAAGTTTTTTTTAATTCCACGTTTTTTACATATTTCAGCATTGTGATTCGAAATTGAGCTATATTCAAAATTTCAAGTATCCAGCTCATTGGGAAATTAGTTTATTCAATCAATTACTAAATTCCACCCGGAACGTCAGACAGACAGACGGTTAACACCACGTGACCACGAGACCACGGACGTGTACCACGTTTTTATTAACTGACTTTCCTATACTTAATAAAACGTGGTAAAATAGTTATATTTAAAGTTTGTATTAAATATTATAACGTCAAATTTAAGTAATTTACTGACTATTAAAACTTGCCAAATTACACAGATCTCAACTCTTTTACCGGCAAAGTCGACTAACCCGATCGTCGTTTGTACCGAATCTCGCCCTCTTTATAGCAAAGAAAAGAAAAAGGTTCTATATTTGACGCGTACGTTTTTATGTATGTTCTATAAAAAAAATGATTGTACGTTAGAGCGGTGGAAAAATAATGGATAAATTACTTACTATTTAGGTGACATTATATTTGTTATTAAACTTATGATATTTCTTCGTCTACTCGAAACTCGAAGGTGTAAAACAATATAAATTTAAAAAAGGTAAAAAGCAACTGGATAAATTAAAAGAATATTTTAATATCAACATTCAGCTTCATAACAGCTTCTGATGTCGAATACTTAATTCTAAATACGTCAAAAGCTAATTTACCTTCGTTTAATATTTTAAATTAATGTACAAAGCTTAATATATTTCCGCGTACGGCATAAGCCCTGTGAGCCCTTTAAATTTTGTAATATTGGAAGTGTCGCGTTAGAAGCAATAAATTATCTAAAGGGTAGAAATTCAGTAATATCAATTTTAGTGTTATAAAATGATTAAAACGTTGGAATGAAATAATATAATAATTTTTAAAATAACTTAGAGATTGTTTCAATATTTATTACGTAAAATGGAGAGAACTTTATTCGGACTTAAAAGCAACTCATCAGCATCATCATGATTACAGCCCTTCACAGGTCCACTGCTGAACATAGGCCTCCCCCAAGGAATGCCACAAAGTACAGTCCTGAGCCACCTGCATCCATAGACTTCCTGCATATCTTAACCAGGTAAAAAGCAACTCATTAGTAAACAATTGTACCTGTGTCAGATTTTTTAAACAACTACAAAATCTTTTATAATTAAAACTTAATCGGAATCTTCTCTATCTATTATAATTATTTTTGTAATTAAACTTAATAACGAATTGGTTTGGAAATGAAATATTTATTTGTACTAGAGACATGTGACATACACGTATACACACACACGCACGCACTACCGTACGCATTGCGTAGACTTTCGTAATGTGGTGTCGTGTACACATAATTAGGGTGAAAAAATCATGAATTATAATAATAATTTAAATAATTATAATGCCTGAAATAGCAAGAATGAGATAATAGATCAGGCAAAAATTAAAGATTTTTTTTAGATGTTGGTTAAGTTAGGTTAATTAAAGTTAAGTTAGCCCCCCCCCCCCCCCGAATGGGTTTTCGCCTTGTCGTGGCGGGGGGGCTTAGTAGCTGTGGCTTAGTCACCCGCAGTGAACAAAGAGGAACCCACATGGCTGTTCGAGGTGAAGGGCCGGCCCGAGGTGGCTACTCCGATTGGGCCTGGCGAGCCCACTTCCTATGTGTGCTGGTGGGCTGCGGCGAGATGGTTGTCCTCTCCCCCAACCGCTGCAACCGAGGTGGAGTACCGTGCGATCTCGATCAAGTCTTGTTTTCTACCATTTTATCATATACATGTTACTTTAAGAACAAGGTGTCGTATTCGTTATGTAAAGTTGACTGTTATTAATATACAGCTTTAGGGACATATAGGGAGGGACTTTACTAATCAACAAGCTAAATATGTTTAAAATTTTGAAAATATTATAAAGCAAATAGCGATATAGATATAAGATCACTTAACTAGCTTAATGTGCTTTATGTGTAAGAAGTGGTTTAGATTCGCACTCAGAATCTGTACCCTGCTATCTGCAACTTATATAACTAACTATTTACTAATAAAAGGAACATTTCATTTCAAAGAAGAGAAGTAAAAGACCCCAAGCAAAACAGATTCATGAACCGCAACAAATGCTGCTTGTGAGGATCAGTCTATTCTGGTTCCAACACGCTTTTTAGGTTTAATTTTGCCTTTTTTTGTTTTGTGGTTTAATTCTTATAAAGAACATGCTTTGATTACCTGTAAATCTAATACTTTTCTTTAAAAACAAATATGATTAAAAGACGATACATGAGAAAATTCTCAGGTATTGTTTTGGAATTGTGTAGGTTTAAAACATGCTGACGTTCGACAAACGTAATTTTAATTTTATTTTATTTTTATTTAAACCAAGAGCTTTGATCATTCCAGTAGCTGTATAAAATTTATTATCCTGATTTGTTTTGTCTACAATGCCAACATCCTAATGTTACCAAATGTTGTTGAACTGGGCAATAATCAGTATATTCAAGACCATAAATGATTGTAAAATAATTAAAAAATACAAAACGTAAAATTCATCCTTTTATTCAGCCAACCAATTTCATTTCAATACAAAACAAATAAACAATTAACAAAGGTAAAAAAATATGTTACCGCTACAACAAAAATAATATCGGACAGTAAAATATATTCCTATTGTAAGTTGCAGTAAATAATGAGCAATACGATGACCAGAAACGTTAAAATAAATCTTAAACAAAACAGATTTTGAACAGATGATAAAAATACACTTCGATGCATATGATGTATAAAATTTCTATTTTTAGCAACCATAAAGATTTCAGGATTGATGTTTATTAAAATATCAATATTGTTTGTGACTTTAGAGTAGCTTTATTAAACTTACGGTTTAAATAATTGTGCTTCACCATCTTAATCATTTTTCGTTGGGATTCCTAAATCGTTAATCATATAGCACCATATTTACGTTAATCTACAAAGTAGTGTCTACAGCGTTGTTAATTCGGCTCGTATACATCATTTATAAAACACTATTCCAGGTGATAAGGTAAGGCAGTAAAAGATGAATAATCGAATATGTATATTCTATGAGTGTTAATTTTTATTATTTAACACCTGTTTGTCCTATATAAATTTTACAAAACAAAATATAAGGGGTTTGTGTCCAGGATTCACTACAGCGAGTCAATGCAGGAAGCGCTCCTATCCTGCGAGGAGTGTTATATACTATCTATATTATTATTTTTATTTCAGAAATGAATTCTAAATTATTGAATGAATACAGTAAACATATTAATCGACAATTTATCCACAAAAAAAATATAGTCTATTCATAAAAGATCTGTAAGATTTCACAACCATAGATAAATTCTACAAGAGTGAAATTTTACATTAAAATACACACTTCGTTAATATAAATAAATTTATGCGTTTATATTCAGCAAAAATTATAAAATTTAAATTATTTTTAATTGTAAAAATGTATCTCAATTAACAGTTTACTAAATAGATTAAACTAGAATTTATAAGTTTATTCCATAATTCTACTTTCTCTTCAGGTTGTCAGGTATATAGTTGTCCTTGCCGGGTATGCCCGTGCCACCGGAGTCTCCCAGCCACGGGTATCTAAAAACATAATCTTATTAGCCGGTTTAAAAAAGGAGGAGGGTTACAATTCGACTCTATGTTTTTTGTATGTACATTGACATGTTTATGTAATGTCAATTATAAATCGATTTTGATGATTTTATAATTATAGACGTAATACTTCAGGGTCTCATATAAAATGAGAGTTTAAGATTTTAGTACGTAGTACTATTATTTATTCTGTGCTTTTAGTGTAACTAATTAGACGACATTGAGATTGTTGAAAGAATATCACTTTATTCCATTCTAAAGGATAAAAAATTAGCCTTCAGTAAAAAGTAAAATGCGTCTATTTTATAGAACGTAGGTGACAAACGAGCACACAGTCCACCTGATGGTAAGTGTATGCTGAGGCCGATAGAAATCTACATTTATCTTGAATTAAGATTTAAAATGCAGATGCGTTGTCACCCCTGAGGACTAAGATGTAATGTCTCGTTTCCAGTAAAAAGGGTTTCCAATTACACTCACCATACGAAACACAGCAGCATCAAGCCTATTTTCCACCGGGATTCTATCAGAGCGTGGGACAGAGACCTACCCATTCGAGCTACAACCATAACATAGCAGCAGCGTGGCTCTACTACATGAGAGATGTACTTAAAAGAATAAACTAATCTCACATTCTGAAATGGGAGCTTTAATTCTTATATTTACTATTTGTTAGTACCTTCATATGAAATAAGCAGCGCCTTTGTACAAAATATCTTTTTTATTTTTCATTTTAATATTACTTTTTGTGTTCATAAATTGTTAAATAAATAAAGAAAATAAAATTATTTTATTCTATTAGTTCTTTAAAGTCGGCTCTTACTTGTTTTTTATTAGTTCACAACGTTTAAACGTGTGCAAAAGTGTTTTCTTTACAATCAATATTACACAAGTCGTATGTGAATCATACCTTTCAGTTATGTTCTATATAATGGAAAATAAATTACAATATTATGATGTTCTTCGTAAAACTGTTATCTGTATTAATGCAGTGAGGCTTTTACAAACTGATAAATTTCACTCCAAAGTTAGTAAGTAGTAAGTAATAGTAGATAAAAATACGTAACGAATTGACACTTGGTGATATATCATGGCTTCAACGCGTCATGGTCGACCAGGAAATTTCGAGAACACAGTTACGCCACATACATAAATACATAAACACTCACGCCTGTCACCCAGAGGGGTAGGCAGAGACTACAGACTTCCATTTGGCACGATCCTGACACACCTCTCTCGCCTCCTTCACATCCATACACCTACGCATACATGCTCGTCGGTTAAGGGTACTCCTAATTTGGCCCGTTTTCAATAAATCGCCAATTTGGTCGATAAATTTTCGCCTAGGACGTCCCTTTCCGACTCTGCCATTCACTTCTGCAACATAAATTTTCTTTGTCACTCTTTCCTCATTAATTCTTTCCACATGACCAAACCACCGAAGCATTCCTTTCTTAATCCTGGTCACAACATCATCTTGCAAACCACACTCTTCTCTTATTACACAATTTCTTACCCTGTCATTCAGATTCAGCCCTAACATACTCCTTAACGACCGCATTTCTACTGCGTTCATTCTACTCTCGTGCTTCTTCTGCCACACCCAACTTTCACTACCATACGTTAATGTAGGAACGAACACAGCATTGTGAATTGCCATACGTGCCTTTTTCGACACATTTTGACTCTTCACAATAGAGTGTAGGGCCCCATTTATTCTATTTCCTGCATTCACTCGTCGTTCTATATCCTTATCACATCTCCCATTCCGGGTAGCGGATTTTCTTATATCACCACTACACGGTGCTTTATAACACGCGACTATATGGTGTTTTTAATTAAATCCAGTTATCTATTAGCCTCAGCATCCGTTTACCATCAGATGGATCGTGTACTTATTTAACTTTTTCCCATATATCTATAATAAAAATCAATAGTTGGTTTATTCCTTTAATATCGAAAAATATCAATTACCTTTATATATATATATATATATATATATATATATATATATATATATATATATATATATATATATATATATATATATATATAAGTATCATATAATAGCAAGGCACTTACTTATTAGGGCACTCGCTGCAAGTCTCCATATATCTTGTGTCAGAGAAATTAGTGGCGGGATGTTTAAAGGAAAGGGCGCACTTGTTAGGCAAATTGCAAGGTGCTGGTGGCAGGTCCTTTTTATCGCATTTCCAAGCGTCGTAATTGTTCAGTGCGTTCAAAGGCTTCGGTTCAGTCATCCAGGTCAAAGCTTGTGTCACTGTTACAAACCACACATCATCCCTAAAATAAAAGTGAACAGTTTTTAGAAAATATTTTATCGTGTAAATATTTACCCATTTTATTATCCAAATATTGACGAATATAAATTCAATGAAAACAATAAAACAAACTTCAAACTTTTACGGAGTATATTACAAAAATGGAAACATTTTTTTCAATATGTGTTATTCTTCAATAAAGCAATAGAATAAGTAAAATTTTATAAACATAATAAATCCATTATTGAAAATAATAATTGAAAAACTGTAGGTCTCTTTCTTAGGTAGTTAATATCTTATCTTTTTATGTTTTTAAACATATTTATACCATGGAATTATATTTAATTACTCTTATTAATTTCTTTATAATTGACATTTAAACTTTACCAAATGTTGTATTCATTTTTTCATCATTGCATGATATTAATTTTAATGTCCCAAAAATATTAACTTTTTAATCATTTTAACACTAAAGGAATTCTACAAAATGAATTGATATATGTAACAAAACCTACCTTAAAAATTGAAGCTTCATTTCATGGACCTAGAAAAAAGCCTTTTTTCTATGCCCATGCTTCATTTATAAAATTTTAATAGGACGTCTGACGCAGATAGTTTATTAATATTCATACCGTTCTCATATTATGCAATACTATACTTAGTCTTCTAGTCATTATTTAGACGATTTAACTCCCTTTATACTTTATCTTTAAATTTAAGTTAATAGTTGTCAAAAACTCATTCACTTACAAATTAGCTGCCCAACTGAGAAACTTGTGAAGACCTTGCACGAGCTCTTTAGTTTGGAACCAGTTTGTGTGGAACGGCATCATGTACGGAGCTCGATTTTGCTCATAATGCCTGTTGAAATCTTCTTGCAACCATTCCAATACCTGTATATTAAAATATTTAAGATACATGATTAAACTATAATAAGATTAACATAATTCCTATTACAAAAAATACAAATATGTTTTAGTCTGTCCTCAAAATGGAAAGTTAGCAACTACCTATTTTGCGATTGTTAGATAGATATTTTTAATATAATGAAATAAAAAAATCACTAACATATATACATACGGATAAAAACATCCTTTTAAAACAGAATAATCGAAATCTATGGACCTCAAAATGCAATCCAAATCCAAAATATTAAAATTCGAACTTATAAATGAACTTTCTTGGATCGATAAACAGTATCAAAATACGTCCATACTAGAGATCAAGATACGTATTAGATACGGAATTATAATAGCGTATCGCGTATAATTCTACGTTCAAATTAGCTATAATGACATATGTTTTCGCCACGCGATAGAGATACACAAATATGCACCCGGCTTAGACATTCATCTTCATCATCATTATAGCCCAACACAAGTACATTGCTAAACATAGGCTTCCCTCATTCCATAAAGCATTTTATTATTTTATTTATTTATTTTATTAACTAACAGATAAGCACATATTATACCTGATTTTAATAGGATGCTTGGGCCAAAATACACTATCGTTATCATCGAATCAAAATACAGATGATTTGTCAACCATAAGGACAAAGATGGAATGCCTTATTACCAGTAAAACGGATTTCCGGTTCCCTACACTCTCACTCGAATACTCGAATACTCTCAATACGAATACACAGCACAATTATTCCGTTGTTTCACGCAGGTATTCTGTAAGAAAGTGGGTACACTCCGGTCGAACCGACTAATTTGATTTCATTATATAAAAAAGAGATGAATATCATTGCAAGCATATCGCTTAGTACGGTGCTTTATTGCATTATATGCAAAATAGAAAGTGAATATTCTCATTAAAATATGACTTTGATGTCTAACACAAACGCGTTACCTATCGTCTAATAAGTCTTGGCGAGTGGGTTGGCAACCGCAGTTTTTATACAGTTGCTGCTATTAGAAAGATGCTGCTGCCCATCTCCTGCCTGTTTCCCTCTGCGGCCTTTTACGATACCCACGGGAAGGTATGGGGTAGAGGATATTCTTAACCGCCACTACACGGCAGTTGTAGTATAGTTAATATTATATATTTAAACTAAATTAATAAACTACTTTCAATTACAACACATAATATGAAAACGATATAACTTTAATTAATTACCTCATCCGGGTCGAAGTTGAATAGTACGCATTGATCCAAATAGGGGCAGTGTCCACCCTCATAGGACTCGGTATAATGCGCGTTGAAGGGCACCTCCCACAGACCTATTCAGATAACTTTATTAACTTATTCACCGATATTGTCACTGCTGGCATTTATAGATCCCCAAGGGTCTCGAATTATTTGTCGTATAACATCGAAGTAATCTTCTAATAGCTTATTTGGAAATTTCCCTTACCTACTATGAGACATCACAAAATTGTAATATCATTTCTATTCCAATAGTAATTCATAATGACAAACGACTTAGTAAAAATTACCGTCACCATTTTATATTACGGATCTATTTTAATATTAACAATGTATATATTAAATAATTTAACAATTATTGTATAATATTATCAAAAGACAGCTTTCTGTAGCTTTTCTGCGTGTAAAAGTCCACTACTGGATAGCCCCCCCCCCCATTGTGGGGCGAAATAGCCATTATCGTCACGCTTGGCAGACAGATTGACGATCACAACCCAACGTCTTGCACAGTTGCCGTTGCTCACCGTTGCCGGTCTAGATATTTGAATGATGATCTAGCATTGATTGACCATGTACATTTAATATCGTCATATTTTTTTTACTAAAAACGAGACACTTTTTGCTGGTAACGAGGCATTGATACATATCTGAATTTTGATTCTTGATCGATGATAGATGTAGATGTCTATGGGCTATAGCATTAATTTACCACCAGCTGGACTATGTGCTCGTTTGTCACCCTGCGTCCGAAAATGTGGTTTTACTATGCTCAGCTCTTTTAAATTCCACGAGGTGAGCTGATAATTTCTTGTCTGGCGCTACTAGACTATTGACCAAAAACATATAAACTTTAAATTACCTGGGAAAGATCTTGTAGGGCATGTTCCTGACTTGCACTCATGGGGTATCTTATAATCCAAAGTGTACGGCCAAACTGGTACCGAAACCGGCGGTACACCTACCGAACTATCGTAAATGTATCCGAAGTCTTCCAACACCTGAAAGATTAATTTTATACTTAACATCATCAACATAAAAATGGCAGCATACGTCATTCCCATTCGTTTTGAAGTCATAATACAGCATGGCTCTACCACATCAAACGTAGGCAGAAAAATAGCTCTGTATGTACTCAATGCCATGGGAGTTTTTTTATTCATACAACGAAACGATTGTGTGATAAATATTTAATATGAAATAACAAACAATCATATTCATATCGTTTCGTCTAGTTAGTTTTGACAACAGTAGGATAATAAATACAATTAAACCCATTTTTTGTTTAGATTAGACTTATCACCTATTATGAAAATTCGATGTTTACGACACTAACTTTTAGAAAAGATTAGGTCCAATAACAAACAAACTTCACTTATAGGGCGAAACACGGCTTAATCCAAACTAGTTGATATAGTGTGTATAGTGCGATTGGAAGAGTATCTAAGTTAACCGCTGTACAAAATCATCAATTCTAATTGAGATTAAGCAATTGGTCTAAACGGTCAGAGTCGAAGAATAAAAAGAATGTTTGTATTCGTTCAAAAAATCAGACCACACACGGTTTAGTCACTCAGTACTATACAAAAAATTTACTAAAAAGGTATTTGATTAGGAAGCGTGAACGCATTATGTTATGGCCTTTAACTCGTACCTATTTCCATTTTTATTCGATTACTCGTAAATAACAAGAGAGGACTTTGAAGACTACCTGTGGCTTTTTTGCTAAAACACCATTTTTATAATACAAAGTACAACGCGAAGGATCTTTAGGTAATATTACAATTTCTGGGACATTATAATGTTAATATCATCCGACCGAAAGATCATAATGTCATTTAATACTTCAGTTGCACGTTCGTAGGGATGAGAATACATTTCAAACACAATTTTTCGTGTATGCCTAAGCATACTGTGTGCGATAATCACAAAGATGAATATTTTAATTTGAGGTGGAACTTCGAGTATATAAATGAGTAAATGTCATCTAAGCGATATGTTAGTAAATGCACGGAATTGGCCGGCTAGTACCCTTTATAACATTTTTTATTTAAACAAGTTTATTTTTCAAAGTGTAGCAAAATTTTAAACTTAAGGGGATATAGTAAGTCAGCTCAAATTCTAATTTCGTCCCCACTTGCCCGCGCGTCGTATGCTATGTACCGACATGTTTTAAATCACTAATACTGTAAGTAAAAAGGTCGTTAGACACTTATTTCGTTAGGTTTATCATATTTATGCCTGTTTCTTAACGCCAAGCCAGTCGCTTCTTATTTTTATTACGGTTATTTCCTTCTGATCGTAAGCGACACAACCTCCCCCTTCGAAGGCCGAAGGGAAGTGACCGGGCGGCAGGAATCACGCTTCAAGAGGCCGATAGTAGGTAATTTGTTTTTACTGTGAAAATAATGGTATTTTAAAAAAAGTAAATAACATAAGCACTGCTTTATAGTTAGTTCAGTTAGTATGCAAAGTTTCATGATCTTATTTAAAGTATTTTATGAATAACAGCGGTTTATTGTTTATTTTAGAGGTAACTTTGTATTTTTTTTTCTATCGAGAAAATTTTACGAAATCGTGTTTTCGTCTAACATAATCCTTAACATTAATCCTCAACTTTACCATATATTTATTTCAAAATTAATGCTGCAATATTTTCAGCATAACGAAGGATCTTGCTAAGCCATTTGAGATTATATTTCCCCTTAAGTTCAAAGTGTAAATAATGATATACCTTTATTGTAGTTTGTTGAATATACGAGTAAATATACAAATGTGTGCAGTAAGTCAGTTAATATTACCACGTATTTTGAATGTAAAAGATAAAAAGAACAGAATAATAATTCATTTTTCTTCACCATTTGCCAATATAATATATTCGGAACCTTCTCTGCAAATTTGACCGATTATTGCAAAATAACCCTGTCTGTATATACTATTTTGATTACCATTTAAAACTCCGTCACGATTTTTCGCCATTATAAACCAGTGTTTAACTACATATACTATACCACCTAATGATAAGTGGTGGTGGATCCAAAGATGGTAAGGTACACTGACTTAGCTTAATAAAATATTTTATTTTATTCTTTCTTGTGTATTAAATTCAGAGTTACTTAGTTTATTTTTAAAAAACCTTTAAACCTACACCCAAAGCTTAGAACAGTAAGTAACATTAAAAATGATTTTTTCAAGCATCTAGTAACTACTTAATTATCTTAGTTACCGAATCAATGACACGCTTTGAATTATTTATTTTCTGCTTTATGGCAAACACTAGACATATATGAGTTGAGCGCTCGGCTTGTACAGGGAATAAAATCTATTATTAGGGACTCTAGTGCTTGTGTCAGGATTAACGGAACCTACTCGGACTGGTTTGTCAGTCAAATTGACAGTATATTAAAGATGTCCCGAATTAAGAGGTCTCCTTAATCAACTGCTTCGTTGGTCTAGATATTGTAAGCATGTATGTTAATCATGATGTCCTTCCGGTTTAACTGTAAAAAAATACTCAGTAGCAACTTAGCGTCAGTAAGTTGACGGTGCTAGAGCCTCGTGCCTAGCAAAGCAGGTAAAGACGTGGGTAGCAAGAGATCAGGCGCAGGTGAGGGGTGCTGCGCCTGATCTCTCTCCACCCACGTCCCTCTCCGGTCGTATTGAATAACGAACCCATCAGAATGTAAGAGTGAAAGAATAGAAAGTGGGCTTCTGTTTACGCACTTTAGTTACACTCTAGCATAATAATCCTGACTTCGTTTAAACTGTAACTCAGTCCGGAGGAGGGGAGTTTTTTTTCGTTTTTTTCCTTGGACTAATCCTTATTTCCAGTAAAAGAATCTAAATTTTAAATTAAAAATGAATGTATAGCGTGTTGAAGATACACAAACAAGTAAATAAAAAAATATTTTATATACAATATGTATATCATATGATATAATATGTAATATCATCAGCGCTCAAAGTTATGTACTAATTGGCTAATTACATTTTAAGTAAGCGTCTAATTAAATAGATAGATGGGATCATGTTGTTATAGAAATGAACATTATAATTTCCAAAATAATTTGGACTACGCCGGATGCAATTACCGTAGAATATTTGCAGCTGTTGTCTGTTCGCATATTTCATAACGGAAACGCAATGTTTAAACTACCAATACATACAAACCCAGCAAATTACGATATTGTTAAATACCGCAAAACAAGCCAGAATGTTTTCGTCTGATCTTATTTATATGACATTATAGTCATTTCATCTTTATAACATCAGACAGAGTAAAACTTATATTACAGTAATTGTGTGTAATACATATTTGTGTTGGTTTTGTTTCATGTTTGTGCTTATACATGAATTATTACAGTATTTTAAGGTTACAGTATATATGTATATGTCCAACCGCTAGGACAGGTCTCCTTTAATTTCTCATATGATTCCATGGGTGTAAGAGGCTAAAGAGGAAAACTGACCCAGTAGATGGGCAGCAGCATCTGCCTGATAACAACTGAGTAATGAAAATAAAAAAACTGGTTGCCAACCCGCTTGCCAACTGTAGCAATTATGGAAAATATCCCCCCTATGAGGTATGCTATGGAAGAGGCCTCTGTTTAGCAGCGGACTTTGATAGGCTGTATGGATAAGTTGTTTGTAAATGCATCTGTGCATTATTTGCCTTGAACTTAATTAATAACAACAATAAAAATAGGATGGCCTTGTACAAACGTGTACAAAAAAACTGGGTCCGTAACAGGCTTTTAGGGCATATTTTATTCTACTTGGTAAGGAAAATGAGGTCGACATCAAAAATGTGAAGCTGTATTTAAACGATACGTATTAGAGAGCCAATTACCATGATGGGTAAAACCAGTATTTTGCAAGTAACTCACCTTAAACTGTGTGTTTCTGCCAGGCTTGAGGAATGGTGCTCTAGCTCCGACAATTTCCGTGCGAGATACGTTTGCGAATTTCTTGAGTATTTCCCTCATACCTATCATTTCACCAACCCATTCCTCATAGCCCTTATCCTGTAGACCTTGTTGCTGAGAAATTGTTCCAGTGGCAATCTAACAATAAACGAAAACGAAATTACGTTTCACCAAAGATTATTTCATATTTGCATGTGGTATTGCAAAGCATATTTAACGATCATGCTTATATATTACTAGTTATAAGCTAGTACATAAACTTACTTCATGACCATCGTGGGCTAGAGCTTGAACCATAGCGTAATTGCTGAAAATTAAAAATGACAAATTTAATAATTATTGTTGAAACTGTAAGACAGGTTCCCTACGGTTCAGATACCATTCCCTGCGTTATGAATTCTACATCATGCTGGAATATGTTACAATATACTTAAGTTGTCAACACACATCCAAACTCGTACAAATATTTTAGGCTTTTCTAATACATATTCTGGTGGAAATCTAACATGCGGTCATGCAGTATTGAAGCTAAAACGAGGAAATCACTAGACGGACATGCCCACGGGTGGTTTGACCGGGCATGTCTGTCGCCGCAATGCACTACACTACACAGACTCGTCAGTTTGTTTTAGACCGGCTACGTGATTAGTTGTGCGTGCACATTAAGATGACAACCTTGACCTGCAATGCTTATTATTTATTTAAAATTATTGTGGTGCAAAGAATGGTATAAAAATAGAAATAAGTTTAGATATAGAGTTGTATAAACTCTTCCCAGTATATTTCTATTATTATTAAAATTTATTGCAAATTTAAAATCTCCAAAGTTCATTAAATAATAATAAAAGGCCGTCTGCACTGGTTGCCGTCGCTCGTGTCTGTGAACAGACATCCCGTAGTTAACATTCACGTTCTTCGCGTCTGTGCCCGCGCATACAAAACGAGATCGAGGAGACGCTCAACAGGCAAATCTGCCAGACCGACTGTGACGGTCCTACACTATTAAAGTTTTCACAAGCCTCTAGTAGATTCCCCGTCCCGAATTCAACCGTCTAGTAAATTCCCCGCTTAACTCGGTACGTAATATCCACTGCACTAACTAAGCATTTAAATAGTTTGTATATTTCGAAGATCTTACACTTTCTTGTAAGTTTGAATATTTAATTTTTTTTAATCCTGTATCAAGAGATAGTTTACATACATAAATTAACAAAGACAAACATCCAGAACTGGAACAATTATTTGTAGGCCATACAAATATCTGGGTAGTGATGCAGGAAGTCAATGGATGTAGACCGCTCAGGACCGGGCTTTGTGCCATTCCTTATTTTCAGCTTATGTTCAGTAGTGAACTTTTAAAAGAGCTGTATTGATGATGATGATGATGACATTACCACGTATAAATTCATAAATACTTTGTGATACGTGAGGAATTCAAACCCGCAGAATTAAAATTAAACCCAAAAATTAAACACACTACTGCGTAAATTCAAAACACCTGTAACCCATTTTTATGTTATTTGGAGTGAAAAAGAATAATTAAAGCTAAAGAGATAATGATGTCATCAAGACACTCGCTGACAACGAAAACCACTCTACATAAGAAGGAATATGGAAAATCTTGTATCAATTTTTTGTTTAAGTAAATAAAATTTATCCTTGTAGTGACGATTGAGAATATCCACTACCCCATATCTTCCCGTGGGTGTCGTAAGAGGCAACAGAGGGAAACAGGCAGGAGATGGACAGCGGCATATTCCTGATTACAGCAATAATACAATAAAAACTGCGGTTGCCCACCCGCTCGCCAATCGTGGCAACCATGAACAATGACACAAGTAAACGGCCTCCACCCTCCGGCCCGGCTATCCCTGGCTACGGTGGGCAGGGGGTTCTAAGAATTTCCGGTGGAGGTTCGGTTGCCACCTAAGACGACTCGACCTTGCTACATATAACGCATATGACATATGAGGACTGACGAGAAAATACTGGAGCTGGAAGAATACGTAGACAAGTTGCGTTCTAACACTATAGGATTATCCGAGATCTAAAGAGAGGGAGAGGAAACGATAATCCTCGAATCCGGCAACTTGTTCTATTACCAGGAGAGCGCAGATAGGACCAAAGGAGTTGTCAAATTTATTTTCCACAAGTTTCTCGTCAACAACATTGTAATGATCGTGAGTATGTCAACGAGGGTTACGTACCTGGCACTCAGAATCACCAAACGGTATTCGCTGAAGATCGTACAGGTTTACCCACCAACCTCGGCACATCCCGATGACGAGGTCGAACTAATATATGAGGCTGTCTCTAGAGCGATGCAGTCCTTCAAAACCCACTACATTGTTGATGAGAGACTTCAAGGCAAAACTTGGCACAAGAGAAAACAGTGAGCTGTAGGTGGGGAAATTTGAAATAGAGCAATGGAACCCAAGGGTTCAACAACAGGCCGACTTCATGGAGGAGGGACTCTTTACGGTGAACTCTTTCTTCCAGAAGCGGCCACACAGAAAGTGGAACTGGTCGAGCCCCGACGGTTCGACAAAAAATGAGATTGACTTCGTTATGACGACTAGACAGCAACTGCTCAGTGATGTCTCAGTGATTGCGAGGTTGAAAACTGGCAGCGATCACCGAATGGTTAAAACCACACTGAACCTAAACGTTAAGTTGGAGAGGTCTTGTCTAATGAAGTCAATACTCCATCCCTATAGTACTCTAATCCAAAGTCCCGAAAACTTTCATTTCTAGTTATAAAACCATTTTCAGACAAGCTCTTGGAAACTGTCCATGGGGTCTGAGCTAATTTCTGTAAGACCCGTCGCAGAAGAATACAAAAACTCTCTGATCACAAGCCGAATTTCATATGATTATGATTATGAATTATGAATTTCATAGTTGTCGGATGGGAAATGAAGCTGCAGTGCTCTGCTGAGCTTTCAATTAGAGATTTCAATACACCTGGTATTGAAAAAGCGATTGAGATACACTGAGACTCCAAAGTCTTTGCGAGAGATCTGTTTGGCAGAAAGAGCCAGTCGATGCTGAAGACCGACACTATTCGATGATATCCCGGACGTCAGTCTAAGTGAGATTACAATGGCTCTTCAGCACCCTTAAAATGGCTAGGCCCCAGACGAAGATGGAATAACAGCGGTGAAAAACCGGTAGTTGAAGTCTTTAATTCCAGCCTTCGTGGTGGAACTACTCCTGTAGCGTAGAGCACGCTCTCTTGAAGAACTACAAACCGGTTTCCCTTCTGAGCCGCGCCTACGTGCTATTTTCGAGAGTCATTACGAATCGTCTCGAACGCAGACTCGATGAATTCTAGCCTGCCGAACAAACCTGTTTCCGAAAAGGATTAAGTACCATAGACCACATACATACCCTTCGGCGAATTGTACAAAAGATCAAAGAGTACAATCTGTCACTTTACCGTGCGTATGTGGACTATGAAAAAGCCTTCGATTTCTTCAAAATTTGGGCGGTGCTGCAGTACCTTCAGCGGTGCCAAGTTGACTGTCGGTACATCGAAGTTCTGAAGTGTTTGTACAGTAGGGCTACGAAGGCTATCCGAGTACAGAATCAGAGTACGAAACCTATCTCGCTGCAGAGAGGTGTAAGATAGGGTGACGTTATATCCCCGAAACTCTTCACCGCTGAGTTGTAAAACGTTTTCAAGCTACTGGACTAGAAAGGTTATATTAGTATTAACGTGAATGATGAGTACGTCACTTAGCTTCGATTTGCCGACGATATAGTCCTTATGGAAAAATCGCTGGTGGACCTAAGCACTATGTCGAATGACCTCAATAGTGCCTCCCAACGGATAGGTCTTAAGACAAACATGAACAAAAGAAAGATAATATGTAACGTCCATGTCACACCTATGCCGGTAGTTGTTGGGAGTATTAAGCTCGAAGTTGTTGAGAAGTATGTTTACCTGAGACAAATAGTCCGACTGGGTAAATCCAACTTCGACCGAGAGATTAATCGACGGATTGAACTCGGCTGGATAGTGTTCGAGAAATTACGACATAGCTTCTTGTTAGATACCTATACCTCAAAACTTGATAACGAGATTGTACAATCTGTGCGTGTAGCCACTGATGAGTTAAGGATCAGAGACGTGGTGCTACACTGCCGTATGAGGACGCTCAAAGTCGGTCATCGATCTATGGAGAGGGTTATACTCGGGGTTTCTCTGCGTGATAAAATTAAAAATGAGGTTATCCGCAGTAGAACCAAAGTAACTAAGTAACATATAGCTCAAAGAACCGACAACCAATGGGGCTAAAGGTTCTCGAGTCTGTCACTCGAGAACCTTGCACGATGCGATGCGAAATGTATAGCAACTCCCCACTAGATGGAGTGACAACCTGGTAAAACATGTAGGAAGTTGGTGGATGCAGTTGGCTCACGACCGTGTTTTACGGCATTCCTTCCTATGTTCAGCAGTGGACTTGTGAAGGGCTGTAATGATGATGAATGATTATGAAGTCTAATTTAATTGTTAGTAATCAACAATTTTAAGAGTAGTTGGTTTTTTGTGTTATGTAAATTTAAGAAATAGTTACGTTTGGAACTTTATGTAATGAATGATGTACTGACTAAGTTGTTTTTTAAGAACAAAACATTCTTCCACTTTGTGGTAGGTTTATATATCGATTACGACGTGTTTAATACAATTACCATTTACAATAATTTATTCTGAAATTTTAATTTTTGACTACCCCAACACAATTCAAAATACACTATCGAAATGACTACATTATAAGTCTGCAGACGATTCCTCGGTATTGACCCTGAGCACATGTAAAAGGACGTGTAGGACGCTCGTACGCAAACGTACAGAATTTCAAGTTGTTTTGCATTAATTTTGTTGTTAGCGACGACAAAGTGAATTCGAACATTTAATCTTAATTATTCCTTATCAGTGATTTAAAACTAAGTGATATTATTTAATTCTAATTGTTTCCTATTCGTAAAATAAAGCTAAGTGTAAAGACTGATAGTGCTGAAAACAGGAAAGTAAATTAAACACTTCTATTCTTATCTTAAAGTAACTTATATGAATCTATTTAATATTATTTAGGTCTGATTAGAACATTAGACGCAAGTATAAGCTTATTTTCTAGTAAGATTTTTTATCATAACTCTAAGAGCTATTAACATATAGGTGATTAATATAATTTTTCTTCCTTTAAAGTAATTCAAAAGAAAAGTTAATATGTCAATTAATCACTATATAATGTTATTTCATTATGAGAAAGATTTAAATCTTATGAAAAAATATTGTATTCTTAAGCATTATTCCTGAAAAAAGTGTTGTACATTCCTACCTCTTGGCGGCGCTACTTGTATGTTCGGCAAAAAATACTATCCTACTCCGGAGCTAAACCGTGAAGCGACCGCGAAGTTATTTTTATTTTTTATAAGTGTAAAATAAAGGTTTATTGAATAATTTAGGTTTAGAATATTAGAAATAAGTTGTATCTATCGTTAGGAATAAATATAAATGTTGTAAGGTATGTTTTACCACGTTTATTAAGAAAATTGTAAATCTCTCTTAGAAAGGGTTATTCTGTGCTCTGATTGGTCAATAGATTCACTAATGCCGTGTGCGATTTTTTCTTAATTATGATTGGTTACAGCCGCTTATAAAAAAGGGGCGTTTTTCGTGGTAAAATATTCCAAATCCGGCAATGTAATAATAAGGAATCAAGAAATAAAATAAGAAGAAACTCTCAAGAAGTGTTATTTATTGCTCATCTAACTGCTACTGTATGCTCTCCAGTTAACATCCCGCCAGCAAACCCGCTCTATTTTATCGACGCTCCCTTATACGAGCAATTACAATTGGTCCTTCGAGAAGCCGGATCGGGTTTAAGGAAAACTAGGAAGATGCCTTCAAATACAAGATCAAAATCAGTGCAGTCGAAGACTACGAGTGAAAGTAACGCCACTACGGGTACCAGTACGACGGATTGGAGCATGAATACGCCGAGTGATTCTACAAACACGACAGCTACTAACACGTCGACTTCAGATCGATCGACGCTTACAAGAGCATCGCCCAGCAGCGTACACAGACAACCCGTACTTCTTAACAAGAACATTGCCGGAAAAGAATCAACACCGGGGGACGTAACCCATACCACGAAGAAAGTCATCCAACGCCGCAGATTCAAGAAAGAAGTGTCGCAATGAAGACTCTGCAGCAGTCTCACCCTAAGAAGACGACCCGCGATCCAGACACGCTTTCCGTTCGCTCGTCGCATAGGAAGAGAGCAGAAGCGCAAGCAAAGATGACAATGGCATTAAGGGAACTAGAATTGGCAGAAGCGCGGTCAAAAGTTGCTCAAGCGGAATTAGAACTTCTCACCGCGGAATCAGAAGAGGAAGATGGTGCCGGAGAAGAGCTGTTCGAACGAACTCGAGAAGTCGAACGCTGGTTCATCCAGACCGGAGACATGCCTAATAAGAACCACAAACCAATAGAGGCAGAAGAAAAGAAAAGTGACATCCAGGAACTAGCTTCAGTCATACTAAAGCTATCAGAAAAATCACGTGACACCATTTCACCGAAGCACCTAGAACTCCCTCACTGCAACGGGGCCTGCGAAGAATGGTTAGCCTTCAAAAGATCATACGAGGATACGGCTGCTTCTTTCAGTAGCAACCAAAACCTAGCGCGCCTTAGAATAGCGATCCAAGGAAAAGCTAGAGAAGCCGTCCAAAGCCTGCTGTTTACCGCCGAAGACCCACGCGAAGTAATTAAGGGACTGGAAGCAAGATTCGGAAGACCTGGAGCACTAGCATTAGCAGAACTAGAGAAAATGAAGAACCTCCCAAGAGTCGGCGAAAACCCGAGCGACATATGCATATTTGCAAGCAAAGTAAAGAACGCAGTCGAGACAATCAAAGCCCTGAAGAAACCACAGTATCTCAGTTCACCTGAAACGCTGAGAGTTATAGTAGACAAGATGCCGACGTCAATGAAGTTCCGTTGGTTCGCCTACCACAGAAGCAGAAGAGATGAGGAAATTCAGGAGCTATTACTTATCGAAGCGTTCCTAGAAACAGAAGCAGACACGTGTGGAGACTTCGCCCCGCCCGAAGCGTCCTCAGAACAAAGAAGAGGAATAAGAAAACCCGTTCATCTGGTTCAAGAAGCGTCAAAAGAGAAATATAAGAAGTCGTGTCCGTTCTGTGGGGAAGAACACTTCGCATTAGAATGTAAAAGGTTCAAAGAAGCCAATCTGAATGAAAAATGGAATATGACCAAGAAAGCAAAGATATGCTTCAAGTGCCTTCGATTCAGACACTCAAGAATCAACTGTAAAGCACCAGTCTGCAAGTTGTGTAAAAGATGGCATCATACCATCTTACATTCTGACAAACCACCGGCGTCGATAGAAAAAGAAGCAAAAGACACCAATAGCACCTCAGAAGAAAAGGTCGCCTCAATTCATAACGCCAAAGGAGAAAAAAAGGCCTACCTAAAGATGATCCCCGTGAACCTCTATGGCCCAAAAGGACAAGTTCGCGTATTGGCACTACTAGACGAAGGGTCAACGGTCACACTCTTAGACGCATCAATCGCTGAGAAAATCGGAGTCGAAGGAAAGAAAGAAAAACTCACGATCGAAACCGTCGGCGGAAAGGTATTAAGAAAAGATAGTTCACAGAAGATCGAGTTCAAAATAAAAGGGACTCATAGAAAAGAAAAAAGAACTATCGTAGCAAGAACCATCGATGACCTGAAGCTGTCCGAACAATGCATAAACAAGGACACCGTGAGAAACTGTGAGCACCTGAAGGCAATTGAAAATCAACTCCTCTACGTCTCCGAGAGGCCCAAGCTACTGATAGGCCAAGACAATTGGGGACTGATAGTGACAAGAAAACTGAAGAAGGGCAAACCATCGGATCCTGTAGCTTCCCTCACGAACTTAGGGTGGGTGCTACACGGATGTGAAACAGGAACAACTGCCACAGTACACTTCACTCATTATGGCAGAGCGACCACTGGCAAGGAAGAAATAGAAGACCTCGTCCGAGAACACTTCCAATTAGAGTCTCTAGGGATCCAAAATCGTTCACCATCTAACGACAGCGACAGAAGAGCATTAGAAACCCTCGAGAAAACTACCAAGAAACTGCCAAGCGGTCAATATGAAACGGGACTCCTGTGGAAAAAAGAAGATGAACGCCTGCCCAACAATTACAATCAAGCTGTTCGACGCCTGGTCAGCATCGAGAAAAAATTGGATCGTGATCAAGAAGCAAGAAAGCACTACGAGGAGCAAATCCTGAGTCTAATCGAAAAAGGATACGCAGAGAAGGCTCCAGAAACCTCTAACGAAGGAAGGACATTCTACCTACCCCACTTCGCTGTTGTACACCCAGTCAAGAAGAAGCTAAGAATAGTGTTCGACGCAGCTGCCAAGTATGAAGGAAAGAGCCTCAACGACGCCTTGCTCTCGGGCCCAGACTTGCTACAATCACTATTTGGAGTACTGCTGCGTTTCAGAGAGGGACCAGTAGCCGTCATGGCAGATATACAAGACATGTTTCTCCGAGTAAAAGTCAGAGAAGACGACCGAGACAGTCTCAGGTTCCTGTGGCGCGGAAACCGAAGAACCGGCAAGCCTGAAGAGTATAGAATGTCTTCAATCATCTTCGGAGCAGCGTCATCACCTGCAACAGCAATATACGTAATGAACAAGAACGCAGAGGAATTTAAGAACACTCATCCTGAAGCAGTGAAAGCAATTAAGAGAAATCACTACATGGACGACTATCTGCAGAGCTTCGCATCTACAACCGAAGCAAAGAAGATATCCAAAGAAGTGAAAGACATTCACGCAAGAGCAAATTTTCATCTGAAGGGATGGGCCAGCAACAACTCGGGGGTAATATCAGAGGTAGAAGACACAAACAAAGAAAACTCCTTACAACTGACCAAGGAAGAGAAGACTCTGGGACTAAGATGGCTGGTGAAAGAAGATGCATTAGCCTTCAACGTCGGGCTACGCAACACGCCGGAAGACCTGCAAGACGGCAGAAGGACTCCAACAAAAAGAGAAGTCACAAGCGCAGTAATGTCCATCTTCGATCCAATGGGTTTTGCTACACCAGTTCTAATACAAGGAAAGAAACTAATCCAAGACATCTGGCGAAAGAAAATAGACTGGGATGAACCAATCAACGAACATCAAAAAGAAGCCTGGATGAAATACCTGGAAGAAGTTTCAACATTAACAAGGCTGAAGATCCCGAGATGCGTCTCACCCAAAGGCAGAAAAGGACAGCTACACACGTTCTCCGACGCGAGTGAAGAAGCCTATGCAGCAGTAGTCTACTGGAGAATAGTAGAGCCCGGAGGAAAGGTCCATGTCTCCATGATCGCCGGCAAAGCAAGGGTAACGCCGACGAAACCTGTGTCAATTCCGAGGCTAGAGCTACAAGCGGCCTTACTCGGAAGCAGACTAGCCGCCACAATCGAAGAGGAATCAGAGCTCGACATATCGAAGAAGGTTTACTGGACCGACTCCAGCACAGTACTGCAGTGGATAAAGTCAGAACCAAGGAAGTTCAAAACTTTTGTGGCCAACCGACTCGCCGAGATCGAAGAAAGGTCCAAGCCAGAAGACTGGAGATGGGTGCCAACCAAGGAGCATCCAGCGGACGACGCCACGAGGGGAACCCCAATCGAATTCGACCACAACGCCAGATGGTTCATAGGCCCGTCATTTCTCCGTCGACCAGAAGAAGAATGGCCATTTCACGACTTCAAGCCAGAAATCGTTATGCCAGAAGAAAAAAGCAAGCAAAAGGTGTTGGCAACAATGGCAGCAGAAGACACTCTACTAAACCTAGAAAGGTTCTCGAGCTGGGAGCGACTGCTGCGCACTACAGCCAGAGTGATCGCCTTTACACACCTACTAAAGAAGAGCCGTAAAGCGACCACCACCGCCGCACGCCAGAAGGATGAGTCCTGGAAACCACAAAAAATCCAGAAGAAAAAAGCACAAACCTCGATCCCGTCGACCAGCAGAAGTGAAAATAAACGCCTATACTCACCCATAGAAGCAGAACACCTAAAAAAGGCCGAAGAGATATTAATAAAAATAAGCCAGAACGATAGTTTTGCATCAGACATAAGAAAACTGAAGTCAGAAAAGCCATTAGAAAATTCGAGTCGACTCAAGAAAATCGACGTTTACATTGGAGACGACGGAATAATTAAATTAAGGAGCAGAACAATGAAATTCCACGATCAAAACGGAAGAATAATGAACCCTATCATTTTAGATGGAAAACAAAAGATAACTCGTCTAATAATACAACACTATCACAGGAAATTCCTTCACGGAAACACCGCTACAGTAATGAACGAAATTCGTCAAAGGTTCTGGATCTTGGGTTTAAGAGCAACTCTAAAAGCGGTCGCACACAGCTGTCAATGGTGCAAGACAAAGAAGAGTTCACCAGAGATACCACCAACGGGAGATCTGCCGAGTGAAAGATTGCAGCATCATCAATTTCCGTTCTCCTGCACAGCTGTAGACTACTTCGGGCCGATGCAAGTCACCATCGGAAGAAGGAACGAGAAGCGCTGGGGAGCCTTATTTACCTGTCTCACAACTAGAGCAGTACATTTAGAGCTGGTACCTTCTCTCAGCACCAGCTCAATGATCATGGCACTCCGACGAATGGCAGCCAGAAGAGGAACTCCGAAAACCATATATAGCGACAACGGAACTAATTTCGTCGGAGCGAAAAGGGAATTAGAAGAGGCCGCACAGGAAAAGGGCATCCAGTGGAAGTTCATCCCCCCGGGAGCTCCAAACATGGGAGGCGCCTGGGAGAGGCTCGTACGAACAGTCAAAACGGCGCTAGCAGTAGTCCTCAACGAGAAGAGCCCGCCCGAGGAAGTACTCCATACGCTAATGACTGAGGTTGAACACATCGTCAACTCGAGACCTCTCACCCCGATCAGCATGGACCCAGGAGACGAGGAAAGCCTAACACCGAACCACTTTCTGCTGGGAAGATCATGCGGAGCTATGGCGCCGGGAGAGTTCAGCGACACGGAGCTCATCGGAAGGGCAAGCTGGAGAACCACCCAGATACTCGCAGACCACTTCTGGAAAAGGTGGATTAAAGAATACTTACCTCTCCTGATGCCAAGGAAACTCGAAGGAAAAGAAACCAGAGACCCAAGGGAAGGAGACATCGTGCTAATAGTAGACGCCACATTACCGCGAAACTCATGGCCTCGCGGTGAAATCGTCAAAGCCTATCCCGGACCAGACGGAAGAACCAGGGTGCTGGACGTGCGGACATCAGGTGGAATACTTCGCCGTCCAACTCGACGTGTCATCGTGCTGGTGCCAGCGGAGTCGTCGCCTCCAGAGGATGCAGTGCTACGCACCGTGGGGGAGAATGTTAGCGACGACAAAGTGAATTCGAACATTTAATCTTAATTATTCCTTATCAGTGATTTAAAACTAAGTGATATTATTTAATTCTAATTGTTTCCTATTCGTAAAATAAAGCTAAGTGTAAAGACTGATAGTGCTGAAAACAGGAAAGTAAATTAAACACTTCTATTCTTATCTTAAAGTAACTTATATGAATCTATTTAATATTATTTAGGTCTGATTAGAACATTAGACGCAAGTATAAGCTTATTTTCTAGTAAGATTTTTTATCATAACTCTAAGAGCTATTAACATATAGGTGATTAATATAATTTTTCTTCCTTTAAAGTAATTCAAAAGAAAAGTTAATATGTCAATTAATCACTATATAATGTTATTTCATTATGAGAAAGATTTAAATCTTATGAAAAAATATTGTATTCTTAAGCATTATTCCTGAAAAAAGTGTTGTACATTCCTACCTCTTGGCGGCGCTACTTGTATGTTCGGCAAAAAATACTATCCTACTCCGGAGCTAAAACGTGAAGCGACCGCGAAGTTATTTTTATTTTTTATAAGTGTAAAATAAAGGTTTATTGAATAATTTAGGTTTAGAATATTAGAAATAAGTTGTATCTATCGTTAGGAATAAATATAAATGTTGTAAGGTATGTTTTACCACGTTTATTAAGAAAATTGTAAATCTCTCTTAGAAAGGGTTATTCTGTGCTCTGATTGGTCAATAGATTCACTAATGCCGTGTGCGATTTTTTCTTAATTATGATTGGTTACAGCCGCTTATAAAAAAGGGGCGTTTTTCGTGGTAAAATATTCCAAATCCGGCAATGTAATAATAAGGAATCAAGAAATAAAATAAGAAGAAACTCTCAAGAAGTGTTATTTATTGCTCATCTAACTGCTACTGTATGCTCTCCAGTTAACATCCCGCCAGCAAACCCGCTCTATTTTATCGACGCTCCCTTATACGAGCAATTACATTTGTATTTAAAGTAAGCGTCAAGTATTCAACTCAACTACTAGGTATTAGCTCTATTTCTGTGTCTCGTCTGTGTTATACAGAATTCGACACATTGTTTTCTATTATAATTTAAACAAGTTATTTAACGTTTGGCAAGTTTTTAAAATAGTTCGCTGTGATCTAATTAGTATTAAGTAGGTTATTTAGATTTAATCTTTAAAAATAAACATAACATAATATAAATAAACATATATAGCTGAAGTAATAGATGTATCTCTTTTTACCCTAAGTGCATACGCTATAAATTTCTTGGAATACCATACATATACTCTTTAATTTTATTAAATGCCATAAAAGTTACTACATAATTAGTTTACTCTGTTTAATAAATAGCTGGTGGCAACCAACTTGCAATTTTATTTCAGATACAAATTAAAGTAATAAACCCAATGTTTGCGTTACTGCGAATTCTCAAAAAAAAAATTTTTATTTATATGCGCCTCTTTCGAGCTGGAATTCTCCACAACGATATCCTAAATTTTATTATGTCAAGATTTTGTGAGTAATTGGTAACAATTAGAGACTTATTACTTTAGAAGATATAGTCCTTTTTTGGGTGGATTCTATCCTGAATTCAAGCTAGCAGCCTCCCCTCGAAAACACTATTTAGTCTGCGTTTGAGATGTGATTGCTATTTTAAGATTTAGTGACTACTTGGTGACTTTCATATACCGAAATTGGTACATATTCTCCGGAGTTATTCATATATCTTAGGGAGGATTCTGGCCTGAAGATTATATCTTCCAATAACTCCAGAACTATTTATTTCGCTGTGAAATATGTGTCAAGATTACGTGACTAATTACTAACAGTTATTTTTAAAAAACAGTCTAAATTTATCAATCAGAACTTAGTGAAAATCTAACTTTTAACCACCACCATAACGTTATAGCGCAGTTGTTGCCTTAAACTGCTTTTAAAATTTATAAAAGACAAAAGACAAGTGGTAAAGATTTGTATGAAATTGTGTGCTTAATCTCCTTCGTAACAGTTATACAAAAATATGGAAGTAATAAAAAGACATATTGTAAGCATAAATAAATGGTTTTTATTTCTGTAATACATGGGACAATTACAAAAAACATTTTTATAAGCTGAAAAACGAAAGCTAATGTTTTTACTGTAGCCAAAACCAAACGTTTTTAAAAAAAATTCTGTAATTTGTCTATGGCAATAGATGATGGCTATTTTATTATTTTTATGATAAAATAGCCTTCATTATTAAAAAAAAACTATCGTAAGAGTCCATAGGATCCGTAGAGATTAATATTTAATAAAAGAAACATATTTAAAAAAAAGATTGATTAGGATATGTAATAACATTTGAATATTATCTGACACGACTAAATAAACTGCATGGTATTTGATCATTGCCTATTCTGAAGGAGACTTATTTATAACTTGGTAACTTCGAGTTTCTGTGTTTGTGAATAGATTTCGTGTTTTTACATTTGTGGATTTATTTAACTAGACCCTTGGCTTTTTTCTCGGATTAGAGGACAGTAGATTGTTGCGCCCACAAAATGACAACAAAGTGGTACTTGGGTTATGAGAGGAATAGAACAGACAATGTAAAGTCTCCTACTAATTTTATAGGCGTCATTTTAAAAATAATTCATCATCATCATCATCATTACAGCCCTTCACAAGTCCACTGCTGAACGTAGGCCTCCCCCAAGTAATGCCACAAAGCACGGTCTTGAGCCACCTGCATCCATAGACTTCCTGCATGTCTTACCAGGTCGTCACTCCATCTAGTAGGGGGTTGCCCTACACTACGTCTAGCGGTACGAGGCTGCCACTCGAGAACCTTTCTTCCCCATCGGTTATCGGTTCTTCGAGCTATATGGCCGACCCATTGCCACTTCAGCGTACTAATCCGTTGGGCTATGTCGGTCACTCTGGTTTTACTGCGGATATCCTCATTTCTGAGTCTATCACGCAGAGAAACTCCGAGCATAGCCCTCTCCATAGCTCGCTGAGCGACCTTGAGCGTCCTCATACGGCCAGCAGTGAAGGACCACGTCTCTGATCCGTAAGTCATCACTGGCAACACGCACTGGTTCGTACACTTTAGTTCTCAGAGATTGAGGTATACCTGACGAGAAGATATGTCGTAATTTCCCGAACGCTGCCCAGCCGAGTTGAATCCGTCGATTGACCTCTCGGTCGAAGTTGGACTTACCTAGTCGGACTATTTGTCCCAGGTACTCGTCAAGAACTTTGAGCATAGTGCTCCCAACAACTACCGGCATAGGTGTAACATGGACATTATACATGATCTTTGTTTTGTCCATGTTCATCTTAAGACTTATCCGTTGGGAGACACCATTGAGGTCATTGAGCATAGTGCTAAGGTCATCCAGCGATTCTGCCATAAGGACTATATCGTCGGCAAATCGAGGGTGAGTGATGTACTCGCCATTGATGTTAATACCGTATCCTTTCCAGTCCAGTATCTTGAAAACGTCTTCCAACGCAGCGGTGAAGAGTTTCGGGGATATAACGTGACTCTGTCTTACACCTCTCTGCAGTTGGATAGGTTTCGAACTCTGGTTCTGTACTTGGATAGTCATCGTAGCGCTACTGTACAAACACTTCAGCACTTCGATATACCGTCAGTCAACTTGGCACCGCTGAAGGGTCTGTAGCACCGCCCAAATTTCGACGGAATCAAAGGCTTTCTCATAGAAAGTCCACATATGCCAGGCAAAGTGGCAGATTGTACTCTTTCTCTTCTGCCTATTTTTGCGTTGAAGTCTCCCATCAACACCGTGTAGTGGGTTTTGGAGGAATGCATGGCTTTCGAAATATTCTCATACATTTCCTCCACCTCCTCATCGGGATATGCCGAGGTTGGTGCGTAAACCTGTATGACCTTCAGCGAATACCGTTTGGTGATTCTGAGTATTAGGTACGCGACCCTCGTCGACACACTCCCAATCTTTACAACGTTGTTGACGAGAGACTTGTGGACGATAAATCCGACACCTCCTTGGGACAGATGGTCGCCCTCCCGGTGATAGAACAAGTTGCCGTACTCGAGAATTACCGTGTCCTCCCCCTTTTTTCGGACCTCTGATAATCCGATAATATGCCAGCGCAGCTTGTCTACCTCTTCTTCCAGCTCCAGTATCTTCTCGTCAGTCCTCAGGGTGCGTGCGTTATATGTTGCCAGGTCGAGTCGTCGTATGTGGCAACCGAACCTCCACCGGAGATTCTTAGCACCCCCTGCCCCGCCGTTACCATGGTCGCCACAGTAGCCAGGAATAGCGGGACCGCCGGGGACTGGGGGCCGTTTGTTTGCATCGTTATTCATGGGTGGATATATGCCATAGTTGCCACGCTTGGCGAGCGGGTTGGCAACCGCAGTTTTTTTATTATATCACTGTTGTTATCAGGAAGATGCTGCTGCCCATCTCCTTTCTGTGTCCCTCTGTCGCCTCTTACGACACCCACGGGAAGATATGGGGTAGTGGATATTCTCAACCGCCACTACACGGCCAAATTAAAAATAATTGCAGAAAATAATTAAACTAGTAAAATAGGTTGAGTTTTATTTTACTTTATTTAGTAATAACTACAAAAATGAATTCTTTTTTGTCTTTGTACTTTTCAATTTATTCTAACAATTTATCAAAAGAACGAGTGATTTTATAACATAACCTACAAATCATAAAACATAACATAAAAGCAAAACCCCAGGACCTGCAAAAATATGATTTTTTACATAAGTAGCGAATGTTTAAATCTTTAAAATAAGACGTATTGGATCTTTATTCATGCCGGGCCCAAACTTGTATGGAATCAAGGTCATGTCCTTTAAAATTTTGTACAACCAACTTCAATTTAAATAAAATGAGAACATTATCAATGTAGTTGAAGTCAATTAAATACGCATTATTAAGCATTACTCAAAAACTACTGGTCAGATCTTGATTAAATTTATATATACCATATAAGAAGCACCACCTTTCATATAAAAACAAGAATCATCAAAATTGGTTCACCTAGAAAAAAAGTTCTGAGGTAACACAAATTAAAAAAAACAGTCGAATTGAGAACCTCCACCTTTTTTTGAAGTCGGTTGAAAATAATCACGTAGCATTTATTTCTATCTAAAAGTTAGCTACTACATACATTTTCCTATGATATTTAGTAAAAATTACTTACCTTTTAGTAATAATAAAAACTTAATCACACCATTGGAGAGATAAAAATAACTAGATTTTAAAGGCAAAATTCTGTAAATAATAAGTAGTAGCTAAATCAAGTCACATATGCCGTTTTGTGTAGATGTGGGGTGTGGAAAGAAGAAACTTTAAAGACCTCAAAGAAATAATATCACCATCTATCGTAAGCCATAAGATCTTAGCTTATCTAATTGGCACCTCTCCCTATGCCCACGGGACGAAATAGGGTAATGTATATTATCATATTGTCACTAAATCTTAAAATAGCAAACACATCTCAAACGCAGACAAAATGGTGATTTGGAGGGGAGGCTGCGAGCTTCAATTCAAGCTAAAATCCTCCCAAAAAAGGACTTAATTTACTTTTTTTTTCTTAATTTACTAATTGTCACCAATAACTTCTTACTAATTATATTCATACATGAAAAGTTCTTGCACATAGAAATCATGAAATATAAAAAAGAGACAAATGCAATATTTATAGCATTACCTGTATTCGTGTGAAAGGAAGAAAGTTCCTCGGATTGGACAATTGTTTGGATTAAGTAAGTTTTTGTTGAACACTTTTTTGTACATTTCAAAGTTATTCAAATTAACAGCGCCGTCAAAAGTCAACATAATCATTTGAGGTGTCTGTAAACAAAACGTTTTTTTAATCCAATACAATTAGTAGAAAGTAAATAAATAATAATTTATTGTACATGAGTCCCCAGTGCGCCAACAAAGGATTACTTCCTTGCACTATTAAGTATTCTGTGACATTGCTTAATGACTAGAAAATTTGAATGAAACACGCGAAACGGTAATGTATTCGAAACAGAGCCCTTCCGAAATCAAATATGAGTTTTTTTTACTATAGGACAAATAGTTACAAACATGAACTTTACTTACACTATCAGGGTCCAAACCTCCCGGAATTAAGGTACCATCTTTAGAACAAAAACAGTACGGTAGCTGACATTCCGCTTGATCACATTTAGTAGCTAAATCTAAAGGCGTTTCTGTTATTGGAGCTGGTGCTATAAGACAAATTTATACTTAATTAGAACGATTTACAAGAAAAAAATCATAATGTAAAAAAGTAATTAAAATATTTAAACGAATAGTATGTTACAGATAGAAATAGGATTCTTAACAAAAAATTACGGAGCTAAAAAAATGTTTAACCAAATTGTGACTATTCGACTAATAATATGCTACTTTATGAAATTTATATATTGAATAATATAATATGAAACCCAAGACAATGACTCTGACGTCTACATTCGTACCTTCCTTTGTTGCACATCTAATGGTATTTGTCGAAGCGAAACTACGTCGAAGAAATATAAATATACCAAGGCATAAAAATTTATACAAATAACTACAACGTATTTCAAATGAAAATAAAACAAACTAAATATATATAAAACAAAAAGAGACAGACTTCAAATATAATACAGTTATTGGTGAAAACGATAAACACAATAAACCATAGTACCAACAATATAGTATTCCGAGAATGAATATTTAATACGTTTAGGAATTCCCACAACGTTCTCGGTTCCCTACCCATTTGGATACCTACACGCATAATCCAATTTTACTTATTTCAGTAAACAGAACGTGTGTTGGAGGCGTTTAAATAATAGACTTAGAATCATACTCACTTGTGGGAATGGGACCGCATCGGGCCTCGGCTGGAAATGTACAAAACTTGCTAATATCGTCGAAATAGAGGCCCGGAGGGCATCTACTCGTATATGGGTAGCCGTCGACACACTGTAAAATAATAAATAGGTTAAATCATATATGAATACAATGAAGAAACCGTTATTAACTAAAACAATGAACTATTGAATGTAGAAACTCAATAATTATTCAGTTTTCATGTTATTTTAAGGTTGGTTAATCTTAGAGTGGATTTCATTCCGTTGCCACAATACCACAGAAAAGAAAGATGGAGGGCTACAATCATCTTGTCCATCATTTATCATCGTAACGGCCTATCAAAGTCCACTGCTGTACATAGGTCTCTCTCATGAGGGATACTTGCCATAGTGGCCACGCTTGTGAGGCGAGTTTTAAAACGCAGTTTTTTTTCTAGTTGTTATCACGATGACACTGTTGCCCATCTCTTGGTTTGTTTCCCTCATCATCATATTGATACCATATGTAATGTGACCAAATTGGCATCGCAAAGTAGTGTAAGGTGCAAGACTTTAAAGTTGAGATCATCAACCATCCGCTAAGCGTGCCGAGTTTTTTTTGTCTACGTCAGAATTTTCTTTAGCAATTGGTCTTACGTTTCGTTTGCTGGCAGAAGGCTTTTGTTCTTCCTCTTCAACAACAACGGCGCTTTTAAAAATAACTGAGGATGTGCGTGATGGCATGGAGTTTGGAAAGTTGACGGTGTTAGTTTTAATAGATTTTTCTAACGCCTTTAATACCGTTGACCATGATATTCTCATCGCCATCTTGTCTTACATAGGTTTTTCCTTGTCAGCACTGAATTGGGTCTCCTCCTATCTTCGTGGTCGCCAGCAGGCGATTCGGGTCGATGGTATGGTGTCCGATTGGGGTGAATTAACCACTGGTGTTCCGCGGTGTTCTTTTTTTTTCTTATATTTTCGTGCTCTAATATGTATGCAGACGACTTGCAACTCTATGCTCATTCCGATACTACTTCCATAAATAATGCTGTAACCGTGATTAACTCCGATCTTAACTGGATTCTTAATTGGTCAAGAAGGTATGGGGTCGCTGTTAATCCAAGTAAATGCCAAGCTATAGTCTTAGGCAGTGCACGTCAATTTGGTAAACTTAATCATACATCGTTCGATCCTCTGATCTATAATGGCGAGGTAATTCCTTACAGCTCTCATGTTAGGGACTTGGGATTAACCTTGGATTGTTCACTTACTTGGCGCAGTCATGTTGAGGAAGTTAGCCGTAAAGTTTGTACTACTTTGAGACAATTGTACAGATATAAAAATATCTTAAAGCCTTGTACGAAAAAAATTCTAATGCAATCGCTAATTCTTCCTATGTTCGATTATGCTGATGTGTGTTACTTAGATGCAGAGAAATACTTGGTCAATAAATTGGATCGGCTTCTCAACAACTGTATCCGTTTCATTTACGGTCTTCGAAAGTATGACCACCTCTCTTTCTATCGCTCTCAACTTAAATGGTTAAATATCCCACAACGCAGGAGCCTTAGAATTCTTAGCACTCTGTTCACTATTCTTAACGATCCATTGGCCCCAGAGTATTTGAAATGTAAGTTTCAATACCTGGGTTCTTCCCATGATTGCAATCTTCGCTCTCGTAACAATCTCGTGCTCTATACTCCCTCTCACCGTACTGTTTTCCTCTCAAACTCTTTCGCTGTTACAGCTGTAAGACTCTGGAATGCGCTTTCCCTAGCAATAAGAAAATCCCCCAACAAATGGATTTTTAAAACAAAGAACATTATTTGGGTTCATCTGACGCAAAAATATATAAATAATCTATAACATTTAATCTATTAGATCCTTATATATATTTAATTAAGTTTGAGCTATGAGTATGTATGTGTGTGGTGTGTGTGTGTGGAGGGGGTGAAGGTGTATGTGTATGTGAAATTTATCAATTTTAGGTTTCATTCTAGCCCACTGCAGTACACGCATCTCCCACTAACTTTCCGGTTGGCTGGTAGAAAATGCCATATGGCATTAAGTCCGCCGTTTGTACCTTTAGTACAATAAAGTGTAATTTTTTTTTTTTTTTATTATATATATATATAATACAATAATAATAATAAATAAGCCCACGGAACAGCTTGTGGACCATTTGCATTTGCGCCTTGCAATGTGGCTTACTAAACGTTGTGAGGCGTTTAGTAAGCAGCGAGTCATCACATGATACATTATTGCAACACGAAACTAGCTGTTATTGAGCTACTACGGTGAGCCTCATTAGTCCAGTATTCTGTTCCATTTACCATTCCAACCTCATAATCCAAATTTCTAGTTACTTTTTCGGTTTGTTGTCATTAATTCGTGAATAATCTAGGGCTCTTTTTCATACACATTTTTGTTGTGTGAAAAAATGTTAAATTCGTCAAGAGACCTTTGCGTGTTGTATTCACGTCGTTATCTACCAAGCTTAAGCTTATTATAATAACTGACGGACCCTAGCTAAAGTTTAGAAGGATTTGTAACATAGCTCACAACAACATTCTGCGTTAGTGAATCCAGAAGATATTATTTTACCTTAACCCGTGCGAACCGTGCTTCAAGTTATCAGCAAAGGTAGTATTTGTTCCAGCATTATGTGGCAGTGTATCGAAAGTTACCATACTCTGAGACTGTGTCTTTTATGACAGCAAACAAATCATTTTGCGACAAATCGAGAATAGCACAAATGGTTTAACTATCAATGGGTCTGTCATTGTTGTCCATGAACTTTATTTATATACTCTCTACCTATACATTATACTACAATGTATAAAATAAAATAAAACCTTTATTAGTTGAATATAATTCAAATTACACAAAACAAACAACATTCTAAATACTAATTCTAATACTAAAAACAAAAACCTTAAAACATATATTATAATGTCTAAAATATATTATTAAAAAGGAGGCCCTTTAGGCAAGGTTCCGAAGATACCGGCAGCGTTTCCCCTTTGAATAGGTAGTCTAATTCTTTGTCCGAGGTAGCTGTTGTAGGTGGACAATATATATGGCCAATGCTACTTTACATAAATACGCGAGCATACATAAAAGTTAAAATGTTTTTAAATAAAAAATATTACCTAAATCCTGAGCGGCTGTAAGATATAGATATAAATATGTTAAGTGGTTAAAAGAACTTTAAAGAGCTGTGGATTTTTCTAGCATAAATAAATAAAATAAAAAGTCAAAAAAAGAAAGCTGCACAGGTTTTTTTTTCGCCGTTTCTTCTCTGATCAGAGGAACCTCATTTGGAAACGCTAGTAGGAGTCGATTGAAAAAAATTATATTTGTCAAACGAAATTTTATTTTCTTTAAAATACCTATGTTATTTTCTTATTAATTACAACCTACCTGGATGGTAATCTGTTTCAAGTTAAGCTTCAAAATAAATAGGCAGAGAAACGTGTTGTTTAACCTCACTGGTTAAACAACGCGTTTAACCAGTGAGGTTAAATGCGTAGAGGTTAAACAATGCGAGCTGGTAGAACTCACTTTAGTCGTGAATTCCCTCGCAATGCATTTCTATTATTGTGATACGAGCATTTACGTAACAAACTCGAAATGAATAGACGATTGTTTCATTGCTGTGTATTTGGATACTTAAAACGTTAAACATAAACATTTTTTTAATAGATTTAGCTTTTAGATATATAGATAGATTTGTAGCATGCTCTCACAGAATACCAGCATAAAATAGCAGCTTAATCCTTCTGTCTTTCGTATGGTGAGTGTAAAGAATAGGAGACCCTTTTTAATGGAACGAGGTATCCCATCTTAGTCCTCAGGGGTGACAATGCATTTGCATTTTGATTCTTAATCGAGGATAAATTTAGATTTCTATGGGCTACAGAATCAACATTAGATAGACTGTGTGTTTGTTTGTCACCCTTTATTCTATAAAAAAAATAATTGGTACGTGTACTCACATATAAATTTATTAATACTGAATCCCTACAAATGCGTTTGCATAATGTTTAATATGTGTTTCATATAAAGAAACAAGAATATGAATTGAATTCAGAAAAAAGTGTGAGAAAATTCTTAAGCAAAGTTTTCAGATTGAAATTATTACTTTCATAAATTAATTTTATTGACAGTAAAACTATATCATACTACTATTATATGCATTTCCTAAATGGCTAGGATAACTAAAATCAAGGACAAACGGAGGAGGCACCTGCACATATCTATTTTGTATTTTAGGACACCAAATAGTTATTACTATTTGCCGATGATTTAAAGTTACTCACTAAGGTTATAACGAACCTTGACGTCTGGTCTAATACTGGTACAAGTTTTGCAAGATAATGTAAATAATTCTGCCATTCAAATTATTTAAATCAGCATAGTGTTCTTAAATGTGGATAAAATTTTATTAGGAAACGAATTTCCTCGATAACTAATTACGTATAAAGCTGTCAATATACTGATCAAGGGCAATTGAACATTTTTTATAGGTTAAGAGTGACATACGAGTACACAGACCACCCGATGGTAAGTGGTAACTGTGTTCCATAGACATCTACACCTATCCTCGATTATGAATTAAAATGCAGATGCGCTGTCACTCGTGATAACTAAGATGGAATGCCTTATTTCCAGTAAAAAGGGTCTCCGGTTCTCTACACTCACTATTCAAAAAGCTGCTATTTTACGCTGGTATTCTGTAAGAGCGTGATCCTTCCTCGATAGAACCTACCCATTCATGCCACAACTATACTACTAAATACATATTACTATTATAATATATACTATTTTATTCCTCAGGCATGCAGATTTTCTCGCAATGTTCTTCCTTTACCACCAAAGACATGGTGAATCAGCAATTAAAATTGTATTAACAACTTTACTGTTGTCGACGAATATTGAACTTGCGTTTCTTGCATACTGTGAAATTTACAACGAGGCCTTAACATCCGAGCATAACTAGTATACCTACGCTAAATCTAGCTCTTTAATGATTCTTAATATGAATTCAATAATACGTTTCAAAATAATTCAGTAAAATTGCTTTTGAAAGTCATTAAACCTCCGAAAACACTAAAGAGATACGTGAGGATTATGATGCGTCTAAATACCAATTTAATTAAAATAATTTGAGAACAATCTCACCTAAAATACGTTTGTGACGCTTGAATACATAAACGTATATAAAAGCGTATACATTACATAGTATAATAGTTATTAGTTAATGGGTGCGTTCGGCAGAAAAAAGCGCTAGCAAGCGCTTGTAAGCAAAATGGCGATCGTAAGCGGTAAGCGCTGTCAAATCGTAAGTAGCTATTTTCCTCCAGGACACGATGTTAGTTTTAACCGGGGAACCTAACCTAATTTAAATATATGTTTGTAAAGTATTCATATTAAAAACTTACCAATCATGATTTTTTAATAACATGTATATGTTTATTCATGTCATTATATTACTTAAAACTAATATTGCGCAAAACAACTTATAAACTCTACTTCAAAACAAACAAATTAAATAGGCAAAATGGCGGATTGTGTCAGCGCTACTGAAGTAGCAATCGTGTCCTTGCCGAAAACTATTTCAGCGCTTATAAGCGCTTGCTAGCGCTTTTTTCTGCCAAACGCACCCAATATGTGGTATAGATAGAATATAGCAATTATTTACAAAACACCAATTCTTTACTTTCAGAGACATACGCGTCTCAATCTATGTTTAGTTGCAAAAAGAAAATCGCATAATCTGCGACCGATGGGTAGCGTTTAAGTCGAGTTTTTAAATATATTTTATATTTACATTGAAAGAAGTCCAAACTGAATTCGAATTGAAGCCCATCCCACCATAAAAATACCAGAACAACTTCAGCTGGTACCTTGTAAACTTTCGACGATTATTGTTTCTAACTTGAAGCATGAAGTGAGAGTTCATGAAATTTCTAACACCAAGAATTCTACCTTTTAAAGTCCGAAAATTGTTTTACATACCGTTTTATTAAACCGGAATCGGCTCTAACACACCCCTAATAGGAATGGCCGATGAAAATATTAACAAAAATCAGAATATAATCAACTTCAGCAACATTAAAATGACACTGATTATTTTTTTGTTCCTTTGCACTATACAAATTGATCCTGATTATTTAGATTCTTGGAAACGTTATTAAAATAATTCTGTTTATGATTTTTCTTTTGTGCATACAATAGCAATATTGAATATAATATTTCCTAATTAAAAATAATATAGTATAAAATTAAATTTGCAATTTTTTATAAAACGGAACTGGCAATCATCAAGTGAACTGTAAGTTCGTTATTTGCAGATCACTTGATGGTAAGTGGCTACTGCAGACCATGGACTCCTGCAGCTAACTTCAAACAAAGAAGACTGCTGTCACTTTTAATTACTGCCATTTTTCTTATATGTATTCTACAAAATCATCAATGTTTATTATATAAACTCAAAAGAACGTCAAAGGAACAGTGATTCTTAATTTATAAAGTAATTCATGAAATTGGTATAGGTTTTAAATATAACCTTAAACACTCATGAAATATAAGCTAATAAAGTGGATCACAATAACTCATTCATTTATTACCACTGAGAAGGATCAAAGCTATAAAACCTCCCAAACGGAATCTCTTAACAGTGTTATAAATTACGAAAATTGACATTAATGGTGGGAATGGCTTCGAGACAATTATTCTCGATTTCTAATAATCATGATTGGTTATGAATAAAAGAGAATGCTTTTATAAATTAGCTTTGAATATTGGATTTAATGATAAAACGTTGTTTTGTATATTATCACAGAAATCTAAGTTTTTTAATAACTCGATATATTTAGTCATTTTAAAAGCATGTTTACAAACTGTACATAAATTGTAAAGTTCAGACTGTAATGTTAGGCCTCAGAAAAAAGAAGTCATATTTTATCTGGGATAAAACTTACATAAAGAAACTTGTAAGTATTATTAAACTTTAAGATAATGTCAGAACCGACTTCAAACGAAAAAAAGAATAAAATAATTACCACATCGGTTCTAAATCGGTGCCAATATATATATATATATATATATATATATATATATATATATATATATATATATATATATATGTTTTAGTTTAGTAATCGATTAATTAAAGTCGCGAACTCAGAAGCTTTTATGTGGAAATTAATTCTCTGTCTTTGAATTTTGTTTTATGTATTATTAAAATGGCTTTGCAGTAACATAAGAATGGCAAAACTCTGAGTATAAAAAATTACAGCAAAATAAAGTAAATCCGAAAGCATGTTGAGAACCGATACTTAAAGTCCTTCAGAAGCTACTTAAGCCCGTCTTTAACGGTAATGCGACGCCAGAGATGTGGAACATAAGTATTTATGTAGTTTTTTCTTCAAGAAAGGTGATAAAACTCTATAAAAATCTATAGACCTATATCCCTTCTGAGTCGCGTCTACGTGTTGTTAGTCGTTACGAATAGTCTCGCATGCAGATTTGACTAATTTAAGCCTCCCGAAGAAACCAGTTTCCGAAACGGCTTTAGTATCATAAACTCACATACATATCCTACAGCAGGTTATACCTACAGAAGACTGAAGAGTATATTGTGCCGTAAATTGTACCTTATCGTCTATATTGACAGTCGACATACTGAAGTGTTTGTGTAGTTACGCTTTGATGTCCATCCAAGTACAGAACCAGGGCACAAAACCTGTTCTGATCTGATTCACTGCAGAGAGATTTAATACGGGATGACTTTATATCCCCTCAACTCTCTAGCGTTACGTTGGAAGTCGTTTTCAAGCTGCTGGACTGAAAAGGATACGCTATTAACATCAATTTCGATACTCGACTTCGATTTGCGACGATATAATCGTAATGGCAGAAATCTTCTGTAAATTACACTTAATAGTTAAAACATAAATGCCTCAGTTTTAATTAAAATGTTAGATTTTTCCCAACATTAAATTCAAAATAATTGTATCACTAAACTTTAACCGACAGTACCGTAAAAAAATGTTACTATGCTATTTTGGTAAGTAACTTTAAAAGATGGTGCGTTTAGTCTGATTTCCAAAATGGTATGACACCAATTACAAATTCTTAATTGAGGAAAATAGTAATTTGTTAGTTTTATGTGCATTTGAAATAAATGTCAGTTGTTGGATTTCTTTAGTTATGATTTTTATTAAATCAGATTTACAAAGCTTTGTAACAAACGTTTGACCTGTTTACCTTATGCTGAAATGCAAGCTCCACATATCTTTTAAAATGATCGCGTAATAAGACGGGCGTATCTTCTCGATTTGATGTATTCAGCGGCTTCTGCAATTCTTGGTGCAGCTCGTTTAAATCTTAAATAGGTTTAGAGTACACCTTATCCTTTATTGTACCCCAGTAAAAGAAATCTACGGGGTTTAAGTCGGGTGAACGGGGAATACTCGATTGAGAAACACTCGTACTGTGAGAGCATAATGCACTCAACAGCCATCTTGTTGATACCAAATGCTGCTGTAAATGTTCATTGGCAATTCTTCCAATAAATCTGGCAATTGGTTCTATAATAAGTCCAAGTTCAAGTTTTTAAACCTATTGGCAGCTTTCGGGTTGACGTTGATTTCTGGGACACGTGATATATTATTACATCTATAGATATTAGTCAGATCACTGCACTTGGGTTCTTTTTCTTAATATTTTAAGGATGCATGGACTCTTTCTTGATTTCTGTCAAATTTATAATTAGAACTATTTACTTCATATACATTCAAAATCGATAACGTAAATTACATAATTGTCTAATGATTTCTTAAATTTACGCTAACACTACACATTAAATAAAACTATTATTTACGGATTTTATCGCGTTTAATTACTTTAATTTATTTTTATTATTTTCCCGCCGTTTCGGGTGCTTAACAGCACCCATGGTCACGGGGAGGGGGGGACTGAGATGTTTGACGTCCCAATGTCATAGTTAGTCCGGCTACCTTCTGTTTTTTTAATATTAATTTTTGGTCCGATTTACGCAAAACGAGCTTATAGTATCATGAAGTCTTGCAGTGGTATGCTTGGGTTTGGGTTTAATTTTGTTAATTATAGGATCCCAAGCAGATGGTAGCACCCAACCATCTTCTCTATTCAAATTTGGATGTTTTTTAATTTCAATAGCCTCGCGTATCATCCTTGGTAGGAATCGGTGTTCTTTTGCGAGAATTTGTGGTTTATCAAATCTAATGTAATGGTGGGGATGATCTTGAACATGTTCACAGACTGCAGACTTGCCGGAGCGTCGGTGCTTCACATCAGCTATATGTTCCTTCACACGGGTTTTTATAGATCTCTTTGTTTGACCTATGTAAGAGAGACCACATTCACAATCTAGCTTGTACACACCTGCATCTTGTAGAGGAATATTACATTTGATGGATGGTAAAAATGGACTAATCTTCTTCAGCGGCTTGTAGTATGTCTTAATGGACGCTCGCTTCAAGATGTAGCCAATCTTGTCCGTGACTCCTCTGACTTATGGTTGTAGAGCAGGCGCGCGCTCGACTGTGACCGGCTTCACTCGTTCACTGTGACGTAGGCGCGGGACCCGAAGATTGTTGTCTTGCAATACTTGCTTGACCTGCTGAAGCTCCGCGGGCAGATGTTTTCTGTCACAGATCCCTCGTGCTCTCTGAAACAAAGATTTACCCACGGTAGCTAACTGTGAAGGATGATGGTGAAATTCACCATTTAGATATCGGTTGGTATGGGTCTTTTTCCTATACACAGTGTGACCAATAGTGTTATCAGGATTTCGAATGACTAAAACATCTAGGAAGGCTAAAGAATTATTTGTCTCTAACTCCATTGTGAATTGTATTTTAGAGTTTATGGAGTTAAGGTCTAAAAACAACTTTTATCGGACAAATGTACATATAAAAAGGTCAAAACAGACCCTACAACTAACACGCTTAAAACAACTAGCGATTTAATAAAGAAATACTCCGAAAAATTAAATCTCGACGTGAATTCGCTAAAACCATCATGTGCCAAACCACCGAGGTTGTATGGGTTACCGAAGATACACAAACCAAACGCTCCACTACGTCCCATAGTGAGCCAGATCGATTAACCAACTTATAAGCTGGCACAATACTTAGCAAAAATACTATCACCAATGAGAGGACATACCAGAGCACACACAAAGGATTCGTACCATTTTGTGAGTGAGATAAAAGACCTACATCTCGCTAACAATGAAACTATAGTCAGTTTTGATGTTCAGTCACTATTTACATGCCTACCTATTGTGGACTGCATCTCAATTGTAACTAGGAAGCTAGAAGAAAATAACATGCCTCTAGAATATGCAATACTACTTGAACATTGCCTCACATTTGGCTATCTATTGTGGAAAGAGGAGTTCTACAAGCAAGTAGATGGTGTGGCGATGGGCTCACCTGTGTCTCCCATAGTCGCCGACATATTCATGGAGGACTTTGTGGAGAAAGCCCTTCTTACTGCTCCTGTAAATCCAAGGTTCTACAAGCGGTACGTAGACGACACTTTCACAATTTTACCATCTGACAAAGTAACTGCATTTTAGACCACCTTAACTCCATAAACTCTAAAATACAATTCACAATGGAGTTAGAGACAAATAATTCTTTAGCCTTCCTAGATGTTTTAGTCATTCGAAATCCTGATAACACTATTGGTCACACTGTGTATAGGAAAAAGACCCATACCAACCGATATCTAAATGGTGAATTTCACCATCATCCTTCACAGTTTGCTACCGTGGGTAAATCTTTGTTTCAGAGAGCATGAGGGATCTGTGACAGAAAACATCCGGCCGCGGAGCTTCAGCACGTCAAGCAAGTATTGCAAGACAACAAGCTTCGGGTCCCGCGCCTACATCACAGTGAACGAGTGAAGCCGGCCACAGTCGAGCGCGCGCCTGCTCTACTACCATATGTCAGAGGAGTCACGGACAAGATTGGCTACATCTTGAAGCGAGCGTCCATTAAGACATACTACAAGCCGCTGAAGAAGATTAGTCCATTTTTACCATCCATCAAATGTAATATTCCTCTACAAGATGCAGGTGTGTACAAGCTAGATTGTGAATGTGGTCTCTCTTACATAGGTCAAACAAAGAGATCTATAAAAACCCGCGTGAAGGAACATATAGCTGATGTGAAGCACCGACGCTCCGGCAAGTCTGCAGTCTGCGAACATGTTCAAGATCGTCCCCACCATTACATTAGATTTGATAAACCACAAATTCTCGCAAAAGAATACCGATTCCTACCAAGGATGATACGCGAGGCTATTGAAATTAAAAAAAACATCCAAATTTTAATAGAGAAGATGGTTGGGTGCTACCATCTGCTTGGGATCCTATAATTAACAAAATTAAACCCAAACCCAAGCATACCACTGCAAGACTTCATGATACTATAAGCTCGTTTTGCGTAAATCGGACCAAAAATTAATATTAAAAAAACTGAAGGTAGCCGGACTAACTATGACATTGGGACGTCAAACATCTCAGTCCCCCCCTCCCCGTGACCATGGGTGCTGTAAAGCACCCGAAACGTCGGGATAATAATAAAAATAAATTAAAATAATTAAACGCGATAAAATCCGTAAATAATAGTTTTATTCAATACATAATTGTCTATTTGATTTATGAAATGGTATGCAGTGAAGAAAACATTGAGAAGATATCTCACAATAACATTATTCAACGACATGTAAGAAGTAACGAAGCAGCATAGCGGTCGAGAGACTTAACTCAAAAACCCTCTTGTAGAAGGATGCTTCTTTCGATAAGTAAGATAAAAAATATTAAGTACACATAGTTTATGTAATATTGTACGATTACAGTACAGTGTAACAACCAGAATGTTGTCTAAATAGTTACATTATATGGGATCCCTAGAATATAATTTATTAAAATAAATGACATTTTTAATAAAAAAGCATAATTTTGATCGGTTTAGCTGTTTCTGAGAAATCGTTGAATAAACATAAACGAAACAGGTACTCATCGAATATAGAACCTACTCGTTTTTTAAACTCGATTTAAACGCTAAAAATATTTTAAAAACAATGAAATAAACTTGATGAAAAAAATAGGATCAGTGCTAGCGCCTGTTATGTGAAATAATATATCTTAAGTACATATTAAACGAACGCGAAAGTGATTTGGATATAATGATCAAAAAATGGTAATATGTAATCCAGTCGAGCCGCTCTTTACCTGCAACGAGTTTTATGAAATACCAAACGAGAATTATTCGCCGAAATGCTTCCTTGAATTAATATATGTAAATTATCTTCTCCTTGAATCGGTTCGTTATTAATTATTTTACATCGTCTAAAATGTTTTTACTATTTCGCAAATATAACATAATAAGTTAAAGTTATTTATAGCATTATAGTATTTGACCCTAATACTAAACCTTTGTAGCAGACAATATAACTAGTATAAGTACAAAATCGATGATGAATCTTTGATTTCATCTAACTCACTCACTCTTCACTTTATTCACAAAATTACCAGACGAACACCTCATAATCACTTTCATCCTATCTCCACATCCCACGGATTTCGTTTTGGTTAAAGTGCTATACCACTTCAAGAACTGTAGCTTTTGTTGACTTCTCACACACTTTTATTATAGTTAATTACTATATCCTACGCTCTTTCACTGCTTGGACTGAAATTAAACCTAGTGTTCTTGCACACTTGCTGGAATAATTTCTACTGTTATTAATTACCACTATATTAACTACTAGTATTAACTACTTTTATAACTATTATGACCTCTCTTCTCTGAAGTGAGCCACAAATTGTTGCCACATTGAGTTTCCTGTATAGTCTAAAATCTTTCCTCCTTGCCAAACCTAAATCAAACACTCATTACTGTTTCTCTCATTTTAACTATTGTAACTAAGTGTCTCTACAAAAGAACATATAAATCAGTTGTAGCATCTTATTCATAATTTAAACATACTCACAAATATCAAAGTGGGTTACGTAAGAGGCGACCGAGGGAAGCAAATCAAGAGATGTGCAGCGTCTTCTTAATAACCACTAAAAATAAAAAATACTGCGGTTGCCAACCCACTTGCCAAGACTGGGAACTATGGAAAATATGCGTCAATCTATAGCAGAGGTCTACTTTCAACAGTAGACTTTAATAGGCTGTAACGGTACTCCCAAATAAATTATCTATTCTTTGAGTATTCAACCAATACTCAAAGTATCTATTAAATACCAAATTACCATTACTTAACCGTACACTCGTAACAAACTGTTAAAACTTTGTTGAACCATTATATAATTTAAAGTCTCCGTCTCATTTAAAAGATCGCTTTTTATTTGCATCAGCAAGTACAATGATAATTAAATCTTTAAGGCGATTAGTATACCACAGCACGGTACTAAATTTTTCATTTGTTCTTAACCATAAAGTTATGCTTTTGTGGAATACCCCCTCCGAACAAATAATAAAAACGCAAAGACTCATAAAGGTCTTCCATATCTGTATTTACCCGAGACATTTAATACATTTTTTTTAAGTTTTAGTTCTACAACACCCAACAATATACTCTGTAATTTTTTACTTTACTGAATCCTATTACTACATGTTCTCGAGTATAATACTAAACTAATTATCTGCGTGAAGTGGTCATTCAAAACAACGTTTGTGATGAACGTATGTTATGAGGCAAAAGTTCAGTTTAGCTAATTTTGGTATGCAACACTAAATAATTATTTCAACTTTTTTATTGTAACTTTTAACAGACAAGTTACAATAAAAAAAACACGCAAAATAACTTTAAATCTAAAAGCAGCCGCGGAGTAATAACCCATAGCCTCTGGTTAATGTATTCTGGAGCTATTCAATTAATTGAATGAATATGCGACAAAGGTGACCCAACACCATTTGTCACGACGACGTTTAGCGTACAAAATACATTTTAATTACAATATCCTGAAGTTCAAATAAAGTCAGGAATATCAAACTCGGATAACCGTTATGAGCACGCAGCTGGTCGCTTCTTGTTTTTATTATAAAACGTATATATACTATATATATACTATACGATAATAGGTAATTAAGAATTGGTTTTTAACAAACTATTGCTGCAGTGCTATGCTCGAATGATTGAGCTAGACAACCGGAAGTGACAGCTGCAGCTCGGACTAGGTAAAATTTACGAAATCGACATAGCGTATTCCCCTGTTTTCTCCTCTGAAACTAGACCGAACTTAATCTTTTTTTTTTTGAAGTGAAAACTTCTTTAGCGGCGTTGTACACTTTTTGTAATGGGTAAAAAATGTAAACTCGCGTCGGGACACGTGACCCTGATCGAAAATTCGTAAGACGGATGGAGAGAGAGAGACAGCTGGCGCGGCATAGGAGAGGAAGTATCCCCCTCTCTTCCTACGGCTCGGTGAAAATGTATGCCTGCGCCTGCTGTTTCGTTCAGGCGGCGCAGGGCGCTTGCGAGAATGTACCTAATATAAATTGTCATGTTTATGTACGATAGCGCAATAAATAAATATTGTATTCTACCACATAAATGATAGTACTTTTATACTGATAATTAAAGCAATTCGTGCAAAATGATTCCCTAACCATTCCAAAATATCAAAAATGCACAACGTTAATATTCAAGTTTTCACTTCTGCCGGCACTCCCGGAGTGCAAACCGTCGTTTTTTTTTTTAAGAACTGTAGAGTAAGCTAATTGTGGATTAAATGTCACCCAGGTATACTCATGAGTCTCTCTGCTTCTTGGTCGTTAAAAAGACAACTTATCATACGCACTGAAACGCATACTAAGCCGCTCGATTAAAATATACTCATTATGCGAAATTAGTATTTACTCTGATAAATTGTAAATATAAATATTTCAGGTAGTCGTATATTAATTAAAACTTACAAAATTTATTATTAGCTTGGTTGGAGGGCTTAAATACAATTCTATAAAATATTGAAAGACTTTTTTAATTACTTACCTGATAAAAACGCTTGCATGTCGCTGGGTCTGCAAAATTTCCATTTCCCTGTGTTCCTTCCGGACAAACGAACTCTTCACCTTCTTTAACTTGGCAATTAACTAAAAACAAATAAATTATATTGTCTCAGCAAATTTCATTCTTCGATGAAATAATTTATTTTATATGACTTTAGTCATTATAAATTAAAAAGATTGAAAAGATCATTGAAATAGTTCTTTAACACCACTATTATAGATATAATGAATACCAACATTATAGATATTTACTACTTCATTATAATTTTAATTACGCTAAGTATCTGGACCGGCGACAGGGAGCAGTATCAATAATGTAAAATGTTTGGTACTGCCATAAATGAAAATACTGCCTTCAGCAGAAGAGGCCCAATGTTCAGAGGTTGACTTTTTCAGGCTAGTGTAGAAAAAAAATGATTTATAAATGTAATGTCCAAAGTTAAAAGAGGTACTGTCATTACCATCATACGACTGATAGCAAGCAAGTTGATGGTTATTGAACTAAAGGGATCGCAATTTAGACCTTAATATCGCTGATACCCCCTCATAGCACTATGTAACTTGCAATCAACGTAATTGAGTAGCCACTCCTTTCAAAATGTTTCATCTAACGCATATTTTTGGCTAATCATTGATCGAGTTACTCATAAATCGCTGCTGTTTGGACTCCACCTATCTTTTCGGGGATTACAGGCGTGACGGTATGTACACCCTAAGTTCCATGTGTCGAAAGTCCACTTATAACAATTTAAATGTACATAATTAGAATAATTTAATTAAAGAATTTGAGTAATAACAATTAATGAATTACTTAGTTTTTTTTTTAATTATATACCTGTAAAGCTGTTAAAAGCATTTTTTCGGTTATAAAAATATAGGCATTGTTTCTTCTTTTTTTATATAAAACTGAAGTTACCAACGAACTTATAGGCATTGAAGGCTACAAACAAGACGCCTTGACTATTACTGTTCTTTATAATCTTAATGATGAGTCTATAAATATACACTGCTCTACACGGACCTCTACCAATTCTATACATTAATTATTGAAAAATTGACAATTTAACCTTTCTATAAAAAGATACGCAAATTACTCATAATATTGCAACGTATGATTAAATTATCTCCGACATAGTTCTTTTGTGATATTGTAAGTACTTAATACCTGGACTTTATAATTCTACTCTAATTATTCTGTAAAAAACATAGTACAAAAAATAATCATTTATTTTTCCTAATAAAACGTCTAAAAATTATTTTTCTACAAACTCAAGTACCTAACCGTTCAAACGATATGTAATTTATCGTCTTATTGACAAGCTAAAATGAACGAACAAATTGACTTCACTCTTTCAAGAAAATAATGAAATAATTCTGGTTTAATACAAGATTTAGTTCCTTTGATATTTCAATATTCGTTCATTCCTAACTTATTAAAATTATTAATAGTAGAACTATTAATAATTTTAATATAGTTCTACGAACTTTAATCTTAGTAAAATATTCAAAAATATAAAAAGTACTTATTTAATGTGGTTTTTCTAGATTTCCTTGATTTTTTTATCCTTAACTCAATAAATTTACTTCTACTCTGTTCTAAAGAGTGCTGATGGCTCAGGGCCAAAAATATTATAGTGGTTGCTGAATTCTATTCCTACCGCTGGCTTTTGGTTCTCTGTAGGACATGGGTATCTACTACGGCTATAAGGTTAGCAGGTAGATTGAGAATTACATTGCACTTTCGATGCTGCTTCCTATTGTTTATCTGGGTTTTTGTTTTAAATTAATTACAAGCTATGAAAAGTCCACTGCAAACGTCGTCCTGATTACCGCCGCCCATGAACAATTGTAGCACCAGGGGATTTTCAGATTTGTTGCCGGCCTTTAAAAAAAGAGTATGTTGCAATAGTAAGTGCTGATTAACTTTTTATTAGCGGTAGCGGTGAAGGAAATTTTTTTACGTTACGTCTACCAACACGTACCAGGACAATGTGAGACTTATAGGCCTGGTTACACTGCAACGTTACTTTTTCATAAGGGTTATATAGGAAGAGTTTACTCAATTGTTGTGTAAGCTTTGGTGGTAAAATCTCTAACTGAAATAATTCTATCAATAAAATAATTGACAATTCGTGAAGTAAGGTGTCACACTTACACTTTATAATATAAACACGGATTATCCTCAACAAATTATGAAAACCACGCAAGGGTTGCCGCGGGAAAAGGCTGGTTTCATATAAGTAGAATTTATGATTAACATCTTTACGTATTTCTGTATATTTTACTTCCGTATTCATATTATTATAAAATGCTGATAGTGATCTTACATAATATGAGACATGAATTAATTGATATTTTGATTGCCGATTTCTAGAAATTCTAAATTTATTATATGATAAGTATATCTACGTTTCGAGGCCTCCCGATCCAACTGTTTTATTATGTTGGTATGTTCGTACGTTTGAAAATTAGTAAGCTCTTCTATACCCCGAAACTAAATGACGATTAAAAACAAATATTATTCGTCATTTTAGTTTTTCACACATACACCCTTTTAAGTTTTTTTTTAAATCAGTTCCGCAGTTTTTACAAAACTGAACTTATTAACCACCTACGAGTATTATTGCCCAGATGTTCGTGTGGGTAAATACTCGAACCAACGTCTTACCTACGTCTGCCGTCAAATAGCCTTACCTACACTGCTGTGTAGAGTATAGAGAGCCAGTTTCATTAAAATTAGTTATGTGCTGTGAAGCATCCATCTTAATCCTCAGTAGTGACAACGAATCTGTAGTTTTCTTATCTCAAGCTGGCTGCAGATGTCCATGGACTATAATTGCTTATAACTGCTATATGCTTACTATGAACTTATCATTTGCTATTTCAGTTTTTATAAAAAATAGGAAGTAAATAGTGGTGGCACACCGAATTGCAGCAACCACCAAAATTTACCTAATAGTTTCAAACTCTATTTTGCAAAGAGGTGCTTATGTGCAATAAATAAGCATTATTTTACACTGTCTCAGTATTTTAAGTCAAATAACTAACCGTTTATTGAAAGTTTCCGTGTCTCTACTATTTCCAATGGGATATATGACCAATCTGTATATAATTCACAAGATTATAAAACAACATTGTGTAGTGAAATATATAATAAGGAAGTGTGACATTCGGCTACATTCGTAACGAAACACTATTGGGATAAAAACGCGTTATATAATTTGAGGCACTCAAGCAAGTAAATGTCAATATCCCCCATCGCTTGCAACCGGTCACGTCTCAATGTCAAGTGAAAGAAAGGACGTGCCCGATAAATTTAATTAGGAAACTAGATGTCAGTACATGGTTTAACACCAAGTATCACATGTTGTCTACTTTCTAATTTAGATAAAATTTTTTTAGGCAATCAATAAACATGAATAAAATAATTATTATTGTATATGTTCCGTTTTCTACTTAAAATTATGTCACAGCTAATGAATGAACATAAAACTAAATTGCTTTCGTAACATACGTTAGATTACAAGTAGATCGGCTAAAGGAAAAATCACTAAATAGTGACAACGTCGAACAGCTTGCATAAGTTTACGAATGCCCAACAAGCAAAAAAGCCGACGTTGAATACTCATCAAGTTCACTTTAAAAACGTCTTATTTTTACTTAATATAATAATAAAAATGTAACTAACCATACACAAATATAGCACAAAAAATAATTATTCGCGTATATGTCGTCATGACGGCCCGCGCGCTACTCACAGCGCAAAATATCGATATAGCACCTTTCACCATCGCGCGCGCACTGTGCGAAGACCAAGGTGTCAGACATAACCACCACTCTACTTCATTGCCTACCGGCCTCTACAAACAGCTTTCTCCAGTTGAACTCTTGTGCACTGACAGACAAATGCGGTTAAAATTTAATTAAAGGACTTTGCTTGTAGCACTGCAACGTCTAGACGATCTTACACGTATGCTATAAGCTATACGTGTCTTGAATTGTCAAATTATAATATACAAGGTACTTTCAACAAAAAGTGGAAATTAGTACATATAAGTATTACTGCTACACCGTACTATGGATCAGTCAATGGTCGGTCAAGAAGGCTGTAAATGTGTAGCCAAAGAGTGGACAGATCCGTGCCTTCAAGGCTATTGAGGCGTTAAAACAGAATATGATTTTGACGTACACAAAAAAATAGGCCCGAGGAACAAAGGAGTGTTCCAACTTGTAACCTAGTAACGATAAAATGTAAAATATTTTTTAGTGCTATAATTTTTTTTAATTTTGAGGCTTTTGCGATACGATGGTTTATTCAAAGGTTGCTCAAGCTTAGGTACGTCTTTATGTATAACAATTGAAATTACTTTGTGGAATATCAACATTCATACAGTTATCGGAATATCTCCGTTGTACCCAGATGACTCAAGACAAAATATATATATATATATATATATATATATATATATATATATATATATATATATATTACTAATATTTATATTGCATGCTGTCATTAAAAATACCAAAATACCTAACATTGATTACCTAATGCCCAGACATTAATTCTCCTTGTATTTAATGTTGTTATTAATGTGGAAATGTGATATTACGTGAAAAAGAAACTACGAGATGTGGGCCAGAAATGTATGAAAAAAATAGAGGTTGTGTCAAGATAGCGATTCGTTTGAATCTCGGTTGGTCGGGGAGAACGAGAGGCCCGTGTGCAGTTTAAAAGTATTGAACATTAATTTCGCTTACAGTTGCCTACCATAAGCGTGACGCCGCACAGTCCTGGCGTTCTGGATGACAGCTTGTAGCAATTACGAAGGTTGAATGCCGCCGTGCAGCGTATGAGAGCGGCACCTTTGCCGTTATTGGTTAATATACTTGTTTTTAATTTTCTTTTGTTGCCAGTATATACAAGGTACGTCTACATGTGCTTAGCAGCTGGGCTTCTCTAATCGTTAAGAACTTTATAAGAGCAAAGTGTGTATTTGTGCTTCAATACAGATTAGTAAACTACATGTTCTCTATATTTATTTTCTATTTGAAAGATGTTTTCTAATAAAACTGACGATGATCTCTTACCCGCGAGCACGTAGCATCTAAATCAGTCCTTATATAGAGATTTCTTTATATATTTATTTATTTTTATAGGATAAGTGTGACAAACGAGCACACGATTCCTCTGATGGTAAGTAGTTTGGCGGATTAAGAATTAAAATTTATTTATTTATTTAACTTCATATACACATTAGATGTATATAGACGGACTTAATGCCTGAGGCATTATCTACCAGTCTACCTCAGAGTAGTGCAGAGATAAAAGAGGTAGGTGTAATAAGAAGTATGTACAATATATATAAACTCATACATGTATAAGCGTATAAATACATACATATTATATAAACATTATGTAAGTATATATACATAAAATTACATACATATATATATATATATATATATATATATATACTTACATCAGTATATCAAACTATAGTTCTAAGAAGATAATATAATAATAATATCGATGAAATCGCTTATCGCAGTTTCTACGAGCTTGTCTTTCATATCGTCCACTGCATTTCAGTCTCGAGATGAAAGTTTCCGGGACTTTAGATTAGAGTATGAGAAGGACGGAGCGTTGACTCCTGACTCTCCAACTTAACATTTAGGTTCAGTGCGTCTCTAACCATTCAGTGATCGCTACCAGTTTTCACCCCCGCGATCACTGAGACATCACTGAACAGTTGCCATCTAGTCGTCATAATGAAGGTAATCTCATTGTTTGACCGTCGGGGCTCAACCAGAATCACTTCTTCTGGGATCACTTCTAAAAGATAGAGTTCATCATAAAGAGTCCCTCTTTCTCCAATAATTCGGATGAAGCTGGCTGCTGGTCCCTTGGATTCCGTTGCCCTATCCCAAACTTCAGCTCACCGTTCTCTCTTGTGCCTAGTTTTGTGTTGAAGTCTCCCATTAACACTGTAGGTTTTGTAGGAATGCATGGGTCTAGAGATATCCTCACATATTTGTTCCTTCTCCTCATCGGGATGTACTGAAGTTGGTGTGTAAACCTATATGACCTTCGGCGAATACCGTTTGGTGATTTTGAGTATAATATACGCAACCCTTGTCGACACACTTTCAATCTTATAATGTTGCTAACGAGAGACTTTTGACACATCCTAGGGACAGATGTTTGTCCTCCCGGTGATAGAACAAGTTGCCGGATTTGAGGAAAATATAGGGTAGTGGATATTCTTAACCGCCACTACAGGGCACAGTTACCATAGTAAAATTTTGGTTATATAAAGCACGAAGGATCTGTGAGAGTTAACACCTGGCCGTCAGGCTCCAACACGTCAAGCAAATTTAACTTAACAATTTTAAACGACAACAAGCTTCAGGTCTTACCTACGTCTAAGTCACAGTGAAAGGGTGAAACCGGCTATATTCGAGCGTGTGCCTACTGTACTGTCATATGTCATAGGTTTCACTAATTAGATTGGTTACGTCATGAAGCGCGATTTTACTAAAACATACTTCAAGCCGCCGAAAACGATTCGTCAATTTTTACCATCAGTCAAATGTAATATCTCTCTGCAAGATACAGAAGTGTATAAGCTTGATTGTGAATATGGTTTCTCTTAGATAGGACAAACTAAAAAGACCAATAAAATCCGTATAAAAAACAAATAACTGATTTAAAAAATCGACGTACCGAGAAGTCAGCATTCAGTGAACACGTAACTAGCTACTACAGTACATGGACACCTTTAGCTAACTTCAAACAAAGAAGTCTGCAGATGCATTGTCATCTCCGAGAACAAACATGGAATAATTCACAGACTGTAACTATACTGGCTCTCGATACCCATCAGACCGGAACATAGCAGTATATATATATATATATATATATATATATAACGGCTTCCATAATTTGTTATTATTCACCCGAAAATTCACAAAACATGAACTTTAAAATGTATTTACAATTTTATTCACTTTGAACATGGAATATTTATTGTATTGAACAAAATATTAATTTTGAGAAAGAGAGAAAGAAAATGTGCGCGCGCACTCTCTTGCTTATATCCCCCACTCAACTTCTGGTCGCCTCGCTCGATCACACTTTTCGTAAACTTTCGTCATGCGTTCGCCAACCTACTCCTCAAGGCAAGCATGCGTAAAGAAGTTTTACTTCAAAAATTGCTCTTCATGTAATTACTTATTGTATCGATAAAATTTAAGATTAATAAAAAATTTACTCACTTATAGCAACAGAGTCATGATCAGTAATAGAAGATTCTTTGATTATAAATTTGGCATCCAATTATCCAATAGACTTGACCATGTCGTAATCAAGACAGGTGCAACCATAAGTTGGTTCATTATGACCAGCGAGCATGCAGTGACTGGCCAGTACATTTAAGTAATCATTGAATGCTTCTCAGAACCATTTGGCATAATGTCTTTGTTTATATCTCCATAAAGTATGATATTCTTAAAGGCAACGTGTCAATCGAGTTAATGAAGTTTCTTGAGTTTATGCTCGTATAACTTCGCGAACGGTACACTCCAATACTACAGGTTTCGTGATTTATGTTTAATATGAGGAAGTTGGCCCGAATATGGCGATAATATCTGAAAGACTTATTTTCTAAACAGTCTTATTGAGAGAGATTGGAAAAAAATAGTCCCGCTGGGTTTCTTGCTGGTTCTTCCCAGGACAGAGGTTTTTTTTGCGAACCAGTGGTAAATGAAAAAAGTGGTGACTTTCAATAAGTATATGAGATTAAAATGTTTCACTGCAAATGATTTATACATATAATAAGATAATTTTCAATAACAAATGCGGTATAAAATATAAGATAAAAGTTTTTAGACTAAATTTAAGTATAATAAATCAAAATAATAATTTCTTTCGAGTAAAATTGATTTGTAATATTTCTCTACTACTAATCTACTTAATTTTATAAGAGATTTATGGAACAAAAAATGATTGACTTTGAGAGTCGTAGGTGGTACGTAAAATAGACCCTAGATTACATGATTAGATAAACGGAACAGAGATAAAGCTTCATATAACTCCGTGAATCGGTTGCACTACTACAAGCACGCGGGGCATGTGTGCGTGACCACTGGCCGTTTGTCGCGTATCCGGCGAGCGGCGAGACTGGAAATAATCGGCTTCGCTGGTGCAGCCAGTTAACAAATCTTAGGGTCAGTGCGACGCACATTGTTTGTTTCGTTAGTTTAATTTTGATAGCTTAACACGATTTTTATCATGAACAGCTGCTGCAGTCAACATTATCTTCTTACGAGGGAACTCCTTAACGGTTAATAGCTTGAACTCTAAACTTTGTATTTAAATTTAATTTTGTTTGCTAAACATGATCTCCACCATAAACTGCTGCTGCAGACAGGATAGTCTCCTCACGAAGGAACTCCTCAACAGCTATAGTAAACTTCATGTTAGATTCAAAATTTACCAGACCATTAAAAGAAAACAAGAAATTATCAAAAAACAAAAATGATAAAAAGAAAATTATAAGAGTAATTTGTAAAATATTCTATCATACTAAATAATCAAACTATTTAACCCTACAATTGTCGCGTGGATTACAATAGTAAACCACTGTAAAATAATCTCAAATTTGGATATTTCTGGAACCAAATGATTAGAAATTAATGTGATATTTTCATATTAATATTAACATGTAAAAGATTTTTTAAATATTGTAATTTGAATAAAAAAGGACGTTTAAATGGTTTTGTTTTATTAAATAATTTTAAACGTTGACTAAATGTTACCCTGTTTCATATTTATAATAAAATAAAAATAAATTTTAATTGATATATTAAAGCTTTCTCCTTATTTTAAATTGGACTACATACGTAATCCACGCGACCATTTACGTTATTTTATGAGGCGCGACCGCTGCAGGGTTAACAAATGTTTTATATATATACTATATTATTAATAAATTTGTAATTTTTTTATATTGTTTGTTTCAACAGTTAAAATTTATATTAACCATCTTTATAGCACCACATATAAAGGAAACCGAGATGACAGGAAACACTTTTTTTATATACTAGCATTGCTATTAACATTACTAATATTCCCTGTACCCACTGTTAAGCTGAAAATGCTTGTGGTAAGAGTTTCACGAGAGTAATCGAATAGCGGATTCAAACCTTTTTTGAATTCGCGATGTGCTCTGACTATGACTCTTTACGCCGGTATTCTACCTTGCCATTAGGCTACTATCGCTTACTACACTGTATTCTATCTCATTCTCACGCGGATTAAATCATAAAGATGTATACCTATGTTTATCTCTTTATATTTTCACTTTTACGTTTCATCTAGTTTCAAATCACAAGGATTCTAAATAAGTTTTCACTTCAAAAACTTAAAATAATACAATCTACTTCAAATCGTTCAGACGTCAAGTCCGTAGAAAAATATCATAATTCCCATATTAACTCCTGGCAGTGCAACCCTAATGACCGTAAATATACAATATATTTTATATACAATAATAATAATAATAAGTATACAATATATTTTAACAGTGCTAGAGCCACGCGGCAGTTTTGCTGTTGTGGAAGGGGTGGTACCACGACCTCGAGAATACCGGCGTGAAGTGGAAGCTCTGCTTCCGCGTTTCGTTTGGTAAGTGCAGGTGGCCGGAGGCCCAAATCCCCCCCCCCCCCCATCAACATAGTAGCGAAATTAAATAATGATAGACTATCCCAGGAGGGTACCAGCACCCCTGGAGAATCCCTCGCTGAGCATCCACGACCATGTTTCTCCACTTCTGAGCGTGGGTGCTCAGGCTTTCCCGCGTATTCTGGGGGGGGGGGATTCCGCTTAAGACTACAACTGCTAGAGGCAAACGGAGCAACAAGATCAAGGCGACCCCTGCCACGCTGTCCGTGAATTTCTGCAATATCAGGGGACTTCACTCTAACCTAAACGCCGTCCACTACCATCTCGAGGTGAGGCCGGCTCTGCTCTTTCTGACCGAGACGCAGGAGTCCTCTCCAGCTCGTATCTCTCCTACCCGGGGTACAAACTGGAACACTCCTTTGTGCCTCGGGCTGGAGTTTGCGTTTACGTCAGAGAGGACATCTGTTCTCGACGCCTCGGCAGACTTGAAGGTTCGTACCTGTCCATCCTTTGGCTACGCGTAGACAGCGACGACCATCCGCGCGTCTACGGGTGCCTCTATAGGTCCCATAGCGGTAATGCCGAAACAGACCGACTCTTCGACCACGTCCAAATGGCTACAGATTCGTTGCTACAGCAGTTCCCCACAGCAGAGATCGTGATCCTCGGCGTCTTTAACGCTCATCACTCCGAATGGCTTGGTTCACGTTTAACCTAAAAATCATGCGGGGAGATCTGTTCATGATTCTGCCTTGGCATATGGTCTGACACAACTGGTTACTTCGCCTACGCGTATTCCAGATGTGGAGGATCATGCACCTTCCCTGTTGGACCTTCTACTGACCTCTCACCCGGATGGATATCAGATTTCCGTCGACGCCCCTTTAGGCTCCTCGTACCATTGTCTTGTTCGGAGTGTGGTGCCACTCACGCTGAAATCGCAGTTGCATTCGTTTGTGCTGCAAGCTGCCGTCGTGTTTGGCACTATAGGTCAGCCGATTGGGATGAGATGCGGTCTTTCTTTGCATCCTACCCTTGAGGGCGGGTTTGTTTCTCGTCGGATGATCCCAACGTTGTTGCGGATTCTGTCGCTGATGTGGTAATTCAGGGTATGGAACTTTTTATTCCTTCCTCTGTGGTGCCCATTGGAGGCAAATCTCAGTCTTGGTTTGGTCGCCCCTGTAAAATAGCATCATGCTATAAGCAGGAGTGCTACCGGGACTGGGCTGACGCATCAACGTCCTAGGATGTAAACACCAGCGCTCTAAAAAAGAAGTATAATTCCGCCTCTAGGTTCTTCAAAAGAGTCATTGCCAAGGCAAAGTCAGAGCACATAGGCAGAATTGGCGAGAAACTAGTTCACCTTCCTTCTGGAACCCGTGCATTCTGGTCTCTTGCTAAGGCTATCCAGGGGAATTTCTGTCAGCCATCTCTTCCATCTCTGTACAGGGAGGACGACTCACTGGCCCATACCGCAAAGGAGAAAGCCGATCTTTTAGGCTCTTTCTTTGCGTCCAACTCGACTCTCCATGACGGGGAGAGTACGCCGCCCACCATCCCGCGGTGTGAGTGCTCCATGCCGGAAGTGCAGTTTACACAGCGCTCGGTTCGCAAAGCACTCCTCTCCCTGGACATCCACAAGTCGAGTGGGCCTGATGGAATTCCCCAATTGTGCTGAGGACGTGTGCTCCAGAATTGGCACCGGTTTTAACGTGTCTTTTCCGGTACATCTACTCCCTAGGCGTAGTCCCAAAATCATGGAAGATGGCATTCGTCCACCCGATCCCTAAAAAAGGCGACCGCTCAGACCCGTCCAACTACCGGCCTATCGCCATCACCTCTTTGTTCTCCAAAACAATGGAGTCCATTGTAAACTGCCAGCTCATGAGCTACCTTGAGACCAGCTGATTAGTGACCGCCAATACGGTTTTCGCCGTGGTCGGTCAGCTGGTGATCTTCCGGTCTAACTAACTCACAGATGGGCGGAGGCAGTAGAGTCCAAAGGGGAGGCATTGGCCATTAGTTTGGACATTGCGAAGGCCTTCGATCGGGTTTGGCACAAAGCGCTACTTTTGAAGCTCCCTTCATATGGGCTTCCCGAGAAATTATGCGGTTGGATCACCAGCTTTCTTGCAGATCGGAGCATCAAGGTCGTTGTAGACGGTGCAAGCTCCGATTGCAAGCCTATTAATGCTGGTGTTCCACAAGGCTGCGTGCTATCGCCAACGCTGTTTCTTCTGCACATCAATGATATGTTGCAAGCCGGTAACATTTATGGCTATGCAGATGACAGCACTGGTGATGCTCTTTACACCGGCCGAGCCAATATTTCTCGGGAAAACGTCTCCGAGTGCCGGGACAAACTTGTGTTCTGAAGTCGAGTCTTTGCTGAACAGAGTCTCGGATTGGGGGCGACTAAATCAAGTCCAGTTTAACCCCCAGAAGACACAAGTTTGCGCGTTAACCGCTAAAAAGAACCCCTTTGTGTATAGGAGATACGACAAAGGGGTTCTTTAGAGTTTAAGGCATCCCTTGTTGTAGGATGGAATGCGACATATCGAGTGACGTGGTTGGTTGGGGAAGGCCAAATTGGCCTCTAAAAAGCTTGGCGTGCTCAGCAGAGCGGGACAGTATTTCATGCCGGCACACCGCCTGCAACTTTACAAGGCGCAGGTTCGGCCGTATATGGAATACTGTTCCCATCTCTGGGCTGGGGCTCCCCAGTACCAGCTCCTTCCACTTGACCGCATCCAGCGTAGAGCGGCTTGAATCGTCGACGACCGAGTGCTTTCCGATCGGATCGATTCACTGTCACTGCGAAGAGATGTTGCATCTCTTTGCATTTTCTTTCTCATATACCATAGAGAGTGCTCTGAGTGAATTGTTCGGATTAATCCCAGCCGCCAAATTTCGTAAACGCACTACGCGGCAAACGTCCCGATACCATCCACACCATCTGGATGCTTGGCGGTCCACCACTGTACGTTTCAAAAGGAGTTTTCTTCCGCGTACAACCTCTCTGTGGAATAGTTTACCACCGGCGATTTTTCCGGACCGATGCGACCTGGGGATCTTCAAGAAAAGAGCTTACTCCTTTTTAAAGGGCCGGCAACGCACCTGCAATTCTCCTGGTGTTGCGGTTAATCATGGGCGGCGGTAGTCACTTAACATCAGGTGAGCCGCATGCTCGTTTGCCCCCTCTTCTATAAAAAAATCATGACCGTAACAAGCCTTCCTGTTAACCACCACTATCCTACCCTACCTTACACTATCCTGAAGGTCGCTCGCGTTTACCAAGAGTACCTACCACGAATGAAACTGTAGGCCTACAATAATATTATTAATAATATTATTTCTATTAACTAGAAAATAAGATAAAGTGGTATGTCAGGATTGGTCTCTTGGCGATCGATCCTCTCTGCCTTCTCTGAAAAGGAAAACGTTAAGATATAGTAATAATGCATAAATCGTTTTCTTCGAAAAAAATTTATTTTTTCCAGTTTACAATAACATTACAAAATTATAATACAACTAGTTTCAGGTTGTTTTCTATAAAATTGTAACAAAATGCTAATCCAAGTGCATTTTATAAATCGGTCGATGATTACTCGTTAACTTTTTAAGCTTACTCAGCTGTGATAGTTTTCCTTTAAATTAAATTACATGTACTACATACTATTGTACATTATTTTCACATTTTCAAAAACAGTGGTTTAGTTTGTAGAAGGGGGGACACATGCCTCTAAAATACCACTTTAAAGCTAAATATTTCGCAAACGAACCCGAAATCGAAAAAATGCCAAAAAAAACCCCAATATTTTAAGGCTTGTCTAACGACACGGTATTATAGACAGGTAAAAAAATCACCTGTACCCGTTGACTTATATGTACTACGTACTAGAGAAATAATCCCAAACAAAAAATGTGCACTACTCTGTATCCGCACATGCGCGGGAAACAGTAGAGTCGCGCACGCGGAGTTGATATAAGCGCGTGAAAATAATCATAATAAATAATAATTCTTTATTTAGATGTATTGTTAATCGAGTACATTTTTTTTCGTTTATTTTGCATATGTGCTAATTTAATATAAAATTATTATTAGCGCCGCTCCGCACTGCATGAATATTGAAGTCACAATAACAGGTGTACGGATTGCAGTACAGTTCATTTGAACATAGTGAGTGTTCGGAATGCCATATCTAGTGCGTAGTACTTAATTATATATCGTTGCCTATACCCAATAAAAATGTTTTTCAAGATTTTATTTCACATCTTTATAGGCGTGAATAAAATCTATTACTATGCTGAATTACAGCTTTGTTCGAACGGACGAACCGACGGATATGGCGAAACTATAAGGGTGTCTTGTTGTTTAACTACGGAGTCCTAATAATTGTGTAGTAATTTAAAAAAAAATACCTGCCAGAGAGGACAACCCGGTGAGAAAGAGCAAAACCAAAAATGATTTTGTTGAAATCCACGACGAGCGTGACAGGGAGTTCATGGATATAGTATGTGTATTGAGTGAGTCGCCTTCACCTGGGGCAGTGTGACCATACACGCTCTGAAAGAGTTTGGTAGCTTGGGCATGGATGCCCAGTGAGGGATTTTCCAGCATTATCATATCATGCTGGTACCCTTCTGGGATAATATCGTTACCATGTTGTTAGTGGATGGCCTACGAAATGCCTAAGTATCAATACTTCTACTTTATTATGGTCTGTGAAGCCGAGGTAGTACTCTGTTCGCCGATCCATTCAGCAACACTATAAGCTAAAGCAATGTTCAACGTATTCGCACTCAAAGCACCATTACGATCAAATATTCCGTTTCGCGATTAGAATCCGGCAACAAGGCAGTCAGAAATAGCAGCATAGAGGTGTTATTTCAGACTGCTTATTTGTATGATTTTTCAAAAATGACGGACTATCCGTATGAGCGCGACCAGAGCGAGCTGCATTTTAGACATCAAAATTCCCGGACTGAAAACGTTTGAACCAACTCTATGCTACTCTTACTCTACTCTATACTACTTTATGCATTAGGTCCATAAAGTGAAATAAAATTTTCGCGGCTTGAATCGCAATCTTCCTTTTTTGTAATAAAACTTCAGACTATATCGAATTTCTTCGTTCACTCATTTTGGCGGGCAGAAAAATAATAAAATTTGGCGGGAAAGTATTTTTACTTTTTATATTTGTATGTACGAATGTATATATCAAATTCTATCTAACAAAATCTGCTGAATCGCTTAGCGTACATTTGATAAGAGTCGTATAGAAAATATTATTTTGTTTAAACTAGATTTAAGTTAATTTTAACAGGTTTATGTATACTAAAAATCTGTTTAGCGTTCAATGAATAAAGCCACCTACTATTAGGTCATCCACCATTAGTTGATCTATATGCTCGTTGATCACTCTTACTACTTTAAAAAAGTAAAAACGAAAAGTAAAAGAGATTGTACTTTTACTTTAAAATAACTGGCTTAAATCTAGTTAAAACAAAATAATATTTTCTATACGACTCTTATCTAATGTACGCTAAAAGGTTTAGCGTGAGATTTTATTAGATGCGGCTTCATCCCAAGTGTTTAATGGGCATAATATGTACATGGTAATAATACCAATACGTAACTCGCAAAGCATAATATGTTTATTTGTAAAGTAAAAAATCTTTCAGATAACATTTTCTGTCCATTGAATATTATTTTGAAATTGTTATTTAATATTCCCAAATTAATTAAATAAAAGTTAAAACATTTTTTTTTGAAAATTATAATAATTATATACAGTTAATACATAACCATCGACGCAGGTGCCAATAGCCAAGTCAGCAATTATTTAAAATGTTGTATGTGTGTCTTAACGTACCTCACAAAAAAAATTAAGAACGGGTTGGGATTAGACTTTTACTGTAGTTAGGTTAGTGTAGTATAGTGTTATAATGTCCTCCAGACAGAATTTCGGACATGGCGGTTAGACACAACAAAAACTAGACGTCTGTGCAGGTTTAATTTTATAGTGCCCAAGTGTATGCGCAAGCACAGGTGCACTCTCTATTTCCTCACTCTCATAATCGGATGGGACGGCAACCGATATAATTAAAAAGAGATCAGGCGAAGGACGGCAACCGATATGATTGAAGAGAGATCAGGCGAAGGACGACAACCGATATGATTGAAGAGAGATCAGGCGAAGGACGACAACCGATATGATTGAAGAGAGATCAGGCGAAGGACGACAACCGATATGATTGAAGAGAGATCAGGCGAAGGACGACAACCGATATGATTGAAGAGAGATCAGGCGAAGGACGACAACCGATATGATTGAAGAGAGATCAGGCGAAGGACGGCAACCGATATGATTAAAAAGAGATCAGGCGAAGGACGGCAACCGATATGATTGAAGAGAGATCAGGCGAAGGACGACAACCGATATGATTGAAGAGAGATCAGACGAAGGACGACAACCGATATGATTGAAGAGAGATCAGGCGAAGGACGGCAACCGATATGATTAAAGAGAGATCAGGCGAAGGACGACAACCGATATGATTGAAGAGAGATCAGGCGAAGGACGGCAACCGATATGATTGAAGAGAGATCAGGCGAAGGATGGCAACCGATATGATTGAAGAGAGATCAGGCGAAGGATGGCAACCGATATGATTGAAGAGAGATCAGGTGAAGGATGGCAACCGATATGATTGAAGAGAGATCAGGCGAAGGAAGACAACCGATATGATTGAAGAGAGATCAGGCGAAGGAGGACAACCGATATAATTGAAGAGAGATCAGGCGAAGGACGACAACCGATATGATTGAAGAAAGATCAGGCGAAGGACGGCAACCGATATGATTGAAGAGAGATCAGGCGAAGGACGACAACCGATATGATTGAAGAGAGATCAGGCGAAGGACGATAACCGATATGATTGAAGAGAGATCAGGCGAAGGACGGCAACCGATATGATTAAAAAGAGATCAGGCGAAGGACGGCAACCGATATTATTGAAGAGAGATCGGGCCAAGGACGACAACCGATATGATTGAAGAGAGATCAGGCGAAGGACGACAACCGATATGATTGAAGAGAGATTAGGCGAAAGACGGCAACCGATATGATTAAAGAGAGATCAGGCGAAGGACGACAACCGATATGATTGAAGAGAGATCAGGCGAAGGACGGCAACCGATATGATTGAAGAGAGATCAGGCGAAGGATGGCAACCGATATGATTGAAGAGAGATCAGGCGAAGGATGGCAACCGATATGATTGAAGAGAGATCAGGCGAAGGATGGCAACCTATATGATTGAAGAGAGATCAGGCGAAGGACGACAACCGATATGATTGAAGAGAGATCAGGCGAAGGAGGACAACCGATATAATTGAAGAGAGATCAGGCGAAGGACGACAACCGATATGATTGAAGAAAGATCAGGCGAAGGACGGCAACCGATATGATTGAAGAGAAATCAGGCGAAGGATGGCAACCGATATGATTGAAGAGAGATCAGGCGAAGGATGGCAACCGATATGATTGAAGAGAGATCAGGCGAAGGATGGCAGCCGATATGATTGAAGAGAGATCAGGCGAAGGATGGCAGCCGATATAATTGAAGACAGATCAGGCGAAGGATGGCAACCGATATGATTGAAGAGAGATCAGGCGAAGGATGGCAACCGATATGATTGAAGAGAGATCAGGCGAAGGATGGCAACCGATATGATTGAAGAGAGATCAGGCGAAGGATGGCAGCCGATATGATTGAAGAGAGATCAGGCGAAGGATGGCAGCCGATATAATTGAAGACAGATCAGGCGAAGGATAGCAACCGATATCATTGAAGAGAGATCAGGCGAAGGACGACAACCGATATGATTGAAGAGAGATTAGGCGAAAGACGGCAACCGATATGATTAAAGAGAGATCAGGCGAAGGACGACAACCGATATGATTGAAGAAAGATCAGGCGAAGGACGGCAACCGATATGATTGAAGAGAAATCAGGCGAAGGATGGCAACCGATATGATTGAAGAGAGATCAGGCGAAGGATGGCAACCGATATGATTGAAGAGAGATCAGGCGAAGGATGGCAGCCGATATGATTGAAGAGAGATCAGGCGAAGGATGGCAGCCGATATAATTGAAGACAGATCAGGCGAAGGATAGCAACCGATATCATTGAAGAGAGATCAGGCGAAGGACGACAACCGATATGATTGAAGAGAGATTAGGCGAAAGACGGCAACCGATATGATTAAAGAGAGATCAGGCGAAGGACGACAACCGATATGATTGAAGAGAGATCAGGCGAAGGACGGCAACCGATATGATTGAAGAGAGATCAGGCGAAGGATGGCAACCGATATGATTGAAGAGAGATCAGGCGAAGGATGGCAACCGATATGATTGAAGAGAGATCAGGCGAAGGATGGCAACCTATATGATTGAAGAGAGATCAGGCGAAGGACGACAACCGATATGATTGAAGAGAGATCAGGCGAAGGAGGACAACCGATATAATTGAAGAGAGATCAGGCGAAGGACGACAACCGATATGATTGAAGAGAGATCAGGCGAAGGACGGCAACCGATATGATTGAAGAGAGATCAGGCGAAGGATGGCAACCGATATGATTGAAGAGAGATCAGGCGAAGGATGGCAACCGATATGATTGAAGAGAGATCAGGTGAAGGATGGCAACCGATATGATTGAAGAGAGATCAGGCGAAGGACGACAACCGATATGATTGAAGAGAGATCAGGCGAAGGAGGACAACCGATATAATTGAAGAGAGATCAGGCGAAGGACGACAACCGATATGATTGAAGAAAGATCAGGCGAAGGACGGCAACCGATATGATTGAAGAGAGATCAGGCGAAGGACGACAACCGATATGATTGAATAGAGATCAGGCGAAGGACGATAACCGATATGATTGAAGAGAGATCAGGCGAAGGACGGCAACCGATATGATTAAAAAGAGATCAGGCGAAGGACGGCAACCGATATTATTGAAGAGAGATCGGGCCAAGGACGACAACCGATATGATTGAAGAGAGATCAGGCGAAGGACGACAACCGATATGATTGAAGAGAGATTAGGCGAAAGACGGCAACCGATATGATTAAAGAGAGATCAGGCGAAGGACGACAACCGATATGATTGAAGAGAGATCAGGCGAAGGACGGCAACCGATATGATTGAAGAGAGATCAGGCGAAGGATGGCAACCGATATGATTGAAGAGAGATCAGGCGAAGGATGGCAACCGATATGATTGAAGAGAGATCAGGCGAAGGATGGCAACCTATATGATTGAAGAGAGATCAGGCGAAGGACGACAACCGATATGATTGAAGAGAGATCAGGCGAAGGAGGACAACCGATATAATTGAAGAGAGATCAGGCGAAGGACGACAACCGATATGATTGAAGAAAGATCAGGCGAAGGACGGCAACCGATATGATTGAAGAGAAATCAGGCGAAGGATGGCAACCGATATGATTGAAGAGAGATCAGGCGAAGGATGGCAACCGATATGATTGAAGAGAGATCAGGCGAAGGATGGCAGCCGATATGATTGAAGAGAGATCAGGCGAAGGATGGCAGCCGATATAATTGAAGACAGATCAGGCGAAGGATAGCAACCGATATCATTGAAGAGAGATCAGGCGAAGGACGACAACCGATATGATTGAAGAAAGATCAGGCGAAGGACGACAACCGATATGATTGAAGAGAAATCAGGCGAAGGATGGCAACCGATATGATTGAACAGAGATCAGGCGAAGGATGGCAACCGATATGATTGAACAGAGATCAGGCGAAGGATGGCAACCGATATGATTGAAGAGAGATCAGGCGAAGGATGGCAACCGATATGATTGAAGAGAGATCAGGCGAAGGATGGCAACCGATATGATTGAAGAGAGATCAGGCGAAGGATGGCAACCGATATGATTGAAGAGAGATCAGGCGAAGGATGGCAACCGATATGATTGAAGAGAGATCAGGCGAAGGATGGCAACCGATATGATTGAAGAGAAATCAGGCGAAGGATGGCAACCGATATGATTGAAGAGAGATCAGGCGAAGGATGGCAGCCGATATGATTGAAGAGAGATCAGGCGAAGGATGGCAACCGATATGATTGAAGAGAGATCAGGCGAAGGATGGCAACCGATATGATTGAAGAGAGATCAGGCGAAGGATGGCAACCGATATGATTGAAGAGAGATCAGGCGAAGGACTAACCACGGGTTTCAAACACCGCCAACGTCCTGACTCCGAGCTGTTACTGAGAATTTCTAGAGAGCAAAACTCAATAAATGATACTGGCCCAACCCGGGATTCCAACGTGGGAACCCATAATTATGCGCCGCGTTTACAGCGCTAGGCCAATGATATAGTCCAACACTGTAGAGGTCTAACCGTTAGAACTTAGAAAAAAATATACAGGTTCATTTAGCAATAGCCGGCCAAAGGACATTGTTCTGCGTCCATACAATGTTCGCCTAAGAACCAACAGTAACAAAAAATACCTTTTTAAGTCCGAAATATACATAATTGTATGTAAGAACAATAACTCTTGACGGACACATCCGAAAACAGGTTATCGTAGAGATTTTGAGGTTATCTTTTATTTTTATGAAATATTACTATGTTATTGCTAATGTAAGTTGTTCAGTCTTAGCCTAGCACTTATACGGTAAATAAAACTCAGGTTGTGATTAGGTATTTGTTTTATTCTTACCAATTGAATACAATTTATACACTCATTTGGCAACCAAAGTAATGATGATACTATCAACCATCATTACTTTCGAGCAAAATATTATTCAAGAATTGAGTAGGGGGTTGATATTTTCTTGGTATCGGGCCCAACTTAAATACCATATTATGGTTCTGGGCCCAACAACACAATTAAGTACGATATTTTTTTATTGCCTCCCTCCCAATTTCTGACTCATCAACCAAAATGTATACAAAATAAGTTTTACTACTAATATGGCGGCTATGTATTCTCCCTAGAGCCATACATTTTCAGAATGTAGTAAATGTAATTCATTAATCAGTAATCAACTCCTGTTCGACATCCATGCAAACTTCAACAACATAATTACCGATCGCACGTCTAACACCTATCTAAAAGTTTAAGTTACAGCCCATATACGTCCCACTGCTGGGCTCAGGCCTCCCCTCATTTCTGAGAGGGTTTAGGGCAAGGAAGTGTCCGCCGCGCTGCCCAAATGCGTGTTGACGAACTTCACATGTCTTCGAAATATTTTTTTTCCTATATATTTACAGGGAGAGTTAACCACTGAGCTACCACGGCTCTCTACACCTATCTATTTTATCGTTATTAAACATAACATTTTTTTTTGAGTGGCACAATGTTGATTGGCCAATGAGAGTACAATAGTAGTGTTATTTTTAATGAATACACATGATTTTGCTGTATTGCAGTTCCTTGTGGTATATACTAATCTTAGGTATATTTTAAATTATTAACGTTTTCATAATATATTTGAGTTTATGACAACTTTTGAAATACTGTTAAATGTAAGAGTTATTGTGTGATTGGCCAAGTCACAGGAGTCTAGACGCAGGAAATTAATAAAAAATACGTACAAAGCTTAAAATCTAAAAAGTCTTTTACTATTTAAGTGTTTATTAGAAGTGTCCGTTACTATTTAATGAATGTTATCTAATGCATAATTAAGGATAAGAATTTTAGTACTTAATTGTCAAATTTATGTTGGTTCTTAGGCGAGATTTAACAATGTCCTTTGCGGAGAAGGTTAAGAAAAAGTGATATAGGCAAATGGTGAAGAATAGTTAATTGAAAAAATCTCAAACATTCTGTCCTTTTTATCTTTTAAATTCAAAATGCGTGGTAATGCATTATTTTAACTGATTTTACTGCGCACGCACACATTCGTAGGAAGAGACGTTGTTGCCCCTAAATCACATTCAATTCGGGATAATTTCAAACAAAAGTAAAAGCCTTATTTACTCATATTTTTAAAACTGCAGTAACGGAATAACATTATTTATGCATTTGAACTTAATTTTAAAATTTGGCTACTCTTTGTATATCATCACGCTATCTAATATTTATTTAACCATAAAATTGCCATTCTGTGATATTGGCCATTTCAAATCAAAATAATTTTTGTTTGGCTAAAAATTCAAATTTGAAATTAAATTTATATCAAAAACATGGAATTCTTTTTTCAAAATAAGTCATTTGTTTATTGATAAACGTTATGATTTCATCGCATTTGAGTCTTTTTCGTCATCGTGGATACGTTAAAAATTCTAGTAATTATGGAATATGACTATCGTTATCTTCGATTAACAATACAAACTAGATAACGGGTCACGTAAAAAATCATAGCTAAATACTGTCCGCGTGAATATAAACTTAAACAGCTACATTTGTTTACTAAAGAAATGAAATAAAAAATCAAATAGTTTCAAGCTCAACCTAATTAAATCCATCGCATTTAGTAATAAAGTCACAAATCTTACGATCATTAGTTACAAAAAAAGAACAAAGCTATACAATACTCCCTATCACTTGGAAATTAAAAGACATAAATTAAATAACCTTTGGTGTGAAATCAACCTTAACGTGTAACAAATAAAGTTCTTTTTCCCGTTATTGCCTTGCGAGCTACGTTATTTTGTTATGTATCTATTTTCTTCGTTGAACACTAAAATAATTTATAATATGATCATAAGTTTAATTAAAGTTATTTGTATGTTTTGGGCATTTATGATTGTTGGTATATATACTTTCCACACTAGCCATTAAATATAATACAGTATGTAGTATATTGATTGCATTTAATTAACTAATTCTATATATATATATATATATATATATATATATATATATATATATATATATATATATATATATATATATATATATATGTATTCTTTTTTATCACAATTTGCCCTACTCCTGTCATCTTCACGTAATCCTGTCCATTTATTGGTTGTCTGGAAGAAATTGCTGTCAGCAATAAGATCGCCCATTGCATACTTTTAAAACGTGGTAGAGCCATACTGCAATTATGTTAGTAGTATAGTTGTAGTACTAATGGGTCGGCTCGACCGGGGAAGAAAGCTAGGTAAGCTAAAAAAAATCTAAGTATCTATTGGAATTACACAAACAAAACAAAGACAAAAGTAGCAATTACTATTTTTTAAAGTTTTGGTAACGAATTAAAAATTATTACAATACAAATCTACTTCATGGGTCCATGTTCTGTTTCACAAATGTTTGCGCGTGTATTGGTCAACATTGGCAAAACATTTGTAGGGGTGGTTTTGATAGGTAATTTTGTTTAAAATATGATATTATTTGTTAGTTTAGAGCTTAAAATATAACATATTGTACATGTAATTACCGAAAGTAAGACACTCCGGCCGTTAAATTACTTTTTCGGGCATTATTCTTGCAACTTTTAAATACACATTGCGGCATTGTGACACGTGTTTACATTGGCTGTGTTTCAAGTGAACTAAACGAAACAAGAGCTCACGTCTCATGTGCGCTGTTATTTACTTAAATGGATTTCTTGCGCCGACCCGACATCTAGTTGGTATTGTTGATCGAAAACCGTTGTGGCAGCAACGCGGTACAAGAGGCATGCAACATCAACGACGTTTACGGAGATAAATAATAGATAAATAAATATTATGTAGCTTGCTAAATATTTATTTATCTATGACGGAGCGAATACTACAAACGAACGCACCACCTGTTATTAGTTAGCACACTTCCGTTCTGAAAATTTCGACCTGAAAAATAAACTTCGTGGTCGTCCGAAAATTTTAGTGAGTAGGTGAGAATTGGAGCTTCTGCGTCACTTGCTCTCGCTTCACTCGAGCCCCCATGTAGTTCGAGCTACATGCCGCTGAAGGCCCCAATCATCTCCATTAGAGGTCTAGATTTTTAGTCTAATTCTCGATCCGCCTTTTTTATCTTTGCTCCATTTCTAATACCGTTTCATTCGGAATCTCATATACAAATAGTTCAATAATATAACAACAAATTATGAAGGCTAATCTACTTTATCGTTAAAATGCAAGGTGGTACAAAAAAAAACAGTTACTTTAATAACACTAATCGTTAGCGGTCTGAAACTATTTTTTTCTTTTTCTCGAACACAAAGGTAGTTTAAATTAAAAGAAGAAGTGTTTATTTACATACATTACATATATTTTATTGAAAATCAAACAATCGTTTTGTTTTCAAAACACCATTTCTTAATACATAAAACATTTTTAACGCACATATTTTCTTATGAGTAAAACAGTTATACAGTATATAGTAGTATCTTTACAATAAAGTTCACAAAGAGTTTAAATCGGGAGCTCCTAAGCAGCTTATATCTATGATAGTATTATTTTCATCATAAACATCTTGTACCCATTTAATTTTTTCTCATCCTATTAAAAAAATCTTTTTATCTTTCAAATATGTCTTGATAATTCTCTGAAACTCTCTATAATCAACAAAGCCCTCACTTCATCGATACCCTCCGTGCTTTTCAATCCAGCCAATTTGTTTTTTCTCTTCAAGAGATAGTGAAGTGAATGGGTAAGGAGGTTTAATTAGGAATATATTGGTGTACTCTAGAGTGGTTATAGCAAACTCCTTTAATATAAATTACTTTTTGCTGTTTTTGAAGCCTTGAAGATCGACGATTATTGTGTTGCTATTCATAATATTTTCTTAACGATATTACTCAGTGGTTTGTATTCGAATATACAATCGTTTAAAATCAGCAAAAAGCGGTTGTCTGATCTGGTATTTCTTGGTCTGTTTCAATTTCGACTCCTCTAAAGTTTCATGTTGTCTTGAACAATCAACTACAAATAATGGAGCCACGTCTCTGAACTCCTTTAAACCCATCAACGGCTCTGACCGGCGTCCGTGATACGACTGTTAAAATCTCGCATACTGATCGTATAATAAAGAAAACTTATCTTCTTAAAAATGACATTCAACCCCTCATAAGGACAATATGATGAATTTAAAAAGACTCTTACATCTCGTACGTGACAATGATCAAACTCTGCCATTGATAATTTCGGGTTGTGTTTGCGGTTGGTTTGTAAGGCGATGACCACAGATCGTGGTTTCTCTATTTGCGATGAAGTTTTTATAGACCAAGTACTTTTACGTGTTTTGGGTAGCAATGGATACTCATATAAGTCTCTCTATAATACTCATATAAATCCCAGGAACGGAATGCCAACGGAATAGCTCTATCTTTCTCTAAATGTTTTAATAGGTTGATTCTTTCACGATCTGATACTTTAATGTGTGAAACTCTCCAAACAATTTTATTTATTATAATATCTTCTAAAACTTAACCTGTATTTAACTTGATCGCATTAAGATTTGTATGTAAAATTAAGTATTATTTTCGTAAAAATTATAAATATGTTATATTAACGTAATAGATTTTGTTAATGAAGTAATTATAAATATAGTCGGGCAAGTAATAGGAGCTAACACTATATTAGGTTTACTTATCCAAAAACAAAACGTTTTATTAGCACTAACTATAATGAAGTTAGGCTAAACAAGTTGTGTTATTAGAAATTAATCATATAGATGCGGCAATACCAGCAGTATCTCACAAACGCTCTGAATATAATGCTCAATAACTCAACTGGAAGTGGAAGTACACTTGTTCCCGCAGGATATAACTGTGAGTATGTAGACGCTAATTTGGTTGAACTAAAAATTTGTACCTCTACTGGAGAGAATTGGGGTCTTCAGCGGCATGTAGCTCGAGCCATACGAGAGCAAGTGACGCAGAAGCCCCAATTCTCACCTACTTTGGTGAACAATAACGAATTAAAGGCCATTGTGGAAGCTGATGATACTCAATCTACGGCTGAATTAGCAGCAGCTTTCGCCGTTAGCATCAAATCGATAATCGAAGAACTCAATTATCGCCAGCGCGAAGAACGCGTCGAGTCGTGCCTTTCACTGTTCAGATGATGACTCAACAGATGGTCTTCAAGCTACAAGAGCTGGGGTTGAAATCTCTCCCTCCCGTACTCACCAGACCTTGCGCCTACAGACTTCTACTTTTTCCAAAATTTGAATAACTTTTTGGCGGAAAAAAATCAATACCTGTTAGAGGCAGTACAAAATACCTTTGAAGAATTTTTTCGAGTCGAGTCGAATTTCTCGAGCCTTTGGAAAGGAATTGATAGGTTGATGACATCATTGATTGGAGGTATGTCTATCTTTGAAAGGTCTGGCTTGAAATTATAATCAGTGACCTGCTCTCTGTGTGAAAATATTGTCAATGTTTCACTTTTAATGAAACAGCCGTCCTCGACAATGATAATATCGGCCTTGCTAAGTTGTTGCGTTGTTACATGATGCCCGTATATTATTCTTATCGTTCTTTGATTCCAGCAAAAGAGGTAATAATTTAGTTTGTTAAGTTCAATCCCTTCTTTGCAGGGCGAAGCTTTGATTTCACACTGGTCTGTGTTTAATCTGTTTTTGATGATCGTCCGAACTCGTATGGAAAATAGGTCTCGGTAGCAAACTACGGTGAGTCTCAGCGTCGAACTGTGTACATTTTCGAACTTCTTCTTCTGACAATGATACGTGTGAGCACAGAATAAATAATAGTACTGCGTAGTGCGAGTCCCTTTGGATGTTGATCGCAATATGATCCGCGATAGGTATGATGCGGACCATCTATTTTGTACTTGCTGAGGGATAGAGATAAGTCTGTAAATCTGTAAAGGATTTTGATCTCGAAAATGAAGTATTGGCTTGTCACCCTTGCTTTTACTTCCAGTAAACGATAGAGTCTGTATAAGTTGTTTTGGATGTTGGTTATAGGAAGAGCTAATTCCTTTGATGGCCAGAAATAATATTTAACTCTTCACTCAGTTGTTCAGGCGTTAATAAATAAATATTAAACTGTCCATAGTGGATGACTGTAATAGTCTGCAACAGCGCTTTTTGAATGTTTTTTAGATTGGCCAAAATGTTGTTTGCTATCATGGGTGAGAGGATGATGATTTCATTCATGATTTCTTCAGTCTGAATTTCTTTTGCTATGATGTTGGCTTCTTTTTATCGCTCTGTGATATGGTCCTTGAAGATCTTGTGCCGCTTGTTCACAGACTCCTGGATTCGACTCAAAAGGTTGTAATCAGCTTCGACTACGGATGTGTGATTTTTCCATAGACGAGCAAGATGTTTCTGATTCATCCCGATTAGATTTACGTCTTTCTCGTATATTTGAGCGAACTCGTCGTCCAACACACCGAACAAGCTCTGCACTAGATATCCGACACCGTCAATAAGCCCGCGCCGGCGTCTCAAGCACGTGTATTACCACAGTATAATAAAGACATAGTATTACTGACAGAACAACATATGATGATAGTAGTCCAGTTCAGTGGCCTCATGACGTAGTTTCGACCACAATATGTCACATTTTGTTTGTTTTGATATCTTATTTATTTATTTATTTATTTTATTCTTTATTGCACCAAAGATTTTGTACAAAAGGCGAGCTTAATGCTATATGGCATTCTCTACCAGCTAACCTTGGGTAGAACAGAGAGTGAGTTATGGGCAGTAAAGTTGTCATGATCTCATTCAATTCAAAATGTACATGCTACACATACATATAATATATATATATATATATATATATATATATATATATATATATATATTATACACATATACATATATATACACACATACATACACATATACATATATAAATATATATCTCCATAAATTTATATACAAATAACTATAAACATATAAAGTAAGTGGACTCAAATTTGTTGGTTACGGATATATTCGTATAGTTTTCTTTTAAACACGTTTTTAGCAGGTATTATGCGCAGGTCAACAGGCAATTTGTTCCAGAGGGAGATGGAAGTTAATGTGAAAGAATTTGACATAAACCCAGAATGGTGGAGAGGAGTAGACAGTAATAAATTGAGTGAAGACCGGATATTGAGAGAATGAGTGTCACTACGGAATTGGAATCTTTCTTTTAGGTAAAGGGGTGAGGTAGAATCATTAAGAACTGAAAACAGAGAGGACAGCATTCGAAAATCTCTGCGCTGGCGTATAGTCAACCACTTTAATTGGGAGCGAAATTCTGATACGTGATGGTATTTGCGCAGACCAAAGATGAATCGTATGCAGTTGTTAAGTAACCTGTCCAACCTGCTTAGCAGCTCCTGAGAGATATTAGAAAGACAAACATCGGCATAGTCAAATAATGGAAGAATTAGAGATTGGATGAGTAGAAGCTTAGTTGAAGGAGGCAGAAAGAACTTAAGACGATAGATGGAACGAAGTATGCCTGTGACTTTACGACAAATCTCGGACACCTGCAACCTCCAACTAAGGGTCGGGTCAATAATTAAACCCAGATCCTTGACACTAGTACGGAAAGGAATTACACAGTTTTCGTAGCAAATGGATGGTAGATCAGGTATGTTAAGTTGTGACACCAATCGACGACTACCAATGATAATAGCCTGGCATTTACTGGGATTTACCGTTATACCAAATCGCTGTGACCAGTCTGAAATGCGTTGTAAGTCCTGATTAATAGCTGCAATAGCGGTAGCAATTTCAACCGAGGACGCTTGTGAGTATAACTGAAGATCGTCAGCATATAGGTGGTAAGAACATTGAAGGTGGGTAGTTAGAAGATTGATAAACAACGAAAACAAGAGAGGAGAGAGAATGCCGCCTTGCGGTACACCTAGATATAGATCGCACCAGTCGGAAAAATCCTGACCAGCCCGAACAGCCTGCTGGCGACCGCGAAGATAAGAGGAAAACCAGTTCAGTACTGACGGGGAGAAGTTTAGGCGTGAAAGTAATCCAAGGAGTAAGTCGTGATCGACACAATTAAATGCGTTTGAAAAGTCAATAAGGACCAGAACAGTCAAACATGACCTCTCCATGCCCTCTCTAAAATCTGTAACTTGAAGTAAAGCTGTGGTGGTACTATGTCCCGGGCGGAAGCCAGATTGATATGTACTAAGGTAGTTGCATTTCGAAATGAAAGAGGTGACTTGTTTGTGTACCAATGATTCAAGGGCTTTGGAAAGAAACGGCAGTATAGAAATAGGTCTAAAATGGGAGGGTAGGGATGGATTGGGTACCTTCGCAAGAGGCAAAATAAAAGCTTTTAGCCATAACTTAGGGAAAATACCAGTAGAGAGGGAGAAATTGATGATGTGAGTGAGAACTGGAGTAACAATATCGAGTATGAGAAGTATCATAGGTCTACTCACCTCATCATATCCGGTTGCGGAAGATTTTATTGAAAGTATGGCTTTTCTAGTATCATCGTCAGTCACTGAACTGAAGTCGAAAGAATTACATGATAACAAAGGCATGGAATTAAGTTCCTGGAGAGTCGTAGCTTTGGTGGTCAAATGCAGACGTGATGCAGAAGAGAAGTGTATATTCAAGTCATTGAGTGAAATATTTGGGATTAGAGTATTGGAATGTGATTTTCCAAATCCCAGGGATTTAAGGAACTTCCATATATCTGCAGAAGAGGAGTTTGAAATACTATTGTGGAAGTAGCGGCGTTTGGCTGTTCTTACCACCTGATTACAGCGGTTTCGTGCTCGCTTATATTGTTGAAAGGTGGTACTGTTCTTAGAGAATATGTTATCCAAATTATCGAAGTACTTGCGGAATACATCAATGCCTTGCTAGTACGAATTCATTTCGTAGTAGACAATGAGTTTCCACTGATCTCCGACAAGGTGCATGGAGGCAGTAGTGTTCAAGGAGGATTTAGTGGCTGTTATTTTGGATATTGCGAAGGCCTTCGTTGGGGTTTGGCACAAAGCGCTTCTTTTGAAGCTCCCTTCCCATGGGCTTCCCGAGAAATTATGCAATCGAATCACCAGCTTTCTTGCAGATCTGAGCATCAAGGTCGTTATAGACGGTGCATGCTCCAATTACAAGTCTATTAATGCTGGTATTCCATAAGACTGCGCGCTATCACCAACACTGTTTCTTCTGCATATCAATGATATGTCGCAAATCGGTAACATTCATCGCTATGCAGACGACAGCACTGGTGATGCTCTATATAACGGCTGTGCTACTATTTCTTAGGAAAGCGTCACCGAGTACCACAACAAACTTGTGTCTGAAGTCGAGTCTTTGCTGAACAAAGTCTCGGATTGGTGGCGACTAAATCTAGTCCAGTTTAATCCTCAGAAGACACAAGCTTGCGCGTTTACCGCTAAAAAAATCCCTTTGTCGCATCTCTTCAGTTTCAAGACACTCCCATTGCCTCAGCCTGTATCGGAATCTTCGGTGTAAACATATCTAGTAACGTGCAATTTTGTGGTCACTTAAAAGAGAAGGCGAAATTATTTTTTCTTGTGTGTATATTTATTGTTTATGTCTATGTTTCTTGTGTTCTTGCAAATTATCTTTAGCCCTAACGCTATTCCATTAGGTACATTGTATTCAATACATTGGTGGTTAAACATTCGGTGTTGTATATAATGCCTAGGTACAATTTAAAAAAATATTTTATACGTTACCTGAATGTTTTAGGTGTAACGAGACTATTCTAGTAATGTCTTTGTATTCTATACAATACAAATTGACGACAACATATACATACAACATGTAACAAAAAACAATTTTGTCCTTTTTAGGTTATTATTATTAATATTCAAACGTATAGAAATAAGATTACTTCAGAATACTCGAACATTAAAAAATTAATTCAAATATAAATAAATTATTAATTGCAAATTGCACGTAGTTTTATTACCTCGCATCACGCATCGGTAAAGGGGTTGGATCTTTATTATAAGGGAGAAGCCATACGATAATGTTTCTTCTCTTTCACACCAATGACAAAAAAATTACGCTTCTGTGTTTTTTTTTTTGCGCCCGAAGCAATTAAGGGCAACCCTCCGGTAACGAGGGAGGGAGGTAGAGAATGCTCATAGCATACCACGCAGCCAGCTGCGTAGTTATGTGGAGACTTTTACCCACTAAACTCCACCTTAAGGGTAAGCGCAGACCGAACTGCAAAATTCTCGCGCATGCTCGAGCAAAATTTTGACTACTCGACCATGCAGGCGGCATCCGCGTGGCTCCGTGAGCAAGATCCGTTGAAAATGCTCTGGGTTGGGGGTGGATGCCAAAATCCGACGTTGATAGGAGAGTTCAATATGATCGATTGAGACTTGGTGATTATCGCCCTTTTGGCATAGGAAGAGGAACATGAAATAAATATTAATGAAATCAGACGTCAGAAAATTAGAATAACACTATGGGTAAAAGAAACGTGGAGATTGTTTCCCAAGTATTGGCTTTTAACATACTATCGCTGTATGTTGGATTTGATATATTGTACAAACATTCAAAACGCTGCACCAAACTTATCAACTTTTCTTCGTCCATGATTCCTACTTATGTGACGCGCTTATAGGTATAAACTAAACACACGTCCAAACAATTTTTTCGCTGCGGTTATACTGAGCGCAGGCGGTGGAAGCATGATCGAGAATCAAGTTTGGACGTGTATATAATTTTACACTGTCTGTCAATAGTCATAAAATTAATATTTTAGTGTTCTCAGAAAATGCTCTGCTCTGCTCTGCTATGCTCTGCTCTTGGTGTGCGCTGACCCTTAGGGATTGGCTTACTGGTCTGACGAGAGATCTTTAAGTCGTAAACGGACGCGACCCTTCTTGGCAGAAAGGAGGGTGCAAGTATCCGTGTACAATCGGTTTTGACCACCTGTGTCAAGGGTGTACACAGGAGTTCCATTTTATGTTGTCAGTGTGTAGACAAGTCAAATATTACAAACATAAAATAAAAGATATATAATACGAAATTTTTACAAAATCTTAGGAATTGGGATAAAAGCGTGTGAAATTACATTTAAAATTGTCTTAAATTGTATGAAATGTAGGTTATTTGAATATTTTTAATAAGTGCCTGAGCCTGAGTGGGACCTATATAAGTCCAAAGTTATAGTTGTTAGACTATGTGGATATCGAAATAAGTAAGCCAGATACTAAAATCGCCCTTCTTTGAGGGATTTGGGATTTCAACCCTTATGTGTGGTGTTTTTATCATAGATTTAATGTATAGTTACGTTAGAACGAGACAGAATGGCTCTAAGTTTTCACAAATGTTTTCACGGTATCTTTAATTTCGACGCATTAAAAAGTTTTTAAAAGGTGAGTTTGAATATGGTGACGTGTGCAGTACCTGAATGCAATTCATCGACGAAAGAAAATCCACAAAATTATACATTTCACACGTAAGTACAATTACAATGTTTAGCACTCTAAATGAAATATGTATGAAATGTGTATGTAACATACAAATGTATAGGGAAAAATATCGCGTTTTATTACGATAATATTCTAAATGCGTAAGAATTATAATAAAAAATTTAGTAAATACGTGAATTCCCGCTATTCCTGGTCTAATTTTTGTAGAGCTTGCAACTATCGATAATATGTTTATAACAGGCAAAGGCATATCTTTGGATGAAGCCACTTTTAACTTAGTTATTTTTTTAATATTCAATATTTTATTTTTGGCATTATAGTAAATACTTTAGTGTGATAAATTACACTTTATTAATGTTTCAGATTTCCCAAAAATATTGAGGTTAAACAAAAATGGTTAAAAATGATAAACAGAAAAGACTGGGTTCCCAAAAAATATACAACTATATGTAGCAAGCACTTTGAACAAAAATGTTTTTCTCATAGAAGTGCACAAAGAGTAAAGCTTCGTTTACCTACATTATATATGCCGGTGCGTAGTTTCTTAATTAAATATTTGATTGTACATATGTTAATTTCGTTTGCGCATGTTCAAATGTGTACAAATTGTTGTTATCATCGTTGTGATGTATATTTTTTTAAACTATAGTAAAAAAGGAACATACAGGATCACTTGATGCAAACGGCTACTGCAGTACATGGTCACCTACAGTAAGCTTGAAACAAAGAAAGCTAAAAATTTTGTAGTGTTATGCTACTTACATATCATTTTACACTATTTTAAATTTATTTTTCCATTTTGTTTTTGATTTTCTGCATTCACCTCAAAACTGGATATTTTGCATCACCTTTATTTCCATAGGATCCTGTAACGTTTTTAAACCATAAGAACACAATAACAAATCATTTTCACTTCGTATTTTCACGCTATCAGCACATTTTAAATCGGTGTAGATGGAGCCTACCTTTTTCGATCTTTTATTTAGTTCTCCGTAACTCTGCAATTTCGGCTTCGTGCGCGCTGTTGCGCTACCTTTTTTCCTATATCAATAATATCTCATTTTTCACTTAAATCTTGCCGTTTCTCTATTACGAGCCTAAAACCAAAATTTGACATGTTTTGACATCGTTGTTTATCTGGTTGTCATGGCAATTTTTATTCAAATTCGTTACCGGTCTGATGTTTTTACTTCAAAACTTCCACAAAAATACTCTTTTTTTCTTGGCCATTTACAAAAATTTGCTTGTAATTTAAATAATTTCCCGTTCTTTTCACAAATCCGTCGTCGAGCGCGGAGCTCTCTAAAAAAAGTATAAAAGCCGAACAATCGGCCAATAAAGTGAGTCTCGCTTCAGCTTTCGTACTAGAAGCACCTCCTAAAGGCCTTATCCCGGGGCCGCACTGCCCCGTCTGGATCCTGCAAGCCTCTGCCTTCATCTGAAGTCGTCGTCTAGCCACGCCTACGCCTCCACCTACTAGTGCCCGCGCTATCTTTAGCCGCTGTGCGTGCTTGCTTCAAGCGCTGCGTGTGCCTACTCCGGGCGCTGCGTGTGCCTACTCCGGGCGCTGTGTGTGCCTACTCCGAGCGCTGTGTTTGCCTACTTCAAGCGCTGCGTGTACCTGCTCCAGACGCTGCGTGTACCTACTCCAGACGCTGCGCGTGCCTACTCCGGGCGCTGTGTGTGCCTAGTCCGGGCGCTGTGTGTGCCTACTTCAAGCGCTGCGTGTGCCTACTCCAGACGCTGCGTGTGCCTAGATCAGGCGCTGCGCTACAACAGGCATAGCCTGTGCATACTCCGTGAGCGGTGAGCACCACTGCCAAGCGCGGTGTGCCACCTTGGTCTTCGGGTTCCGTTTCAGTACTCATTTATCTTTGTTATTTTTTTTTATAATTGTAATTCACGTCACCCATCATCATCTTCATATTTTTTTTATATAAAAAAACTGTAAATATCTTTTAAAATTTTAAATAAATTATTCGTTTTTTTGTTGTTTCGTTGTTGTTAGGTTAGGTTCTTTTGTTTTTAATTGTCGCTTTACGACATTTTGGCGCCCAACGTAAAAGTTCTCTTTCTCTCTTAATTTTTTTTTTCTTTTCTTCACCTTTACTACGCCTTATCCATTTCCTTTTGATTTAATTGCTTTCTCTTTCGTTCTTAACTCTTTATTTACTCATCCTTATCATATCTTCCAAATTCTAAAACAAAACTTCATCTAGTTTTTCAACTTATCTGGATTATATTTAGACCTGCATATAACACTTCACTTACATTCATCACTTTAATATTTTTATTCTAGATAACTTAAAGAGGTACAATTTTTAATTAAATTTTTATTTCTTAAACTTAACTTTGCACTTAATTATAACAATGAGAAGGGTTATTAAGTACGAATTCCTTAACAAGGCCGAACTCGAATACGAAGTGAAGATTAGATGTGAGGAACCAGCTAATACTGTTTTGCTTCTAAAAAAACAGGTTTTGCGTTTAGTTGCGAATTCTCACCCTGAAGATATTCTGTCTTCTCCAATTCCGATCGAGGATGACTTGTCTCAAATTGGTTCTACTTTGACCTACCTGGACTGTAAAATTAAAAAAATTTTACAAGGTGAAACCAAATACTTACGACTAATAGAAACTTTTATTAATCATGTTTTTTACAGATTGGAGCGAATAGATACTGACTTATATCCAGACTTTAAAGCTATTTTCGATACTTTGAAGATGAAATTTGACGCTATTACTAAACAATTCGAATCCTTGACTCCACCTCCAATTGAAAATGACTCTCCATCACTTGACCCTCCTGTTGACCCGACTGTCATGGAACCTCCTCTTGTTTCTCAAACTTCTGTTAAGATCCATACCCCGTATCCTTCACCACCACCTCAATCTTTTTCTCCAACTAACGTCTCAAAGATCTGAAAAGAAACTTAATGGTAAAAGCGTCCAAGATCCTTTCTTCAAAAACTTGAAGAATACTGCTTAGCTCGTGGCTTGTCCAAAGACTTGTTGATTTCTCAAGCGTTCGAAATTTTCACCGACAATGCTCTTCATTGGTTCAGATTTAAATATAATCAGAATCCAAACTTAACTTGGAACGAACTTTCCTCTTTATTAATCAAAGACTTTGGTGGTTTTGATTATGATCATAAACTTCTAGAAGCGATTAGGAATCGAACTCAAGGCCGTGATGAACCTATCGTTATCTATATTTCCATCATGTCTGGAATGTTCTCTCGTCTTTCGAAGAAGATTTCTGAAACAGAACAATTGGAGATTATTTTGAGGAATATTCGCCCATGTTATTCAGTCTTCGTAGCTCTAAAAGACATTGACTCTATCGACTCTCTTCTGGCTACTTGCCAAAACTATGAAAAGTTCCTAGACAGAGACAAACAATTTAAAGAACCAAATGTACAACAGACTCCTCTTATTTCTGAATTCAACTACAAGCATTCCACTTCAAGTTCAGTTGACTCTCCAAATTCTTCTAATAACTCACGACTTTCTCCTCCTTTCATGAATAAATTCACTTCATCCTACAAATACCCTTCTAGACAAGTTAATAGTCTCTCTCAAACTAAAGCTCTTCAAGAAAGCTCTTTTTGTGTTCGCTGTCGTAAACAAGGTCATACTTTGAACACTTGTACTCAACCACGATTCGTGATTTGTTTCAAATGTGGTCTTAAAGGTTTTAAAACTGCAGATTGCCCTACTTGTTCTCCCAAACCACATACTAGTTCAAAAAAACTAACTGCTGACTTGAAAAGTAACTTAAACTTTGATAATGACGATTGGACTAGTTGGATTAAAACAATTCAAAACTTCTTTTCTTGTTACAAAATCTCTTCTACACTCTACTCCAAAGAACAAGATCTTAATCGTCCATTCGTTAATGTCAAAATTTATGACTTAACTTTATCTGGTTTACTAGATTCTGGCAGCTCAGTAACTATTCTGGGTAATAATTCTCATTTGGAAATTCTTAAACTGGGCTGTAAACTTTTCAAGTCAGATCTTATTACTGTCTCTACTGCTAATAATCAAAAAGTTAATTCCTTGGGTTATTTTGACTTACCTGTTCATTTCAATAATCAAAATCATTTGATTAAAGCTTATGTTTTCCCTGAAATGTTTCCTTCGCTAATACTAGGTATTGACTTTTGGAGAAAATTTAATCTTTTACCTAGTGTTTTATCTTCGCTTAACTTTACAGAATCTAAATACTCTGATATCGTAACTAAGGATATTAAAGTTTTACCTTATGAGCATTTAACTCCTAACCAAAAGAACATCGCTAACGACATCATCCAAAGCTTCAAGACAATTTCTTTTGAAGAAAAAGGTATCCTGGGAAGCACACACTTAATCACCCACAAGATTGATACTGGTGATTCTCTTCCAATCAAACAAAGATGTTACAGACTGTCTCCTGAAAAACAAAAGGCGTTAATTAATGAAGTTGACAAGATGCTGGGATGGAACGTCATTGAACAATGCGAAAGTCCTTGGTTATCTCCAGTTCTAATCACTCCGAAGAAGAATGGTGAATGGCGTTTCTGCGTAGACAGCAGGAAGCTTAACTCAGTTACACGTCGTGATGCTTATAGTCTGCCACTGATAAGTGAAATTTTGGACAACCTGAAGAATGCCAAATACTTATCAAGCATCGACATTGCGAAAGCATTTTGGGAGATTCCCTTGAATCCTGCTGATAAAGATAAAACTACATTTTATGTACCTGGAAGAGGTATGTTTAGATTCAAGGTAATGCCTTTTGGTCTCACTAACTCACCTGCAACTCTACAAAGATTAATGGATATGCTTTTTACTCCTGAATTTGGGAACAAGGTATTTTGCTATCTGGATGACATCGTTATTATTAGCGAGACTTTTGATGAACACATATCGCTTCTCATGAAAGTTCATGAAAAACTTTCATATGCTAATCTGACTATTATGAGAAGAGTCAATTCTTCAAGAAAGAACTGAAATACCTTGGTTTTCTAGTGGACGAGTATGGTCTACGTGCTGATCCAGATAAAATAAAAGCTATTTTAGAATATCCTGTACCTACTTGCAGAAAAGAAGTACGAAGATTCATAGGCACCTGCAGCTGGTTCAGAAGATTCATTCCAAACTTTAGCACTATTGCCTCTCCACTCAACCAACTAACCTGTTCCGGGAAGACCGCTCCTAAATTTTTACGGAATTCACAAGCTGCAACTGCTTTCCAGAAACTTAAAGAAGCTTTGGTAACTGCTCCTGTCCTTGCTTGCCCTAAATTTGCTTGAACTACCCTTCTCTGTACATTGTGATGCATCAAATTATGGCATAGGAGCAATGCTTACTCAACATCAAGATGACAAAGAAGTCGTGATTGCTTACATGAGTAAAGCACTAAACAAAAATCAACAGAACTACTCAACTACTGAAAGAGAAACATTGGCTGTAATAACTGCGTTAGAACATTGGCGATGTTACCTAGACAATGGTAAAGAATTTACAATATATACTGACCATGCTGCACTTAAATGGTTTCAGAACTTATCGAATCCATCAGGAAGACTTGCTCGCTGGACTTTACGCTTATCGTGCTTTAACTTTGTCCTGAAACATAAAAAAGGAAAGGATAACGTTGTTGCAGATTTATTATCAAGACATAAGAATCAACAACGTCCTGATACAGGAGAAACTTCACCTCAAGGCGTACATCCAATTACGATTAAAGAACCACCTGATCGTAAACTTGAGCACTACAACAAGATTTTTCTCGGATGCTCCAACAACCCAGACGCATATCCCAACTACACTATCAGGGATAACAAACTTTACCGCTGCATCCATTCTCCCGATCGTCTAAACGATGACTTTATTTGGAAACAAGTTCCACTACCTCAAGATAGACATGCACTTATTGAAGTTAACCATGGTTCCCCTTCAGAACTCCATCTTGGTATCTTCAAGATATTCAAGAAAATATCTTTAAAATACTATTGGCCTGGTATGTTTAAGGACATTGCCAAATTAATCTCGACTTGTGAAACCTGCTTAACCTACAAACACCCTAATCATTCTCACTATGGTCTTATGGGTAAACCCAAACTTTGCTCCAGACCTTTTCAAACTATATCCTTAGATCTTATGGGTCCATTGCCTATGACTCGAAAACGAAATCAGTATATTCTAGTAATTAACTGCAATTTTACTAAATATACTATGATTTTTCCCCTTAAACGTGCTACTTCAGCTAATATTATTAATGTTTTGGAAAATTCAGTTTTTCTAGTTCATGGCATTCCCCAAACTATTATAATGGACAACGCGGTTCAATTTCAGTCGCGAGAATTCCACTCATTCTTAAATTCTTATAACGTTCCTTGTATTTTTCACACAGCTTTATATTGTCCTCAGGTTAATTCTACGGAGAAGTTTAATAGTACAATTATTACAGCTCTAGCATCTCTAGTAGGAGTCGATCATAGATCCTGGGACAACCATCTTGCTAAGATTCAGTACACAATGAACAGCGCTACAAATGTAGCTACTGGCTTTACTCCCAAACTTTTTAGTCTTTGGTAGGGAAACAATACCTTGTGGTTCCTTCTATACTCCAACTCAGAACCTTGAGGAATTGATATTTATGCCTCGTGATATTTACGCGTCTAATGCTGGTCTCCTCTCATCTATTTTTCACAAAGTTCAAACTAAACTTCACATAGCTCACGCTGAAAATAGCGCTCGCTATGATCTTCGCCGGTCTTTTAAAGAATTTAATGTGGGAGACACTGTTTGGCGTAAAAACCATGTTTTAAGCAATGCCGGCGCATACTTTAATGCTAAACTTGCCCCTAAGTTCATCAAGTGCAAAGTGATAGCTAAACTGTCACCACTAGTCTATGTGCTTGAAGACCCTAATGGAGTTAGAGGCAAGTGGCACATCAAAGATGTAAAATCATAAATTTTCTTAACTTTTATTAACTGTTAATTTGTATATATGTATAAATATCACCATCATTCTCACCTTATTTTTTTATTTCTTTTAATTTGTTTGTTTGTTTGGTAATCCAGTGTTCTTCAACACATCTTGCTTTAGGACCTCGAATTTTCGTTGGTTAATCTTCACTTTTTATTTTTATTTCAGACACATCTCGTTAGTGATGTTGCTGATCTCTGGCTTTGAGCCCTACCGCTCTGACCGTCCTTAATCTTTACTTAAGTCGTAGCGATAGTTCTTAAGATTAATTTCTTTATCTTTATCTTCACTTGGGAGCGGCTGACTACTCCCTTAATAGATTTTTTTTCTTCCACCCAGGATCGGATGACAACTCCTTAAATAAGCCTGAATGTCCTTTCGAAAACACACTTTTAAGAGTGGTAGTCATTGAATGTGAACTCCACCCTTACCTGAATGCAGATGATGAATGTAAGAGATAGTATATCTGATTTTGCCTGGTGATGTTTGTTTCTGCAAAGCTGTGTTTTTATGGTTTATTTTAGAATGTACATATCAAAATTTTTGGTGAGTCAAAAATTTTCCAGGGTCGGGGGGAAAATGTAGTGTTATGCTACTTACATATCATTTTACACTATTTTAAATTTATTTTTCCATTTTGGTTTTGATTTTCTTCATTCACCTCAAAACTGGATATTTGCATCACCTTTATTTCCACAGGATCCTGTAACGTTTTTAAACCATAAGAACACAATAACAAATCATTTTCAATTCGTATTTTCACGCTATCAGCACATTTTAAATCGGTGTCGATGAAGCCTAGCTTTTTCGATCTTTTATTTAGTTCTCCGTAACTCTGCAGTTTCGGGCTTCGTGCGCGCTGTTGCGCTACCTTTTTTTCCTATATCAATAATATCTCATTTTTCACTTAAATCTTGCCGTTTCTCTATTACGAGCCTAAAACCAAAATTTGACATGTTTTGACATCGTTGTTTATCTGGTTGTCATGGCAATTTTTATTCAAATTCGTTACCGGTCTGATGTTTTTACTTCAAAACATCCACAAAAATACTCTTTTTTTCTTGGCCATTTACAAAAATTTGCTTTTAATTTAAATAATTTCCCGAACTTTTCACAAATCCGTCAGCCGGAGCTCTCTAAAAAAAGTATAAAAGCCGAACAATCGGCCAATAAAGTGAGTCTCGCTTCAGCTTTCATACTAGAAGCACCTACTAAAGGCCTTATCCCGGGGCCGCACTGCCCCGGAATCCTGCAAGCCTCTGCCTTCATCTGAAGTCGTCGTCTAGCCATGCCTACGCCTCCACCTACTAGTGCCCGCGCTATCTTTAGCCGCTGTGCGTGCTTGCTTCAAGCACTGCGTGTGCCTACTCCGGGCGCTGCGTGTGCCTACTCCGGGCGCTGTGTGTGCCTACTCCGGGCGCTGTGTTTGCCTACTTCAAGCGCTGCGTGTACCTGCTCCAGACGCTGCGTGTACCTACTCCAGACGCTGCGCGTGCCTACTCCGGGCGCTGTGTGTGCCTAGTCCGGGCGCTGTGTGTGCCTACTTCAAGCGCTGCGTGTGCGCACCTACCACAGGCATAGCCTGTGCATACTCCGTAAGCGGTGAGCATCACTGCCAAGCGCGGTGTGCCACCTTGGTCTTCGGGCTCCGTTTCAGTACTCATTTATCTTTGTTATTTTTTTTTTAAAAATAGTTGTAATTCACGTCTCCCATCATCATCTTCATATTTTTTATATAAAAAAAACTGTAAATATCTTTTAAAATTTTAAATAAATTATTCGTTTTTTTGTTGTTTCGTTGTCGTTAGGTTAGGTTCTTTTGGTTTTAATTGTCGCATTACGACAATTTGTTTTGACACCTGAAGACTAAGATGAAATGCCTTACAGCTTATAATTATACAGACTCTATAGTCAAGAGGCCGAAATGCGCCGATGTAAGCACTGCTGCTTAGCGGCAGAAATAAGTAAAAGGGTTTTTAAAACCTCATTTTATTCATTTTAGTCATAGATAAGTACGAACGAAGAAGTCGAAACACAATGCATCGTCATATGTCTACAGAGATATAACCCCAGTACCCAGTAGCTCTTCTGCAAACGTTTCTGCTATAGACAATTCCCCGAGAAAGAAAAAAATAAAGAAAACTATTGATATTCTTCGGAGTCGCCTAGCTATGAAACAAAAAAAAATTAAAAATATAAGAGCACAAAAAAACGGGCTAATGAAAAGTAGAAAAGTTGTCTCAAGTGACGGAGAATCTAGAATGGCTTCCCTCATTTCAAAATAACATTGGTGCTGTAATGGTGTCTAGTTCAAATGATTTGTTGCAACATCTCATCGAAAGGGTGATTAAGAAAAAACAAAATAAAAAATTAAACAAGAGTATGACACGCAACTAAAGACATTTGCTCTTATTTTACACTTTTATAGCCCTAGAGCTTACAATAACATGAGAACAAAATTTGACCTGTGCCTACCACATCCTCGAACACTACGAGTCTGGTACCAAAATGTAGGCTGTAAACCCGGGATCACTTAAGGAAGCCATAGAAACCATAAAGGCTATAAGCAAAGAAAAAAAGATTTAGTCATCGCCCTTCGCCCTTACGTTCGACGAAATGTCTGTCCGCGAGCACATTGAATTTGACGGTCGCTCAAGTAGACAAGGCTAAAGAGGTATTAGTAATTATGGCAGTGGCAATTAATTCCTTTTGGAAAATCCCAATTGCTTATTTTTCGGAAGAGGATTTACTGCTTCACAGAAAGCAACACTTCTAAAACCGTAAGGCTCCGGTATAACCATCTCCGAGTTTTTGACCAAGAGTAGGCATCAAGTATTCACTTCAGCGCGTAAACATTTTGGTATAAAACAATGCTGGTCGTCCGAAGGCAAAATAATAATAATTCTTCCCGTTAAATCCCGAAAGAAAATTGAAAGCATGGCAGAATTAGAACTGCTCACTGCTAAATATCCGTCTAGTACAGATGTGCAGAATGCGCCACAAACTGAAACAATGGCGTGTCAAAAAATCTTCGACGAATAGTGTAAATGTTCGTAAGAAAACGCGCCGACGTTAGTATCCGTTTTTGTGTAATTATACAACATAAATTTGTACAACGTCCCATATTTAGCCGTGTTATGTATAATGTTTTGTGCCAGTAATCAATGTTTTTGTTTGTACTTTAATCAACAAATATAGTTTTTTTAGTAGGTACATTATCAATCGTATGACAATGTTTTCAAAAGAAAATATCAATAAACTTTAATAGGTATTATAGATATTATTATATTTACTTTGAATACATTCATAGGTTGAACGTTTGACGTAAAGTATAATTAAATATTCTATGACTTTGACGTTCAACACAAATGAATTTTAGAAAGTGATGATGTATGTTACTTTTATATCATACAGTATGTGTTTATAATGATTTGTACAGTATACTGTAGCCAGCTTTTTTTTTCATTTTCTTTTCTTTTCCTTATTATTTTTTTAGGTCACACTAATTGTTTATTAACTAATGTTAGCTTTAAGTATAAATTTCTTTAATCATGATATTGAGTAAGATGAGTTGCCCTTAAAGTTATTTTTTTTTATTTCAAATATCGTATAAATTAATTTATTTTTACTTTACTTACATTTTTAATTTAATATTTTTTAAAGTGTTTTATTAGTATTGTGCCTTTTTTAATAATATGTATACAGATAACGATACCGATAATAATGATAGCTTATTCTCATGTTCGTCTTCATCTAACAGTTTTTTAAGCCTGGACTCAGAGTCTTCCGTAGGTCTTAACCTGCATGAACGCATTTCTACCCTCTTTTCTCAATATCCTGACAATCTTAACATAGCTTACATAAACGCTCAAAGTATTCCTTGCCATTATTCTGACCTTCTCGCATCCATTGACAGTGCTCATCTTGATGCTCTTTTAAATTCTGAGTCTTTTATCAAGCCTTCCCTCCCTTCTATTCAATATTCACTACCTGGTGACGTTCTTATTTTTTTATTTACGTTCGGAAATTTCTTACAGGGTTATCAGCGTATCTCCATCAACTCACTCGGAATCTGCGGAACATTTGTTCCTTAGTCCTAACCTTAATATCAATTACTTTGAAACATTAGACATACTTCTTAATACTTTCTGTCCTGTATATAACTATGTAATCTTGATGAGGGATTTCAACACAACATGTGTTGAAAAAAAATTTATGTACTTATAAATTGCAATCTCTTGTGTCTTCTTATAACCTAGAAATCTTGCCTCTATCTGCCACCCACCACTTTCCCAATTGTACTCCATCTCTTCTAGATCTGATTTTCGTATCGTCTTTAAATAGTGTTGCCTTACCACAGACAAATAAATATGCGCTTCATTTTCATATCACGATCTCATTTACCTATCTTAACGTGCACGTCCCCCTACCCCCCACATTTTCGATATCTTAGAAGTTATAAGGGCATTAACTTAGAGACGTTGAGGGGCGATGCTAGTTTAATCGACTGGACACCGGTAATTGATTGTTCTAATATTGAGGACAAGGTGATTAACTTCAATTCTCTAATTTTAGATCTATATAATCACCATGCACCAGTTAAACGTGTGAAAATAAGACACAACCCTGCACCATGGATCACAGCTGATATAAAAGACCTGATGGCACGTATAGATAAAGCCAAAAGAAGATATAAGCGATATCCCCTTGAACGCAATTTCATCATAATCATATTTAAAATACTACGAAATCGCAGCAATCGTTTGTGTAGAAATGCTAAAAGGCGCTATTTTCATGATACCCTCTCAAATTGCGATACTGCAAAATCCTGGAGTTTTCTGAGATCTGTCGGTGTCGGAAAATATTCTGCTAGTGTGGGAAGTGAAATTAACATTGATAATCTCAACGAAAACTTTGCCTACCCTCCTGTCATAGTCTCATCATTCACTAAAGCCAGAACCCTACTCAAACTATCCAAATGCCCAATTCTTCATGGTTCCTCGTTTAATTTCACTTCTGATACTGTGGATGATACCAAGCGATCCGTCCTTGCAATTTCATCTACTGCTATTAGAAATGATAACATCTGCTCTAAAATGACTACGTTGAGTCTTCCCTTTGTCATCCCTATTTTTACTCATATCTTTAATTTCTCTTTATCTTCTTGTTGCTTTCTGTCGTCATGGAAGTTAGCTCATATTATTCCTATACCCAAAGTTTCAAATCCTTCTTCTACAACACATTATCGGCCTATTTGTATTCTACCATTTCTTTCAAAAGTGCTTGAACATATTGTCCACACACAATTGGCTAAGTTTCTTAACCGTAACAATATCTTAAGTACTTTTCAATCTGGTTTTAGGCCTGGCCACAGTACAACTACTGCTTTCCTCAAGGTAACGGATGATATCCGGTGCGGTATAGACCAAAAATACTTAACGGTACTAGTGCTGCTGGATTTTAATAGTGCCTTCAATTCTATTGATTTCGATATACTTCTTAACATTCTTCATTCTATTAATGTGTCTCCTTCAACTATTCAATGGTTTGATTCCTACCTCCGTGGTCGTTCTCAGTGTATTCGTTCAAATGAAACTTTATGTAAGTGGTGCAACCTAGCTACGGGTGTACCTCAAGGCGTCCTTTCTCCTTTACTCTTTTCCGTCTTTATTAACTGCATCACCAAGGTGTTATCTTCAAACTTTCATCTCTACGCAGACGATTTGCAGCTGTATCGTCATTTTCAAGTGACTGAAGCAAATTCAGCAATATTTGAAATCAATAAAGATCTAAATAAAATCTATAAGTGGTCTAGATTATATGGACTTGTTATAAACCCCAAAAAATCACAAGCAATGATTAAAGGCACCAGGTTTACTCGTAGCTTACTTGATTTTACTTAATTCCCAACACTGCAAATTAATGGTACTAAGCGTTTCAGAAACTGTTAAGAATCTGGGCATCATGATGGATTGTAAATAGACATGCAATGCACATATCACAGAAGTTAGCCGGAAAATCAATTATACTTTTCATTCTTTAAAATGTCTTCAAAGTTTTTTGCCTTTATCAACGAAGATTTCTCTTGTCCAAATACTTATTTTCCCGATTCTTGATTACGCTGATGTCTGTTATTTGAATGCGACTGAGGAGCAATTAAACACACTTGAGCGCTTGCAAAACTTATGTATTCGTTATATTTTTTGGCTAAAAAAGTATGACCACGTCTACTCCTATCACAAACAGCTCAAGTGGCTCCCAATCCGACATCGCAGGAATACCCGAATTCTATGCCTCCTCTTTAACATACTATACAATCCAACATCACCACCATATCTACGTGACCGATTCCACTTTGCTCGTTCTCCCGATGCAGTTTGCAGAGCACATTTAAAAATTTAAAATCTCTCCAAAATTATGCCATTATTAATATACATAATACTGCTTATTTCATATAAAATTATATATATATTGTTGCGCGGCTAAGGTGACATCTGGTACTAGCGCCCTCTGGTGTCGGGTAACAGCGAGGAGAGCTTTCCAGAAAATACATGACTAGTCTTTCAAGCAACAGCGCCATCTAGTATCGAACAAAAGAATTAAACTTTCTGGAAGCCGCACACTCGAATTTTCTGCGCTTGGTCGGTTGGCGCACGTATTTACTTGAATATTCTGGAATATTCTGGATGTTTTCGTGGAAGAGCCCTATATAAAGGCGCTGCAATACGCGATCGGGGAAGTATTGAATTTGGCGAGACAAGCGAAGCTTCGGAGCGGAATAAAGTGAATCAGTGTGATTAATTATTAGTGTTTTAAGTTTAATTACTGTAAAGTGAATTAAAGTGTTAATTTCGATAATTCAATACGCAATTTTTATTGTCACGAACCCTAAGCTCGTAACAATTTTTTTCAGAAGTGGGATCAAATCATGCCGATTTTACCGAAGGAGGAATCGGAGGGTGTCCGTACCCGAAGTCTCAACGCCAGTAGGAGACGGACCAGAGGAGATTTGGTGGTGCAACGCCGCAGACGTCGGAGGGCCAACTGCCAGCCACGGAGGCTGCGGGCCCGTCAGTAGCTCCTACATCTGCAGCACCTGACTTAGGTGCTCTGATGGCGATGCTACAGGAGCAGCTGCAGCGCGGACGAGAGGAACAGGCCCGTCTGTTGAAAGAGCAGCAGGAGGAACAGGCTCGCTGACGGGAAGAACTGGCTCGCCGACAGGAGGAACAGGTCCGTCAGTTGAAAGAGCAGCTGCAGAGCCGACAGGATGAACAGGCCCGTCCCGAGAAAGCTGAAACCCGAATCAACCAAGTAAACTATCGGGTTGATAACGTAATGGCTGACATGAAGAAATCGCTGGACGAACTCAAACTTGGAGATGGAGCTACAGCTCCCGTAGTAGCTACAACACCTTCGCTACGTGGGTTCAAGGTGCCACCGTTCGACGGTACCTCTTCCTGGTCAGACTACAAAATCCAGTTCGAGGCTGTTATGAAGCCGAACGGCTGGAATAAAAGTCAGGCCATGACTGCTCTCACACTAGGCCTGCGCGATCAGGCCTTAACAGTTCTGGAAGCTCTCAGTGAGGAAGTAACTTATGAGCAACTCCTTGAGGCATTGGAGGCGAGATATGGCGACGCTCACCTTAAACACGTCTTTCGTGCTCAGCTTAAAGATCGCTTGCAGCGCATCAACGAAACCCTGCAGCAGTGGGCTCTAGAGGTGGAGAAGCTGGTGCGAAAAGCATACCGGTCTGTACCTGCGCTCATTGAAGGGAACCTGGTGCAGACATTCATCGACGGCATCCGCGACGTGGAAGTCAGAGCTGCTGTGAGGCTCGGGCACCACGAGACGCTTAAGGACGCCTTGGCCCAAGGAGGTGGAAGCCGTGCGGCAGGATCATCGTCCCCATCGCGTCAGGGAGGTTGCAGCAGCTACAGTTCGCGACCGCAACAAAGGATACAGCCCTAGGTGTTATGGCTGTGGGGAAAGGGGCCATCTTCGCTCCAGCTGCCCTAAGCGAACTGTAGAAAGGAGAGTTGATCGATCTCGAGAGGGTAGTGCAGCTAACGGCACCGCCTGGCGGTGGCAGGATCGTCGTTTCCCTCGCGCTAGGGAGGTTGCAGCAGTTACGGTTCGCGACCACAATAAAGGATACAGCCCTAGGTGCTACGGCTGTGGGGAAAGGGCCATCTTCGATCCAGCTGCCCCAAGCAAACCCTAGAAAAGGAAGGTGAACGATCTCAGAAGGGAAGTGCGGCTAACATCACCGCCCAGCTGCAGCCGGGATACGACTTTACTATCAGACATCGCAGCGGGAAATCTCATGGCAACGCAGATGCATTGTCAAGAAGACCTTGTCCTGAAGATTGGAAACATTGTACTAGGCAAAAGAGTAAGGAAGTGGTATCCGTGAGGATGCTCAGGACAGACCACCTCAGCAACGAGTGGAAGGACAGCCTACGACATGCACAGCAGGAAGATCCGGACATCAAGCCGATTCTGGAATGGATGAAGGCCCGTGCTACTAAGCCTAAGTGGAGCGACGTCTCAGCGATGAGTTCGACCACTAGAGGCTATTGGGCCCAGTGGGACGGCTTGCTGATTCAGGATGGAGTCCTGTGCCGTAAATGGAACAATGGTCGAGGAGACAGCTGTCGTTTGCAAATGGTTGTCCCTAAGGCTAAAGTGCCGAATGTTCTACAGCTGTGCCATAATGGTCGTTCAAGAGTCCATCTGGGAGTTAAACGAACTCTACTGAAGGTCCGAGAACAGTTTTACTGGGTCCATTATCGTGACGATGTCGAGGATTGGTGTCGTACATGTACAAGTTGTGTGGCCGTGAAGGGACCTCAGACACGTAGTAGAGTAGCATCGAAATTGTACAATGTTGGTGCACCATGGGAGAGTATAGCCATTGACGTGGCGGGGCCGTTTCCGGAGAGTGAAAACGGTAACAAGTATTTCATGGTTGTGATGGATTACTTCACTAAGTGGCCAGAAGTCTTCGCCATTCCAAATCAAGAAGCTTCAACAGTTGCAGATAAACTAGTTCATGAAGTCTTCTGTCGTTTTGGAGTACCTTTAGAGATTCACAGCGATCAAGGAAGGAATTTTGAGTCTCAAATATTCCAGGAAACTTGCCGAGTTATGGGTACTCATAAAACAAGAACGACTTCTTATCACCCGCAATCTGATGGAATGGTAGAACGATTTAATCAGACATTGGAGAGGTACCTAGCAAAAGTTGTAGACAACCGGCAACGAGATTGGGATAAGCACATACAACCGTTTTCGCTGTCATATCGAAGCGCTGTTCACGAAAGTACATCAGTGGCACCAGCTTTCGCAAACTTTGGAAGAGAATTACGGCTGCCTGCAGACCTGATCACCGGTATACCACCTGATGCCCCACGCAGTATAACCGATTATGCAAATGACTTGCGGAACAAAATGAGTGACATTTATGAACACGTCAGACAATCGGGCCAGCAAATGTTTGAAAAGATGAAAACCCGGTATAACCGCAAAATGAACAACAAAGGGTTCGACGAAGGTTCACTAGTGTGGTTGTACAATCCGGTCCGCAGCAAAGGGAAATCTCCTAAGCTTCAAGCTAAATGGGACGGCCCGTACCGGATTGTGACCAGGATCAACGATGTAACCTATCGGATACAGAAGGGCGCAAGAGGGACTCCTAAGATCGTCCATGTGGATCGCCTGGCGCGTTATTATGGGGCCGATAATGCTTGGGACGAGCGTGTCTTAGGAGGGGGCACCGTTGCGCGGCTAAGTTGACATCTGGCACTAGCGCCATCTAGGGTCTGGTAACGGAGCAAGGGGAGAGCTTTCCAGAAAATGACAACACTAATCTTTCAACCGACAGCGCCATCTGTTGTCGAAAGGAAGAACTAAGCTTCTGGAAGCTGACTCTCGAACTTTCGGCGCTTTGTCGATTGGTGCGCGTATTTACTTGAATGTTCTGGATGATTCGGTACTAATGTGTATTTATAGGCGTTGCAAGGTGCGATCGGGGAAGTATTGAATTTGGCGAGACAAGCGAAGCTTCGGAGCGGAATAAAGTAAATCAGTGTGATTAATTATTAGTGTTTTAAGTTTAAATTTGTGTAAAGAAAATTAAAGTGTTAATTTATGTGTTTTTATCGGCAATTTTTATTGTCACGAACCTCAAGCTCGTAACATTATTGAACCTTCCTCTAGTCCATGGTGTTCACCAGTGGTGCTGGTGAAGAAGAAGGATGGCAGCATGCGGTTTTGTGTTGACTACCGCCGTTGAACGACGCTACGAAGAAGGACAGCTATCCCTTGCCTAGAATTGATGATACGCTGAACATGCTTACAGGAGTAAAGTGGTTTAGCACGCTGGATCTAAAAAGTGGCTACTGTCAAGTTGAAATTGACCCTAAGGACAAGGAGAAAACTGCGTTCTCGACGGGAAAGGGTCTGTGGCAATTTAAAGTAATGCCGTTTGGGTTGTGCAATGCTCCTGCAACATTTGAAAGGCTGATGGAACTTGTACTTATCGGGCTAATTGGCGATGCCTGTCTGGTCTACTTGGATGACATCATCATCGTAGGCCGTACGTTTGAGGAACACCTTCAAAACCTGGAACGCGTGCTCATGAAGATTCAGAGTGCCAACCTCAAGTTGAGTCTGAAGAAATGTTCACTATTCAAACGGCAAGTTAACTTTTTGGGGTATGTAGTATCGGAAGAAGGTATCCGCACGGATCCAGAGAAAATCGCCGCTGTCAAGGATTGGCCGGTTCCATAAGACAAGACGCAGGTTAGAGCATTTTTGGGTTTGTGCTCCTATTACCGGCGATATGTGAAGAACTTTGCAGATATAGCCTAACCTCTGCATAAGCTAACCGAGGAGAAGCGACGTTTCTGCTGGGATGAAAGTTGCAATATCGCATTCCAGGAGCTCAAGAACCTTCTGTGCAAAACACCTATTTTGGGATACCCTGATGCAAGTAAAGAATTTATAGTTGACACAGACGCAAGTGATACCGGACTCGGCGATGTGTTGTCTCAACGGAACGGTGATCGAGAGGTTGTGATAGCATACTTCAGCAAGTCCTTGTCAAAACCGGAAAGGAACTATTGTGTCACAAGACACGAATTGCTAGCTGTGGTAAAGTCATTGCAGCATTTTAGCAAATATCTTCTGTGGCGGAAATTTCATCTTACGAACTGACCATGCTGCACTAAAATGGCTATTACAGTTTAAAAATCCAGAAGGACAAGTTGCGAGGTGGATTGAACTCAACTGCAGCCGGAATACGACTTTGATATCGAACATCGCAGCGGGAAATCTCATGGCAACGCAGATGCATTGTCAAGAAGACCTTGTCCTGAATATTGCAAACATTGTACTAGGCAAGAGAGTAAGGAAGTGGTATCTGTGAGGATGCTCCGGACAGACCACGTCAGTAACGAGTGGAAGGACAGCCTACTACATGGCCAGCAGAAAGATTCGGACATCTAGCCGATTCTGGAATGGATGAAGGCCAGTGCTACCAAGCCCAAGTGGAGCGACGTCTCAGCGATGAGTTCGACCACTAGAGGCTATTGGGCCCAGTAGGACGGCTTGCTGCTTCAGGATGGAGTCCTGTGCCGTAAATGGGAAAATGGTCAGGGAGACAGCTGTTGTTTGCAAATGGTCGTCCCTAAGGCTAAAACTGCCGAATCTTGTACAGCTGTGCCATATTGGTTGTTCAAGAGTCCATCTGGGATCTACTGAAGATCCGAGAACGGTTTTATTGGGTCCACTGTCGTAACGATGTCGAGGATTGGTGTCGTACATGTACAAGTTGTGCGGCTGTGAAGGGACCTCAGACACGTAGTAGAGGAGCATTGAAGTTGTACAATGTTGGTGCACTATGGGAGAGAATAGCCATTGACGTGGCGGGGCCGTTTCCGGAGAGTGAAAGCGGTAACAAGTATTTCATGGTTGTGATGGATTACTTCACTAAGTGGCCAGAAGTCTTCGCCATTCCAAATCAAGAAGCTTCAACAGTTGCAGATAAACTAGTTCATGAAGTCTTCTGTCGTTTTGGAGTACCTTTAGAGATTCACAGCGATCAAGGAAGTAATTTTGAGTCTCAAATATTCCAGGAAACTTACCGAGTTATGGGTACTCATAAAACAAGAACGACTTCTCCATTCACCCGCAATCTGACGGAATGGTAGAACGATTTAATCAGACATTGGAGAGGTACCTAGCAAAAGTTGTAGACAACCGGCAACGAGATTGGGATAAGCACATACAACCGTTTTTGTTGTCATATCGAAGCGCTGTTCACGAAAGTACATCAGTGACACCAGCTTTCGCAAACTTTGGAAGAGAATTACGGCTGCCTGCAGACCTGATCACCGGTATACCACCTGATGCCCCACGCAGTATAACCGATTATGCAAATGACTTGCGGAACAAAATGGATGACATTTATGAGCAAGTCAGACAATCGGGCCAGCAAATGTCTGAAAAGATGAAAACCCGGTATGACCGCAAAATGTACAACAAAGGGTTCGACGAAGGTTCACTAGTGTGGTTGTACAATCCGGTCAGCAGCAAAGGGAAATCTCCTAAGCTTCAAGCTAAATGGGACGGCCCGTACCGGATTGTGACCAGGATCAACGATGTTAACCTACCGGATACAGAAAGGCGCAGGAGGGACTTCTAAGATCGTCCATGTGGATCGCCTGGTGCGTTATTATGGGGCCGGTAATGCTCGGGACGAGCATGTCTTAGGAGGTGGCAGCGTTGCGCGGCTAAGTTGACATCTGGTACTAGCGCCCTCTGGTGTCGGGTAACAGCGAGGAGAGCTTTCCAGAAAATACATGACTAGTCTTTCAACCAACAGCGCCATCTAGTATCGAACAGAAGAATTAAGCTTTCTGGAAGCCGCACACTCGAATTTTCTGTGCTTGGTCGGTTGGCGGCGCTGCAATACGCGATCGGGGAAGTATTGAATTTGGCGAGACAAGCGAAGCTTCGGAGCGGAATAAAGTGAATCAGTGTGATTAATTATTAGTGTTTTAAGTTTAGTTAGTGTAAAGTGAATTAAAGTGTTAATTTCGGTAATTCAATCGGCAATTTTTATTGTCACAAATCCTAAGATCGTAACAATATATATGAAATAAGCAGTGCCTTTGTACAAAATATCTTTTATTTTTTTATTGTCACATTACTTTGTGTGTACATAAATTGTTAAATAAATAAATAAGTAAATGCCTTGTGTTCTGCAAACATTATTTTGACATACTTGACGTACATATATGTGATTCGCCTGCTATATCAAATCATAAACACTTAATTATTAAATTAATAATGGAAAATTATTTTATTATTAGATTGAGGTATGAATCAAAATTGCAAATTACCTCTAAGGAGAGCTTACGACATTTTTCCAATAAATTTGTTATTTTTGGTGGAAAATAAAAATCACAAACTTTTTCTTATTTTTTATTTTATGTCCCCAAACATAAAGATATTCATTTTATGATACAGACAGAGCGCTCTGTATTGATTATTGAATTTGATTTATAGCGCAGCACTATTCGTCTCACGCACATGCGCATTTCACTCACACCGGTTCATTTCGTTTTTGGTCATCCTAATCACTCCATCGCCAATCTATAATGTATACTATATCTGTAGTTTTTATCGATAAAATGAAGTGTATATTAAAATTTTATGACCTTAAATTTTTATAACCACAAACCCGGACTTATTCTATGCTCTTTTGTAAGAGTACAAAGCCCAGGTATTCAAATCGCAGAAGGACTAGCCCAAAGCCGCAAAGCCAAAAGCCTATTCAAACCATAGACGTAATAAAACACTATGATTGAAACCGATTCAAAGATTCAAACAAGGCGACGTGTCATGAATGTATGTGAATTAAATGTCAAAGTGACATCTCACACAGAAAAGTTCTTGTCCGTTTTTAATTGAGAAAATTGGAAATTGTTATAAAATGTTATTAGTTACTTATGCAGACAATATTTAATTATTATATTTATTGGAAATTCTAAGGGTTGTTTTTAATGAAACACAATGACCACCTTACGAGAACGCCAACTAAGTAAGCATTAATAGTGATTGAAGATTAATCTGTTTTGATTTTAAATAATTACTATTTTTTGTGTTTAGATGCCCTCAAGCAAATGCTTAACCTAAATCAACCTTTAACAAAAGCTGTTGCTACTGAACCTACATGGAAAGTTCTTATTTATGACAGAGTTGGACAAGATATTATTTCTCCTCTTATATCTGTAAAAGATCTGAGAGAATTAGGAGTCACCTTGCATGTGTAAGTACCAAATACATTTACGTAATTTTTAAATGGATTCTTTTGAAGACACATTTTTTTTAATTAAATGTTAGATCTAAGCTATGAAAGTCATAGTAAAAAGTTAGATATCGGTAAATTTTGTAGTTGATGACGAGTACGTTTACCTGGGACAAATAGTCCGACTAGGTAAGTCCAACTTCGACCGAGAGGTCATTCGACGGATTCAACTCGGCTGGGCAGGGTTTGGGAAATTACGACACACCTCGTCAGGTATACCTCAAAACCTGGAAACTAAATTGTACAACCAGTGTGTTGCTAGTGATGACTTACGGATCTGAGACGTGGTCCTTCACTGCTGGCCGTATGAGGACGCTCAAGGTCGCTCAGCGAACTATGGAGAGGGCTTTGCTCGGAGTTTCTCTGCGTGATAGACTCAGAAATGAGGATATCCGCAGTAAAACCGGAGTGACCGACATAGCCCAACGTATTAGTAAGCTGAAATGGCAATGGGCCGGCCATATAGCTCGAAGAACCGATAACCGATGGAGAAGAAAGGTTCTCGCTAGTGGCAGCCTCGTACCGGTAGGCGTAGTGTAGGGCGACCCCCCACTAGATGGAGTGACAACCTGGTAAGACATGCAGGGATAGAGGTGGCTCAGGACCATGCTTTGTGGTATACCTTAGGGGAGGCTTATGTTCAGCAGTGGACTTGTGACGGGCTGTAATGTTGATGATGATGATGATGAAACTTCATATAGTTATCTATTGTTATACACTAATCTTTTTTACTAGGTTTTTTATACATTTGCCAGCTAAACTTAGGTTTAGTTTTGAGTGTGGCGTAATGCTATCATTTTCATGCCATGCCTAGACTTAAGTTTTACTGTAACATATTGGCTAAAAATGGTAAAGATAATAAAAATTCAAAAAAGTTACTGTATACAACACAAAAACATAAAATGATCACTATAGAGGTCTACTATAAAGTTTTCTTAAATTTATATTACTCATAGATTTTAATACTTCTTCCTATATTTACAGACAGCTGCATTCAGATAGAGATCCTATACCTGAAGTACCTGCAGTATACTTTTGTTCACCAACAGAAGAAAATCTTGGTCGAATTTGTCAAGATTTAGATAATGGTGTTTATGACCAATACCATCTCAACTTTATATCACCTATCACCAGGCAAAAACTTGAAGACCTTGCCGCATCAGCTATTCAATCCAATGCTGCTCTAAGCATTCATAAAGTTTTTGATCAGTATTTGAATTTTATATGTTTAGAAGATGACTTATTTATTATGAAACACCAAAAATCTGACAATTTGTCTTATTATGGTAAGATATTTAGTTTAAAAAACAATGCTTGCTTTAGGTTAAGAGCGCTACCAACCCTTATAATACAAGCAAATAATTTACATTGACACACCATTATTTACTTTCAGTATTGTTTCAATGTTTCAGAAATTTCATAGAATAAATTCCCAGCATATTTCTTAAAAAACGAATTATCCATCACACAGGACTAGATACTATTTAATCTGTGTATTGTTTTCCCATAAATATATAGGATAATAGAATATAATATTTTTAATTCAATATAAAATTGTCACTAAATTTTGTTTAGGTGTGTAAGAAAAGAGTTGCACTTCCATTATGGATAGGTAAAATCTTTTAAATTTGTCTTTTTTTTATTTAGAAGTATTTTCCAACACTAGCCTAAGAATAGGTTACCACCAAAGAAAAGGGAAGAAGAGATGCATTTCCATACAAATGTCAGACAATAGACTAGAATGGTCATCACTCAAGTTACCATTTCTTTAAGATATATTTATTGCATCTGCTTTGTTGAAAACTTTCATTAACATTGATTTAAGCTATTGTAATCAATTAAAAATAAATATTTATTACAACTATAACAATTTATTTATTGTTTGTTTCCAGCAATCAATAAAGGAGACACTAAAGATACAGAGATGGAAGCAATTATGGATGATATTGTAGAAAGCTTATTCTCAGTATTTGTTACTCTGGGTATTTTTTTTAAATATTAATACATATACCACTAACCCTAGAAATGTGTAACAAAAATTGTCAACTTGAACATACTTTATTACAATTCTTTTATTTCTTTTAAGGTAATGTTCCAATTATACGATGTAGCAAAGGTAATGCAGCAGAAATGGTAGCAAATAAATTAGATAAAAAGCTGAGGGAGAATTTGTGGGATGCTAGAAACAATTTATTCCATGGAAACACAGGCCAAACTGGTTCATTCAGTTTTACAAGACCTATGCTTATTTTATTAGACAGAAATATAGATATGGCAACACCTTTACATCATACTTGGACATACCAGGCTTTAGCTCATGATGTACTAGATTTATCATTAAACAGGTAAGAAAATCATTTTAATGACGAAATCAGATAAATTAACTTCTTTATATTTATTTTATCATGCACATTTTTTTAACTTTCTGTAGAGCAGTGGTACCAGAAAACACAGGAACTGTAGTACCAGGACAAAAGCCCAAAACACGAACATGTGATCTTGATTCCAAAGATCCATTATGGTCTGAGCATAAGGGCAGTCCGTTTCCAACTGTAGCTGAAGCCATACAGGAAGATCTAGACAAATATAGGTATGTACATCAAAAATATTTTTTATAGCATTGGGTGACAAACAAGCACACAGTTTACCTGATGGTAAGTGGATGCTGTGGCCCATAAACATTCACATTTATCCTCAATTAAGGATTAAAAATGCAAATGTGTTATCACCCCTGAGTACTAAGATTGGAATGCCTGGATTCCAGTAGAAAGGGTCTCTGGCTCTCTACACTCACCATACAAAAGTAAAGTAAAGTTACAGCTTATATATGTCCCACTGCTGGGCACAGGCCTCCCCTCATTTCTGAAAGGGTTTTTTCCGCCACGCTGTCCCAATGCATGTTGCCAAACTTTACATGTCTTTGAAATATTTTCTTTTCTTATTCCTCAGACATGCAGGTTTCCTCACGATGTTTTCCTTCACCGCCGAGCATGTGGTAAATCAGCACTTAAAATTGCAATTCACAATTTCATTGGTGCTGGCGGGGATTGAACCCGGGTTACTTGCATTCTGTTATATTTACAGCGAACGTTAACCATCTGAGCTACCACGGCTCACCATACAAAACACAGCAGCATTATGCTGGTATTCTATGAGAGTGTGATCCTGCCCGGTTGAGCCGACCCATTCATGTTACAACTATAATATAGCTGTAGCGTGGCTCTACCACATACAAAACATATTTTATGAAACTATAGGTTCAGCTGTGTAACCAGTGTTGTTAACATACAGCAAGTTTGGTTTATATTAGCTATTTTCATAATGTGTCCTGTGGAGTATTGTAGAGATTGGCAGCTAATGTTGAGAATATATTATACTACAAAAATATCAACCATACCAAGACTTAGAGATATTTAAAAAAAAATAATTTCTTAAGTATTGCTTCACAGTTCATGCTGCGTATTTAATACCTGTGATAAAATGATTGATGTTCATAACTTTAATAAGCATAATAAATCTAAACTTGCTATTCTAAAGTACAGGCTGCATAAAAATAGTGACTCATTTTAACTGACTTCAAAAAGAAAGAGGTACTCAATTCGACTGTTTTTTTTAAAATGTGTGTTATGTCAGAACTTTTTCTGGGTGAACCGATTTTGATGGGTATTTTTTTTATTTCAAAGCTGGTGCATTTTGTGTGATCCCATACTCCCATATAAATATGATCAAAATCTAATCAGTACTTTTTTTTTATAGAATAGGGTGACAAATGAGCACATAGTCCACCTGATGGTAAGCGGTTGCTGTGGCCCATAGACATCTACATCTATTCTCAAATACAATTCAAAACGCACATGCGTTGTCACCCATGATGGAAAAGATAGAAAGATGGAAAGCCTTGTTTCCAGCAAAAAGGGTCTCCGGTTCTCTACACTCACCATGACAGCGTGGTCCTTCCCCGGTCGAGTCGACGTATTCGTGTTACAACTATACTACTAATACAGCTGCAGCATGGCTCCACCACATAGGTTTTTGACATATTCTTAATAATGCGTATTTAATTAACTTCAAATACATTGATGAGTTTCTCATTTTATTGAAGGTGGTTGTACAAAATTTTTAATTTTACCACTTGTTGCCTGTAGTATTACTGATTTGTCTTTGCATGAACTTAAAACACATGTAAAATTAATTTTATGAAGAAAGGATATTATGAATGAAATTATTTTATTAAAATTAAAATAATGTATATTACTGAGCAACTTTAAATATTTTTTTTTTTGTAAAAATAATTTGAGGTAAAATTTTTACTTGTGAAGGAAAATTGTCTACTTAAAGAGTCTAATCACAAGGTCTCCCACAATGAGGACCTGATGAAGCTGTGGCATAGTTTTTTTGTCTTTCAAAAAGTGTTTTGTAAAAGCCAATCCCAAATAGATTATCAATTAGAGGAATCTTTGCTTGTCTTCCTCAGTCTATTTTACTTTTGCTTTATCATAAATTAGTTATGTTTCTATTATTTTTGTATAAGAACTACAGAAACGCGAAACCTAATATGATGCAAAAACATATCCATTATGGAGTATAGAAGTAAGGAGTACCAACTTCCATAGTAGAATAGTTGAAAAGTGGCCATCTGTAAGCAGTAAATAACAGTTCAAAAACCCTCCACAAGAGCGCTGCAGTAGCTACTGGGATGAAATGAACTTAGCAGTTGTTGACGGTTTAAGTGTGCTGCTAAACTGTTCAGTAGCTCTAAAATCTAAAATAATTTTATTTAGTAAATATAACCTCGAAAAAGTCGTCTATCCCACTAATATTTTTCGGTGTGTTCTTTAAAATTTCATCATCATCATCATACGGCCTTCACAAGTCCGCTGAACATAGGCCTCCCCCAAGTAATGCCACAAATCACGGTCCTGAGCCACCTGCATCCATCGACTTCCTGCATGTCTTACCAGGTCGTCACTCCATCTAGTGGGGGGTCGCCCTACACTACGCCTACCGGTACGAGGCTGCCACTCGAGAACCTTTCTTCCCCATCGGTTATCGGTTCTTCGAGCTATATGGCCGGCCCATTGCAACTTCAGCTTACTAATCCGTTGGGCTATGTCGGTCACTCCGGTTTTACTGCGGATATCCTCATTTCTTTATCACGCAGAGAAACTCCGAGCATAGCCCTCTCCATAGCTCGCTGAGCTACTGAGTTATGGGGGATTTGTGGAACACGCACTGGTTGTACACTTTAGTTTTCAGAGATTGAGGCATACCTGACGAGAAGATGTGTCGTAATTTCCCGAACGCTGCCCAGCCGAGTTGAATCCGTCAATTGACCTCTCGGTCGAAGTTGGACTTACCTAGTCGGACTATTTGTCCCAGGTACTCGTCAACAACTTCGAGCATAGTGCTCCCAACAACTACCGGCATAGGTGTGACATGGACATTAAACATGATCTTTGTTTTGTCCATGTTCATCTTAAGACCTATCCATTGGGAGACACCATTGAGGTCATTGAGCATAGTGCTAAGGTCCTCCAGCGATTCTGCCATAAGGACTATATCGTCGTCAAATCGAAGGTGAGTGATGTACTCGCCATTGATGTTAATACCGTATCCTTTCCAGTCCAGTAGCTCGAAAACGTCTTCCAACGCAGCGGTGAAAAGTTTCGGGGATATAACGTCACCCTGTCTTACACCTCTCTACAGTTGGATAGGTTTCGAACTCTGGTTCTGTACTCGGATAGCCATCGTAGCCCTACTGTACAAACACTTCAGCACTTCGATATACCGACAGTCAACTTGGCACCGCTGAAGGGACTGTAGCACCGCCCAAATTTCGACGGAATCAAAGGCTTTCTCATAGTCCACATTCGCCAGGCAAAGTGGCAGATTGTACTCTTCGGTCTTCTGTACAATCTGCCGCAATGTATGTATGTGGTCTACGGTACTGAAGCCTTTTCGGAAACCGGCTTGTTCGGGAGGCTGGAAGTCGTCGAGTCTGCGTGCGAGACGATTCGTAATGACTCTCGAAAATAGCACTTAGACGCGGCTCAGAAGGGAAATCGGTCTGTAGTTCTTCAAGAGAGCGTTGTCGCCTTTCTTAAAGAACAAGACCACCGCACTTCTGCTCCACGCCTCCGGAGTAGTGCCACTATGGAGGACGGAATTGAAGAGCTTCTGAAGGACTTCAAGTACCGGTGTTCCACCCGCTTTCAGAAGCTCCGCTGTAATTCCATCCTCGCTTGGGACCCTGCCGTTTTTAAGGTGCTGGAGAGCCATTCTAATCTCGCTCAGACTGACGTCCGGGATATCATCGGAATAGTGTCGGGTAATACTTGCTCTTGGATCGTTACTCACACTTGTGTGTGGCTCCAACGATGATGTGTATAGCTGCCCATAGAACCTCTCAATCTCACTCAAAATCTCAGGTGTCCCGGAAACGATGGTGCTACACTCAGTCTTCAGCTTTGACAGTTGGCTCTTTCTGGCAGACAGATCTCTGGCAAAGACTTTAGAGCCCTGGTTCCGCTCGATCGCTTCTTTAATACGAGCAGTATTAAAGTCGCGTAAGTCGCCACACGTATTTGGAGATCCGTCTGTTCAATTGCCTGTATGCTGTCAAATCTGTCTCATCTCCCGTCTAAGAGCCATGAGATTAAGAGTGTGATCGGAGAGTTTTTGTGTTCTTCTGCGGCGGGTCTTGCAGAACTTAGCTCCGACCGCATGGACAGTTTCCACGAGCTTGTCATTCATATCGTCCACTGCATTGCAATCTTCTAGGCACTGGAAGCGGTTACGTAACTCGAGCTGAAAAGTCTCGGGATTCTGGATTAGAGCACGAAGGGGACGGAGCGTTGACTTCATTAGACGAGACCTCCAACTTAACGTTTAGGTTCAGTGTGCCTCTAACCATTCGGTTATCGCTGCCGGTTTTCACCCTTGCGATCACTGAGACATCACTGAACAGTTGGCGTCTGGTCGTCATATTGAAGTCAATCTCTTTTTGTGGTAGAGCCACGCGGCAGCTTTGCTGTCGCACGTATGGGCCGGCTCAAGCCGGGGTGGTACCACGACCTCACAGAATACCGGCGTGAAGTGGAAGCTTTGTTTCCGCGTTTCGTCTGGTGAGTGCAGGTGGCCGGAGGCCCAAATCCCCCCCCCCCATCAACATGGTAGCGGAATTAAATGATAGACTACCCCAGGAGGGTACCAGCACCCCTGGAGAATCCCTCGCTGAGCATCCACGACCATGTTTCTCCACTTCTGAGCGTGGGTGCTCAGGCTGCCCCGCGTATTCTGGGGGGGGGCAATATTCCGCTCAAGACTAAAACTGCTCGGGGCAAACGGAGCAACAAGACCAAGGCGACCCCTGCCACGCTGTCCGTGAATTTCTGCAATATCAGGGGACTTCACTCTAACCTAAACGCCGTCCACTACCATCTCGAGACGGCGAGGCCGGCTCTGCTCTTTCTGACCGAGACGCAGGTGTCCTCTCCGGCTGATGTCTCGTATCTCTCCTGCCCGGGGTACAAACTGGAACACTCCTTTGTGCCTCGGGCTGGAGTTTGCGTTTACGTCAGAGAGGACATCTGTTCTCGACGCCTCGGCAGACTTGAAGGTTCGGACCTGTCCATCCTTTGGCTACGCGTAGACAGCGACGACCATCCGCGCATCTACGGGTGCCTCTATAGGTCCCATAGCGGTAATGCCGAAACAGACCGACTCTTCGACCACGTCCAAATGGCTGCAGATTCGTTGCTACAGCAGATCCCCTCCGCAGAGATCGTGATCCTCGGCGACTTTAACGCCCATCACGCCGAATGGCTCGGTTCACGTTTAACCGATCATGCGGGGAGATCTGTTCATGATTTTGCCTTGGCATATGGTCTGACACAACTGGTTACTTCGCCTACGCGGATTCCAGATGTGGAGGATCATGCACCTTCCCTGTTGGACCTTCTGCTGACCTCTCACCCGGACGGATATCAGATTTCCGTCGACGCCCCTTTAGGCTCCTCGGACCATTGTCTTGTCCGGAGTGTGGTGCCACTCACGCTGAAATCGCGGTTGCATTCTGCAGGCTGCCGCCGTGTTTGGCACTATAGGTCAGCCGATTGGGATGGGATGCGGTCTTTCTTTGCATCCTACCCTTGGGGGCGGGTTTGCTTCTCGCCGGATGATCCCAACGTTGTTGCGGATTCTGTCGCTGATGTGGTACTTCAGGGTATGGAACTTTTTATTCCTTCCTCTGTGGTGCCCATTGGAGGCAAATCTCAGCCATGGTTTGGTCGCTCCTGTAAAATAGCATCATGCTATAAGCAGGAGTGCTACCGAGCCTGGGCTGACGCTTCAGCGTCCAGGGATGTAAACACCAGCGCTCTAAAAAAGAAGTATAATTCCGCCTCTAGGTCCTTCAAAAGAGTCATTGCCAAGGCAAAGTCAGAGCACATAGGCAGAATTGGCGAGAGACTAGTTCGTCTTCCTTCTGGAACCCGTGCATTCTGGTCTCTCGCCAAGGCTGTCCAGGGGAATTTCTGTCAGCCATCTCTTCCATCTCTGCACAGGGAGGACGACTCACTGGCCCACACCGCAAAGGAGAAAGCCGATCTTCTAGGCTCTTTCTTTGCGTCTAACTCGACTCTCGATGACGGGGGGAGTACGCCGCCGACCATCCCGCGGTGTGAGTGCTCCATGCCGGAAGTGCAGTTCACTCAGCGCTCGGTTCGCAAAGCACTCCTCTCCCTGGACATCTATAAGTCGAGTGGGCCTGATGGAATCCCCCCAATTGTGCTGAGGACGTGTGCTCCAGAGTTGGCACCGGTTTTAACGCGTCTTTTCCGGTACTCCTACTCCCTAGGCGTAGTCCCAAAATCATGGAAGACGGCTTTCGTCCACCCGATCCCTAAAAAAGGCGATCGCTCAGATCCGTCCAACTACCGGCTTATTTCCATCACATCCTTGTTCTCCAAACCAATGGAGTCCATTGTAAACTGCCAGCTCATGAGGTACCTTGAGGATCACCAGCTGATTAGTGACCGCCAATACGGTTTTCGCCGTGGTAGGTCAGCTGTTGATCTTCTGGTCTACCTAACTCACAGATGGGCGGAGGCAGTAGAGTCCAAGGGGGAGGCATTGGCCGTTAGTTTGGACATTGCGAAGGCCTTCGATCGGGTTTGGCACAAAGCGCTTCTTTCGAAGCTCCCTTCCTATGGGCTTCCCGAGAAATTGTGCGATTGGATCACCAGTTTTCTTGCAGATCGGAGCATCAAGGTCGTTGTAGACGGTGCAAGCTCCGATTGCAAGCTTATTAATGCTGGTGTTCCACAGGGCTGCGTGCTATCGCCAACGCTGTTTCTTCTGCATATCAATGATATGTTGCAAACCCGTAGCATTCATTGCTATGCAGATGACAGCACTGGTGATGCTCTTTACACCGGCCGAGCCAATATTTCTCGGGAAAACGTCTCTGAGTGCCGGGACAAACTTGTGTCTGAAGTCGAGTCTCTGCTGGACAGAGTCTCGGATTGGGGGCGACTAAATCTAGTCCAGTTTAACCCCCAGAAGACACAAGTTTGCGCGTTAACCGCTAAAAAGAACCCCTTTGTCGTATCCCCTCAGTTTCAAGGCACTCCCCTTGTTGCCTCAGCCAGTATCGGAATCCTCGGCGTCGACATATCGAGTGACGTGCAGTTTCGTGGTCACTTGGAAGGGAAGGCCAAATTGGCCTCTAAAAAGCTTGGCGTGCTCAGCAGAGCGGGACAGTATTTCATGCCGGCACACCGCCTGCAACTTTACAAGGCGCAGGTTCGGCCGCTCATGGAATACTGTTCCCATCTCTGGGCTGGGGCTCCCCAGTACCAGCTCCTTCCACTTGACCGCATCCAGCGCAGAGCGGCTCGAATCGTCGACGACCGAGTGCTTTCCGATCGGCTCGACTCACTGGCGCTGCGAAGAGATGTTGCATCTCTTTGCGTATTTTATCGCATCTATCACGGGGAGTGCTCTGAGGAATTGTTCGGATTAATCCCAGCCGCCAAATTTCGTGAACGCACTACACGGCAAACGTCCCGATACCATCCACACCATCTGGATGCTTGGCGGTCCACCACTGTACGTTTCAAAAGGAGTTTTCTTCCGCGTACAACCTCTCTGTGGAATAATTTACCACCGGTGATTTTTCCGGACCGATACGACCTGGGGACCTTCAAGAAAAGAGCTTACTCCTTTCTAAAGGGCCGGCAACGCACCTGCAATTCCCCTGGTGTTGCGGTTGATCATGGGCGGCGGTAGTCACTTAACATCAGGTGAGCCACATGCTCGTTTGCCCCCTCTTCTATAAAAAAAAAAAAAAAAAAAAAAAAAAATCTCATTTTTTGTCGAATCGTCGGGGCTCTACCAGGTCCACTTCCTGTGGGGCCGCTTCTGGAAGAAAGAGTTCATCATAAAGAGTCCCTCTTTCTCCATAAAGTCAACCAGCTGCTGGCCCCTACGGTTCCGTTGCCCTACTTCAAATTTCCCTAACTTAAGCTCACCGCCTTCTCTTGTGCCTAGTCTTGCGTTGAAGTCTCCCATCAACACCGTGTGTGGGTTTTGGAGGAATGCATGGCTCTAGAAATATCCTCATACATTTCCTCCACCTCCTTATCGGGATGTGCCGAGGTTGGTGCGTAGACCTGTATGACCTTCAGCGAATACCGTTTGGTGATTCTGAGTATCAGGTACGCGACCCTCGTCGACACACTCCCAATCTTTACAAGTGTGAGAGAGACTTTATAAAACTCTTGACTAAGGTCTTTCCTCGATAATTTGACTTGTTTACCTCTTCTTCCAGCTCCAGTATCTTCTCGTCAGTCCTCAGGGTGCGTGCGTTATACGTTGCCAGGTCGAGTCGTCGTTGGTGGCAACCGAACCACCACAGGAGATTCTTAGCACCCCCTGCCCCGCCGTTACCATGGTCGCCACCGTACCAGGAAAGCGGGGACGCCGGGGACTGGGGGCCGTTTATTTGCGTCGTTGCTCATGGGGGATATTTGCCATAGTTGCCACGCTTGGCGAGCGGGTTGGCAACCGCAGTTTTTTATTATGTTATTGTTGTTATTAGGAAGATGCTGCTGCCTATCTCCTTTTTGTGTCCCTCTGTCGCCTCTTACGACACCCACGGGAAGATATGGGGTAGTGGATATTCTCAACCGCCACTACACGGCCAATTTTACCCCGTAGTTACTGGTTATAGTGGCGCCACCCTTATTTAACAGTTTTCTATGGACACTTTTTAATACACAGTCTGTACTCCTTACTTCTACACTCCATAATAATCATGTTGTCTATGGCCTTGTTATTCACTCACTCAATCTTACTTACAAAACTACTTTGCAGGAGTTCAGAAGCAGAAGTTAAGAAATTAAAAAGTTCTATGGGGCTAGACGCTGATAGCGACCTGGCGCTAAGCCTAGTAAGTGACAACACCCAAAGACTGACAAGTGCAGTTAACTCCTTGCCACAATTAATGGAAAAGAAGCGGCTTATTGATATGCACACTACTATTGCTACTGGTATGCAACATCTTCTTCATATTCTTCTTCATCATCTTCCTATAAAAGTCCACTGCTGGTTGGGTCTCTCCTGTTGTAGGAAAGATTTACCTTATTTGTCACGCTTTGTACGCACATTGATAATCAGCAACAGTGGGAGTCTGCCACCTTAGACGCTGCTGCTCGAGCTAGTCTAGGTATTTTACGTCTGGCGTAAGTAAAATGGTATACCGCCGTCTATCGGAAGCTACAAGAGTTTGGAATTTCCCATAGACGCCTCTTACGGAACCAACATGACAAAAAAGCGGATGGATTCTATTTTACCACTCTTTAAAATAAATAATATCATAAACCTTAAATGTTATGCCGTTTGCATCTCTGGGCCTTATTACAAAATTAGTTTATACCAAAATTTGTTTCACGAAATAACTAAAATATATATATTATATATAGGTATAAAACTAAATTAAATTCTGTATGTACTTATATATAAATATAACGACGAATTACCTCCACACTAGGATTTTCTTCTGTATCTTGGAGGGAGGGGGGGGCAGTTTACATATATAAATAATTATATAATGAGCTATTGCATAAGAGCTAAAGTCGTATCTCTTAGAGTAAAATTTAAACACACAAACATATTAACCGTGACCTCTCAGTATATTTACGAAAATTTAATGTATGTTCACAAAAACGAAGGTAGTTTTAGTAAAAAAAAAACGCGATATACACTCCGTAAACACTAAGAACAAACACAAGCTATTGATACCAGTAAGTAATAATTTGTTTGTAAAATCGTTATGATTTTCACTCACTTTTTACACAGGAATATTGCCACAAAGTTACTTCTGCAACGTATTCAGCACTGCGAGAAGTGCAGCCCTTTCGTCTGAGCGTAGCAAATCATAGGAATTTGGTCGCCTTCCACGACCACCCACAGCCGGCTACGGCTAACTCAGGGGCCTGCGATTTGCTACAGCGGGCGGGGGCTGCTCTCCCTCCGCGCCTACGGCTTTACAAAACCACTAGGGGTAGGGCAGACAAGACTACGTGAAGTAGGGGCGTGCTAATTCGGTTTTAGAACCGATTCGGACCAATCGTATCTATAAAGTCAAATTGCCCTAAACTCTGCTATGATAGTGGTAAATGAAATAATGTAATGTGAATGGTTATAATTTTTTTTTTATATCTGCATCAGTTGTGGTAGCTTTGCATGGGCCAAAGCAGTCTAAAATGTAGCCATCATGTGTCACCAGCAAAAATGGTTTTAACAAGTTTTTGTATTTATGTAAGGAATATGTGTCCTTTTGGAACATATAATTGGAACTTTTGTTTATAAAAATATATGTCCCATCACATATAACTATCGCATTTTCATTATTTTGATTATAAATTGCATTTGGAATCATTGAATTGTGTTGCAATAATTGCTCACGTGATATGTGTTCAATTCCCAGATTTCTAGGCACAAAATCTTGTACCAATATTTCCCTAACCTTATCCATTCAGGAACCATTAATATCTGTGATAACCGGTCATCTGATTCACCAGTTCTCATTTTCATTAAAAGAGCACCTAAACCTAAAATGCCTCTATTTGTTTCTACAAGACGGGATGTTTCATATAGTAAAAGTTCAAATTGTTGTTTATTCATTCCGAGCCAATAATGAAACAAATGCTTTCATCAATTCTTTCAACACTTTCCATATTCGAGAAATCAAGAAATGTGTTGAAAGCATTTATAAAAGAAAGAGCATGTTCCAGTTGTTCAGCCGTAAATGTTCTCAAACTATTTTGAGAATTGAACAACATATCCCAATCAGTACTAAATGTATGCTCTACACAAATACGAGCATTTATAGGCAAGTAATATTTGTGTTTGCTAAGAGTTGTTGCTTTTAGAGGGTCAGAAATTCTATGCAAATCTGTGTTCTGGCAACCAGAAAAAACAATGTGCTGCAGTGTTTGCCGCTCGTCTATACTGCGGCAAACTAATCACCCGAGGTATTTCGTCATCTTGCTGGTCGGTATTTGGTGGGCTTTGAGGTTCTTGGGGTTGAGGCTCTGGCTCCTGCTCCAGCTCTGGCTTTGTCTGCTGCATATTGCGTGTTGCAACTCTCTTGAGTCTCAGCCAACAGGGATGACAAACATGGTCTGTTGAAGTTGCCTGAAACAACCATACAGCTTTGTCTTAATATAAATGTTTTGGCTAATTATTATTAAACCCGAGCAAACAGAAACACTTTTACAAAACAATATATAATTGCAGTGATAAATTCACTATAACATTGATACCAAGACAAAACAAAAAAAAAGTACAAAATAAAAAGGTAATTATTACCTGCCGTGGGGCAATTCTATTTTTAAGCTCAACATGTATTGCTTGTTGTAACTGAGATGGATTCTCTCTCACAACAACATCACGTTTACGAGTCCTCAGAGAAGTTCCACAAAGTATGCAAACATGCTTGTGGCCACGGGAAGATGAGGCACCAGGTTCATTAGGTATCCCGGAGTTGACATGCTGTATTGCCAATTGCTGACAGGCATCACATACGTAATCTTCTTCACTGATCTAAAATAAGAAATAGAGTTGTATTATGATGATGTATTATGTTAGTGTAATAAAATAAGTAGGTATGAAAATACGTACTATTATTGAAGAATTCCACTCGCAGATCTTAGAAATTACTCTTGTATCAAGCTCAAAAACGAGATGGTGGCGAAGTTTATCAATGCATATGTTACAATTACCACAAAACAATCGCACACCTAGTTGTTTTTGTTGTGTTTGCATGATGTTTCTCACAATTATCCAAGATGTGAAAAAATCAGTCCGTAAAAAAATACCGATGTCAAAACAACAGAAAGAAATAAGAAATAACAATTGAACAATAATACTGGCGCGAATCGATGATCACAGAGTAAGCGATGACAAATGACGTTCCGTTGTAGTGCATATGTAATTGAACAAAATGTTAAGCTTACTATGACCTACATAATTATTTTTATGACAAGAATCCAATACATAATAAATCAGCATAGTAGTTGATTTGATGTCTACATACTAATTGAATTGAATTAAAATTAACAACTATTTATAAAAACGTGAATAATTATAGTCTTTGAATACCAAGTCCTTTCACACACACGAAATGAATCGTCATTAGGTGCGTTCTGAAACTATAATTTGAAATAATTTTGAACAGTTACAAAAATAGAAATAAATGGATAACTTTTTTGTGGCTACTTAGAGAGGTATTTCTAGTGTGTTTTAAGACCTTAAACAATAAGGGTATTTTACATAAATATTTCATATTGGGACGCTATCATTTCGTTGTCTGGTACGATTTGGCCATCCTCCTTTGACTTCACATTTCTGGAACGAACCCGGGCACTCTCGAGTAAAAACTGCAAGTCCATTTCTCTACCAAATACAAGTTGCTTGAATACTCCGTCACTCACAGAGTACTTTTTTTATATATTTATAAAAAGTCACTAATGTAATAAACTACGTATTTAAAATTAGGTTTAAAAAACTTACATTTCAATTTTTTTACTTATAAAGTAATATATATATATATATATATATATATATATATATATATATATATATATATATATATATATATATAATATATATTCCACAACTATCACACAACGCCATCTAGTCCCAAGCTAAGCAGAGCTTGTGTTATGGGTACTAGACAACTGATAAACATACTTAAATATTTCTAAATATATAAATATTATAGATAAATTACACCCAGACACAGAATAAATGATCGTGCTCATCACACAAGCATTTGTCCTGGGTGTGAATCGAACCCACGACCTCCGGCATAGCAGTCAGTGTCACTAACCACTAGACCAACGGGCCTTATTAAATAAAAATTAAAGTAATTAATAAATGTATCTAATATGTGTATGTGTAATACTAAATATATAAAAGACAAAAGAGAACCTATAGCGCTACCAAATACATAACTGTAATAAACTAGGTTGCTAAAATTCATAGGTTTATTGTTGTAAAATAAATATTTAGTAATAATTGAGTATTCTTACATTTTAATATCGTTCGTATGTTGGGAGTTTGATTTATATGAACGTTTTTACTGTTCGTAACGGGTTTCACATTGTGTCCCTTATTTACAAATGATAATTATTAACAACGTACCTTACGCTATTCTAACTTAAAATATTTTATATCAACATATACACGAAAGAAGAATATAAATGGAAAGAAAAATATTTATAAAACAATGAATTTAAAATTGAAAATACTGTGGCCAAAAGAGCGACACGTCTGCACAGCATAAGGCCTTTGCCGGCAGTGTTTGTACACTGGCGTTTACGCACATATCCGTACGTATTATTTCAGAAATAAGAATATGCGATTTAAGAAGAATCATTTAATCGGAATAAAAAATTAAAAAAACAATAAGTTAATATGTAGCTTGTATAATAATCTGACAAAAAAACAGAAAGATTGCATGTAAAAACCACACTAATATCTGTGGTTTTTACTCGTCAAAAGAAGTTTTTAGAGGTATCTTTGTGATTTTTTTCTATTGTATCAAATTAGTAGTATCATGTTTTCAACACAATACCTAACTAGCATATATCTATAAAAATAAAAAATCTCATTTCTATATATATATAAGCTGCCTACACGATACAGGAGAAATTCTAGTGTAGCAGTAATTTCATTTAAATTGCAAAAAAAAAAACAAATAAATAACTAATTCGAAAATAAATCCTCTTGCAGCTATCCTTAACGCGATAAAGTCTCGACGTTTGGATTCGTTCTTTGAATTAGAAGAAAAGATAATGAGTAAAAGCAGCAGTGTAGAAAGCAAGGCTGTGATGGACTTAATAACTGATAGCAGTGCTGGCACACCGGAGGACAAAATGCGTTTATTTATTATTTATTACCTGTGCACGGCTCAAATCCCAGATGACGAGTATAAGAAATTCGAATCTGCTTTACTGGCAGCAAATTGTGATATCCAACCAATGTCTTATATGAAGCGATGGAAGTAAGTAAGAATATAATTTGAACTATTTCAATTTTTGAAAATAAATATATACAATATTTATATATTTTATTAATTTTTTTATTCAAAATGGGCCCACTCTTAATCTTCTTGCATTGTTTATTTTTTTATTTTTGTAGGATAGGGTAACAAACGAGCACACAGTCCTCCTGATGGTAAGAAGTTACTGCGGCCCATAGACATCTACATCTATCCTCGATTACGATAGATGTAGTATTACGATTACGGATCAAAATGCAGGTGCGTTGTCACCCGTGAGGACTAAGATGGAATACCTCGTTTTCAGTAAAAAGGGTCTCCGGTCTCTACACTCACCATACGAAACACAGCAGCGTTAAGCTACTATTTCACGCTGGTATTCTGTGAGAGCGTGGTCCTTCCCCTGTCGAGCCGACCCATTCGTGCTACAACTATACTAATAACTGCATCATGGCTCTGCCATGTATAAGCATAATGTAACATACTTATAGCACGTATAAGTATAACGTATAATGATGAAATGAGTTTGCTCAGGAGAAGCCTGTTAACACACACCTTGAAGAGGTTAAAGTTATATGCACTCGGAAAAACAGACACCGACGGAGTATTCTTCTCTTTGGCTGTGCGCATTATTAAAGATGACTTATAGCGCTTAGTGCGAATATTTGGAATATCAACCAAGGGTGGATGGTAAAATGAGATGACGGTATGAGCTTGTGAAGCTCATGGGCACACTCTTCGAAGTACAATCTGTAGAAGACCGACAGACGAGCAACTTGGCGGCGGTTAGCGAAGCTGTGAAGCTTAATTTCCACAAGCTTTTAATCGCTGATAAACCTCTTGACTCTGCGTTGCAAGTCGAATGAGGCAGGTTGATATTTTGCTGAGACATCTCAAAGGTAACTGGTGTATACAATACTTCGTACATGTTCTGACAAGTACTCCACTGCATGCCTAGAAGCTCAAAATGATCAGTAACCTCCACAGATGTGACCCGGAAAGTAGGAGTCAGATCAAATGGAGAACAAATAGCTTCCGTTTTGGCGGCATTGAAGTGACCTGATTGTCGTCACCCCATTGGGAGGCTATACTTAGGTCGCATTTATCCGCTCCATCATGGCCTCTCTGAGTGAATGTATTACTGCCCCCTCGTCTTTTGCACTGGACATAAATCTCTCTGTAACTGTGCTGTCATCTGCATACCCAACAATACCTGGTAGAAGTGGGGAGGTTTTGGCGGGAACTTGGCCGTCTACGGATTGTCGCTCAAGTGGATTTCGATTCGCAAAAGTGTCGCGATTTTGTGAATTAAGTGTCGCGCTTGTGAACTACTAGAGAAAACGACGAAACAAGTGCTTTGATGTTGATATAAACCTCAAGTTATTTTAATCGCTTGGGAGCCTTATGATGGCTGTCGTCATTATCTGTCCGCATATTGTCAAGAATGAATATATAAAAACGAAGGTTACGAAACAAATTATAAACTCAGAAGGGCTAGAACCCAGAGCCGTAAAGCCAGTTAAATAAAAAAATATGGTAGAAGTGGGTCATTTATGTGCAAGCGAAGAGTCGCGGAGAGAACAGACCCCTGAGGAACTCCAGAAGTAATATGCATTAGAAGAGCAGCCATCTATGACTATCCTGATCGACCATCCACTCAGAAAATCAGATATCCAGTTGCAAAATTTGGCGGAGATGCCGTAGGCAGGAAACTTACTCAGCAGACTTACGTGCCAAAATCTGTCAAATGCGTACAAGATATTGAGTGTAACTGCGAGAACTTCACCATTCTTAATGATGGCCTCGCCCTTCTCAGGCGTGACATACACAAAAAGATCCCCAGTAGATTGTCCACGGCGGAAGCCATATTGATGGTCACTGTGGATGTTACTTGTTTCAAGGTATGTCAGCAGCTTACTGTTACCCTTACTTTACCCAGTATGGAGGTGATGGCGATTGGTCGATAATTACCGGGATCGGCATGGCTTCTTTTCTTGGGTACTGGTTGCACACTGGCAAGTTTCTATTGGTTTTATTGTATTTGCTGCTACTCATTAAATGTAACCAACATACATATTCTGAATAGTCAATTTAAATTTTCATGCCTTAACGTTTATGTGGTGAAGCTACGCCGCTATGTATTATGGCAGTAGCAGGGTTAGTTCGGCTCGATTGGGTAGCACCACATTCACAAAACCACACAGCCCACCTGATGGTAAGTAGATGCCGTGGTCCATAGGCACCTACATCTATCCTATATATCATCAATATATTATATCTATCCTTGATCTATATTCAAAATATTGATGCTTTGTCACCCCTGAGAACTAAGATAGAATATCACGTTGTCAGTAAAATGGTCTTCAGTTCTCTATAATTCCTATACGAAACAGCAGCACTAAGCTACTTTTTTACAGTGGTAGTCTGTGAAAGTAGGAAAGGGAAGGATCACTTCCCTGATTGAGCCGATTCATTTGTGCTCCAACCATTATAGTAGTTGTAGTAGATGATACCTGACTTATTTGTCGCTGTTTATTGCTATAAACGTAGTAATTTAAAAAAAACATGGCTTGTAAACTTTTGATAGAGATGTGTTTTACCAAAATATTATACAAAAATTAAACTTCTGTTTATCTGTCAAAAAGAGAAGAAGCAGTTGTCATTTAACAATTGCTAATTTGTTTAACTTAGTGTATGTACTAAATTAAAAAATTAAATTAGTCTTTTATTCACAGAGGTTTTACAAAGATGTCCAGTCAGTATGAAGGTGGTGGCACGAAAACAGTGTCAATGTTCTCAAAACTTGTGTCGCAGGGATCCTCCTTTGTAATGGAAGGTGTCAAGAATTTAGTAGTTAAGAAACATGTAAGTATTCAAAATCTTTAAGAGGCCTTTAGGAGGATATCTTACATTTCGGTTTTATGCAAATTTAGGTATTTTACGCACCGAGCGGTCAAGGCACTACGCGAGCGATACTTTATTTCATATCTGTTTACTTACTCGCACCATGATACTGTGAGTATAGCGACTAAACGCTCTTGATCTTCCATAATACTAGTTTGTTTAGGATGAAGTTCAGTGAATGGAAAATTTTTGGCGTGTCATTTTTATGTTATCTAATTAATTTATTGTAATCTATTATGATATATTTTTCATTATTTATTAACCTTAGTGTTAAAATAAGTACACATAAATATTTTAATTGTTACGCAGTAAGCGATTGTGAACCGATGTTGGTTAATAATCGATTATATCTACTAACGGTACCATAGTGGTATAAATAAATAAATAGTATGGTTGCAACCTGTTTTAATAAATAAAACAACCAAATGTAACCAATAGTTTTTTAATCGGTATTTACAGTCAACTACCATATTTTTTATTATAAAAAATATTTGCCGCAACGGCATTTACCGCGATTATCTCGAGTCGATAATTTCAGGCGGTGCATACTTTTCATAAAACGCTTGTAACTTAGGTAACATTCAAAATCCAAAATTGGTCGTCTGTAGATTTTTAGGACTCTTATTGCATAATCTGGGCCAGTCCATATGTATCATAGTCCATAGTGCCATATGGCAAGCATGCAGACATTTTTATTCTCCATTATTATTTCTCCAGAGATAGGATATTTCTTTTTTTACGTTTAGTGACGCATTGATACTTTTATTTATTTTTTCCCCATTCCGAATGGTAAGAAAGCTCAACTACAATCGAAAGAATTATAATGAGTTAACTATCTGGTATAGTAATAAAGTGCGAACTTTATACTAATTGAGATATACTGCACGAAAGTAAATGCTTCCAACGATCAAAAATTGCGATCGTAGTTGACGATGCTCCAACACGCACAAAATATCAAGCCTATGTTCCGAAATAGAACCCAGTATACTAGCGAATGCAAATGATGTGATTAATTGACGCTATATTGTACTGGCGTGCCCCCGCCATATTGTGTTGGATATCCCGCCATATTAAAACAATTTTTAACTGTGCGTACGCTGAATGAAGCATGCTAGAATTTGTTTTCATTTATTCAAATGCAAAAAGTGACAGAGCTTAAACAGTTAAATCTGTACGACAAAAGTATGAGAAAATCGTGTTCATTCTTTGTTACTTATTATTGTACTTAACCTAAAAATAAATTATTTGTACTAAATGATGTTAATTTTTATTTCACTTAATATTTGACAGAGTCAAATTACGGTGTACGTTTACTGGTCAGTGCTTTGAAATGTATCACCAGTATGACGTCGATTTAAGACGTCATTTGCATTGGCCAATATACTAATTATGTTATATATATATATATATATATATATATATATATATATATATATATATATATATTTTATTTTTTTAGATGAATTAGATAATATTACATGATATTTTTATCACGATGGAACATATTCATCATCACTAGCCGAAATCGATATTTCATGGTCGGCATCGTCGTCATCACCCTCATCATCGTCTGTAGAATCCCCTGTATTTATTATATTTTGGTTATATATGACGGCATCGTTATGTATGTCTCTGTCCCAATCAGCTAAAATCAAATGTTTTGTTCATAAAACCACACTTTACCAATTCGCGGCAGTAACACTATCAACAAGCTTCTTGCAACAATGACAACATTTTGTTTGCAGTAAAAGGTGGGCTGGTATTTTTACGAGCCGCATAACCTTAAATAAAGGTTTGCGTGTTAATATAGCAACAGATAAAATGTTAAAATAGGTAAAATTAAATTATAAAAAAGATTTGTTTAAATTCTTGCCTTTAATTTGCGCGCAAATCATTTCTATGGCATTGTATTGACAATGGTAGGGTTGAAGGCGCATTACATTGTGTCCGGCTTCCTTAGTCATTTCGTCCAATACGTATTTGGGTCTAGCTGGCTTATTTATAGCAACCAAATGCAGCAGCTCAACTTTTAACATGGACATGTCAGCAACAATATTATTGTTATTTAGCTATTTCACAATATCGGCTTTTTTGCTGCTAGAAGTTGGAGGCTTACTTATTAGTACTGAATGATACGGTGCATTATCCATAATGATCGTCGATGGCTCATTCAAGTTGGTCAATAAGGTACAAAACCATTCCTTAAATTTAACAAAATTCATCTCTACGTGGTATTCCACAGTTTTCTTAGATTTAAACGCCAAGAGGCAGTTCGGAACAAATCCCTTCATGGAACCCGCATGACAAATAATTAAGCGTTCGCCTTTGCCACTAGGTACTTTTGTGGAGGAGTGAGGAGTGTCGTCTGTCCATATCTTGCCAACTGTATGATTAGCGTTTAGCCACGTCTCATCTAGAAATATAACATTATTACAAACGGCAATGGATTCTGCTGATCTTAGGAAATTAAATCTGGCTAAAGCTATATCTCTACGTTCCATCAAAATCCGCCTTTTATCACATTTTTTATAAAAGCCAACATTTTTTAAAACCCTCCAGAAAGAAGTTCTACTGCCGTGAAACAGTCCAGATTCTCGTAAAGTATTTGACAATTTATCGAGAGTCGGCAATTGGTTCCTACTATAGTAGCCATAGATATGGTTTCTAATGGCGTCGTTATTAAAATTGTCGGTATGTGTAACTATCGATCTTCTAACTTTTTTCTTAAGTGGCGATTTGAATTTGCTTTCTTCCATTAAATCTTTACCATGTTTTTTTCTTACTTATTCGGGAAACAGTTTTTCGTCCAAAAGCTGCGCTTACTCGGTTAGTCACTTGCGAAAGTGGCAACAATGGACCACCATTCTGATACTCTCCTTCAAAGTAACCTTGTAGGCGTACTACAAACTCTCGCGCTTGACTGCGCATCACTGTTCTTTTAGTGGTCTCAGTTTCGGCCATAGTGTTTATAAATAAAATAAAAAAACCAAATCAAATAACAGTCAAAACTTAATAACAACAAAAGTATTATCAAACAGTTATAACTAGAATACACAAGAACGAAATAAAAACACAACACAAAATCAACTAAACTGAACACGCGTATCGTATATAAGGCTTCTGCACTCGTACTGAAGAGATAAAAAAAATGGAAGAAGACGTTCTCATTTTCAAATTATCATAAACCTTAATCTCATACGAATAATGAATATGTAACTAAGTAATTATACCATTGTTCCGATATACAGAATGAAAAAAAACATGTGTGCAACTCACACGCCACAGAAGTAAAACCTTCAAATGAAATGAAATATAAAATACAAATACTTTATTGGTTCTTCGTTGGGAAAATCTATTATTTCGAGCCCTTTTTTTTGTATTTTTTAAAAATACGAAAATTTTAATTAAACTAATTGTACTCATGATTTTTTATTCAAATAACCAGTTATTTTTTCTATTATGTCAATAAGATCAAAAAATGTAATTTGTATATAAATGTAATTTCCAAAAAAAAACCGAGCAAAGCTCGGACATCCGGGTACTATTACTCACTAATTACAAAAAGATTTATATCAATTTTACCTATTACGAAGTTGAGGTTTGGCCGTTCTTCACTGCTTGATTCATTAATCCATAGGCACACGACACCTTCGTACCTTGTTGAACAAAACGCGTAAGGGGGCGTCCATAAATTACGGGAGATGTTTAGGGGGAGAGGGAGTCTCGGCAAATATCACGCAATTTGTTTCTGATTGAAACAAAAAAAATTATACTATTTTGGTCCATTTAATCCGGATTGTACATGCTTGAGATTTAATCGTAATACGATTAACCACTACTGAAATGTCAGATTATTAAACTAATTAGTCAAACCTATGGTCAAGCCAAAGAGTATAGTAGTAGTAGGTTAGGACAGACATTTTTTTTTAATGAAGGAAAATATAACTTCGAGTTATTACCATATTCTTATCCTAAAATAAAAATCCAACGCGTTTACGTAAGAAACCCACATTTTGATAAATCTCACGTGAGATTGGGGGACGGGGGAGGGAGTTGAATAAAATCTCACGACATAGGGGGAGCGAGGACAAAATTAAATCAGTATTTATGGACGCCCCCTAAGCGACGCGTTTATGACTTTTTTCTCGCGAGTATTAAGTTATAATCTATAATTGTACCGACAGACGTGCTCAAAAAAAAGCTCATAAGCTTTCTTAAAATTAGCATGCTATGCAACTGTTCACATTTGCCAGCAATAAGCACGCTTGAATCATACTTATAAATAAGCGTACTCAAAAGAAACTTTGGACAGACGTGCTAAATTAGCACCAGGCTCTCGACCAAAATGGAAGTACAAAGATATAGTGACAGTGCTCTCCGTACAGAACTCGATAAAATGATCATATTGAAAATAATCATAAGCAAACCTCATTCCCCGTCATTAAAACAAGGTTAAAATGTGCATAAAATAAAGAGTAAACCACGGAGGAATTGTTTGGTATATTAATACTTATAATACTCCAAAACCGATAAACTTTTATTTAAAACTAACTTGTCAATTATGTGACATTGTGTGACAAATAACTTCACATCACTTTTAAGAGCAGCGCTACAGCTATATTGGTAGTATAGTTCGGTTCGACCAGGGAAGGATCTCACGCTCTTACAGAATACCAGCGTAAAATAAAAGCTTAACGCTGCTGTGTTTCGTATGGTTAATTTAGAGAACCAGAGACTATTTTTACAGGAAAGGAGGAATTCTATCTTAGTTCTCATGGATGACAATAATCTATGTAATGTCGATGGTAATCGAGGATAGATGTAGATGTCTATGGGTCAGAGCAACCACTTTACCATCGAGTGAACTATGTGCTCGTTTGTCACTTCTCCTATAAAAAAACATCGGTGCTAACAGCGACATCTAGTGAGCAGAAGATTATTATCCCTTATTAAGTAGAACCCTTTTTGAAATGTCCATTATATAGAAGCTGCCGGTGAGCCGCGCGGTGGAGGCGGCGCTGAGCGTGGGAGGCGGCGGCGAGGGCGTGGAGCTGGCGTGGCTGGACCCTCGCGCAGCGCGCACCGACGCGGCCGCGCGCGCCCGCGCCGCTCGTCACCAGCCCCCCTCCGACGCCGTCGTCTTCGTCATCGGCGGCGGCAACTACATCGAGTACCATAACTTACTCGACTTCGCTAAGGTGAACTTACCGCATGAAAAAAAACTGGAAGCACCCAGTGTACGCAAATAAAACATGGAAGCATTTCTTGCTCGAAAAAATAACGCAAAGAAAATTTTTACCACATTAGGATTTACTTCACTACGTGGAGGCAGTTTACACTTAACGTAAATTTCACAAAGACAAGCTAAGCTACTGCGTCACGAACCGTCAATTCAGCTACGTTAGGCGTGGCTTACAGATTGCGCTGCGAACGAGCTTAGTTCGAATACCCTCAATATCATACCTGCTTAATTATAATTTGCGTTCCACCTTATTACATAAAACACTATTATCTAGATTCAGAATTTTTCAGTCGCTTCTTATACAGTGTGTCTGGTCACGACCTAGCGATAATTTAAGGTTACAAAATATACCTAATTTCATCGACGAAAACACCCATATATAGGGGTCTACCCCCCCCCCCCCTCCTGTCGGAATGGCCGCCATTTAATTTTTTTTATTCTTGTATTTCTCTGGACAGAAAGGTCCTACAGATGTAAAAAAATGTTACTTAAAAAGGTAAAAATAGCATCTATCAAATAAAAATAAACATCATGGAAAGTTTTCCCTACAAAATATCTTAAAACATTTACAATGCTAATTTAAGTTAAAATAAAATTACTTTTTTTTTTAATTTCAACCCCAACGTGTGATATATTGTTGGATAGGTATTTAAAAATGAATAGGGGTTTACTAAAATAATTTTTTGATAATGTCTAATTTCGGAAATAATCGTTCCAAAAGTAAAAAACAATGTGTCCCCCCCTCTAACTTTTGAACCATAAGTTTAGAAAATATGAAAAAAATCTGAATAGTAGAACTTTATAAGGACTTTCTAGGAAAATCATTTTGAACTTGGATGGAAACAACAGTTTTTGTACAAAAAAGACCAAAAGTTGTACAAAATAATTTCTGGAGTAAGTTTTTATTATAATCGTATATGCAAGCATTTGTTTAACTTCGTTTACATATTTTATTATTCTGAACGTATCTTTTTTCAAACAAAAAAAAGAATTATTAAAATCGGTTCTCGCAATCCAAAATTACAACCGAAAACTTCTGGCGCGTCTATGTATTAATTAGTAACCCAATTCCCCGAGAGATGGCGCTGTAGGTACTTATTACATCTTATTACAGGGTCGGGTATTATCGAATTGTTCGATTGGTCTCTCCTTGGCATTAGCGGTATCTTATAACTACATAAAACTTCTATCAGCAACATGCTAAGGCAATTTAGAACAAAACTAAAATTCGTTTTTTAACGCCATCAAAATGTTAAGGTAAAAACCAGTTCATAAATGGTTCGATAGATGGCGTTGCGTAACGTAACGTCATTTTTTTAAGGAGCAGTTGCAGGAGGGCGGAGCGCTGCTGGAGCGCGAACATAATGGATACCCACCTGTAAACTCATAAGTGGGAACACTTATGTGACGGACGGGAAACTACGGAACCCTACACTGAGCGTGGCCCGACACGCTGGCATTCTTGGCCGGTTTTATTTAATACTGTCCTAATACTTAAGGACTTACTTACTTACAAATTGACATTAAAATTATTGTTCTTAATTGCATAACTCGAGAGTTAGGGCTGTTTGAATATGACCCTTTTGCGATGGTCCCAAACGCATGTAGAGCTACCTGCTACATTGAATAGGGTTTATGTGACAAGGACGGATGGACGAAGGACGAAAATGATTTGTATTATTGTTAGGGCGGTGAATAAGTAGGACAAAAAATCATGTTTGACCAGCGCAGGTATGAAGATAAATGTTTGTTAGATCAGTTGTCCTTAGTACTGGGTCGTTCCAGGTTTTATGTAAAACTAAACGAAACTGGTTTTTTTTTAAATGAGAAACTTCTGAAAAACAGTTTAAAAAAACATTTTAAAAATATTCCCGCCAGTGTACGTAACGACTTCACCTTATGTTTGTTTACAAAATAATAAAACGAACTTCCTTTCATACTTTTTCCAGGCTTAGGACTGGCTGATAAATGTTACAGGCGTCCTTAAAAGTTCATTTTATATACACGTTTTCAGTATAATACACTATCAACAATATTTCAGTCTGAAACTGATTTAAATTTTAAAACAAAAATGTACGTTTGACCATGCTGACCTTCACAAACAGTTACATAAAAGAGTAAGAGAAAGCCGAAAATACCGTTTTTTTTCTCGGTCCGTTTTTTTTGTTCAACCGTCTACAACCAAATTTGAATTGTGTGTAGATATAAATAGGATTTAAATTAGCTTTAGTCGTAACGTCAAATAAAAAGTAGTTACTACTATAACTGTTTTCTATTTATACGACAGTAGTTCATAAAGCAATAGTAATAGAGTATTAACTTAGATCCCACCTATGAACCTACCTAACGAACATGTAGTTTGTAAACGTTTTGCAATTGAAACAGTTCTGAGAATGAAATGTAGAGCTGTATTCATTTCGTTCGTTTTTATTTGACAAACTGTTTTTTAAAAGTGTTTCTGAATAAAACGCCCAGTATTAGTTGTCCTCCGCTCTGTGTTGCGATCGCTACTATTCCGTTCCGTTTTGTGAGCTATTCCTTCACCGAGATATTCTGTTGAGTTTGTTTTAGTTTGCAGTGACTACGTACTTTTCGGATAAAAATATGTCTAACTAATCGTCTCATCACGTAGCTGACATGCATTTCGTGTATGGCAGATGTAATGGAAGCGCTGCTGCCGCCGTACGAATGTATCGTCAGAGGTATCCCGACCGGCCTACACCCAGTCGACAAACTTTTGTTGACATTCACTTAAGATTGACGCAATATGGCATCCAAAGGCCGCCAAATGATGCTTCCGCATAGTGTCAATGCAAGCAGAAGAAGAAGTTCTTCAACTTATTTACCGAGATCCCAGGCTCAGTGTAAGGCGAATAGCAATAATGCTGCATTTGTCAAAATGGGTTGTGTGGAAAATTTTAAAACGCGAAGGCATGCATCCGTACCATTTTCGTTGCGTTCGAGAGCCAGACGAGTGCGAGCCACTTTTTGCTCGTGGCTCAACGGTTGTGTGCGACGTTTTGTAAGAAAATCATGTGGACCGATGAGGCGACTTTTACAAGAGCTGGTATTATAAACCATAGAAACCAGTATTTATGGATGCACAAGAAAATCCAAATGCAGTAAGGCCCAGTAAATTTCAACATGAATTTTCAGTAAATGTGTGGGCGGCTATGATTGACGACAAATTAATTGGACCAATTGAATTACCAAATACAATGAATGGCCCAAGATTTTTAGATTTTCTAAGGAACACATTTAGAGAAATCATGGAGGAATTACCAGTGATCAACCGAAGGCGCATGTGGCTACAGTTGGACGGTGCACCAGCTCACTACGCACGTGCTGTGAGAGCTTTTCTTAATGAAAATTATTCACCATGGATAGGACGTGGTGGAACGGTAGCTTGGCCACCTCGCTCTCTGGATATAACACCTCTGGATTATTTTTTATGGGGATGGATGAAGCAGTGGGATTATGCTACAATCCCAAATAGCAGACAAGAACTGCTCGACAACATAATGACGATTGCGGATGACATAAGATCCGACATAGTCTTAATATCAAGGGCCACACAACAAATGGCTGTAAGGTCAGTGGCCTGTCTACAGAATAGAGGTGGACATTTTGAACAATTATTAAATTAATAATAATACTTAATGCCATTAAAAGTTTTTTAAGAGTTATAGTGTATTTTTATTTAATTCATTATCGAAAATTAATAGCGCTTATATGAGGCTCTACATAAATGACCCTCGCAGAAGGGTCATATTCAAACAGCCCTAAATCTCGAGCATAGAAAATATAACCAATAGAGAGCGTATAGGCAGATTTCTTCTAAGCACACGGCTCACTACTGCGGGCCGGGGGACGAGGAAGAATGGTGGTAAGTTGCGTTATTATGGCTATCTTTAGGGTTGCTCTTCTTAATAAAGGAAAATATTCGTTATCGATAAAATGGATTTTATCATTATGAAAAATACTCAATTAAAATCATAGAAACAATATTTAATCAAAATCAATCAGTTACAACTAAAACATGTATTTATTATGTTATTATTGATTTTAAAATGAATTAATTTGTTATATTTATTTCGAATTAAAGTTTAAGGGTCCTGATTGTTATTTGTAAAAAAATATAAACAAGCGTCTACATATTTGTCAATTATGCATCTTGCTAATTCAATTAAATGATTTGTTGATTCTATTTCAAATTGATGAAAATGAAAATCCGGGAATCAATAATACCCAATCAGAGATTTTGAAACCGTTCTCATAAAATAATTGGTATTATATTTCGAAGATAGCACTTTTGAACCACTCTCATTGATTGCCCTCTTATTAAAACTTTTACAATCACGAAAAATATCTATTACTGTAGTGGATCCGTACAATAACTTGTCTTTAGTGTCCTTTTGAAATTGTAAGCCGTTCTGATTTGGTACACTAATCTAACTAATTTAACTAGGTAACTATAAACTTTAACTAGGAAAAAATACCGACAAACTGAGAACCTCCTCTTTTTTCTGAAGACGGTTAAAAGTAGATAAGTAATCTTTTTATGGTGCAATAAAGTGTAAATAAATAAATAAGTATTTTTTCACAATGTGTGAATTGAATAACCTTTTTATTAATTTTAATTTTATTATTTTCGATATCAACTTTCAGCTATAACAGTAATTACTAATGTTTACGATAAACATACAAAGGGAAAGAAAGGGATAGAAGCATTAGAATTGTCTAATAATGGAACGAGACTTTTCCAACAGACATCAACGCGTGACTCAACCATGTCGTTATTTACTCGACCACCGTTTTAGATAGACCCCTGCGTTGGCTCATAATCTGAATTAATCAACAATAATTTTCGTATTTTTTACTTAGCATTGAAAAGTTACTCCATTCTTTTTGGACATCTGTCCTGGAATGTTTTCCACACCACTTCACCGCGCATGGAGGCATTTTGATGCATTATAATTTTAAGATATTTTGTAGGGAAAACTTTCCATGATGTTTATTTTTATTTGATAGATGCTATTTTTACCTTTTAAATAACATTTTTTTTACATCTATAGGACCTTTCTGTCCAGAGAAATCTGCATCTTTTGGCAGAGGTATCTACAGGAATAAAAATAATTAAATGGCGGCCATTCCGACAGGAGGGGGTGTAGACCCCCATATATGCGTGTTTTCGTCGATGAAATTAGGTATATTTTGTATATTAGATCTGTCTTTAATAAAAATGACAAACATAAAAGCTTTAAATGGGATATTAAAATTTATCCTTTATAAAATTTATTTTATAATTTTACCTTTTGTTAAAAGACATTATTATTCAACATCAATTCATATTAAGTAGTTTTATTATTTTCCAGCAACAAGCAACAGGCGGCGTTTCAAGAAAGTTAATCTATGGTGCTACCACGCTGCCCAATGCTTCACAATTCTTGAAACAACTTTCACTCCTTGGCGAGGAGATTCAATAAACATTCCCATCGGGTCAGATATTTGTAATTGTACTATAAATTAATTAATATATGTATCTATTATGTTCAATTCGTCTTATTATTTTTATTCCTAAACTAGGGTTTTACCCTAGGTTTTTACAAGTTCCTTTGAAGAATGATTCACTAAATGTTGTTTTCGATCTCTCTCTGTGGCGATCTCTTTACGATAAAACACAACAACACCAACGTTTCTCTACTATCCTTACATAAAATTTCTCAGAATTTTATTAACCAATACAAGCTTTTTTGTTTCTTTCATAACTCTTTCAGAAAACACCTTACCATACACTTTTCAGACAATGGTAAGTAGACTGACCCCGGCCACACACTCGTCAAGTGGCATGGGAAGTAACGAGGAAAGGAGGCAGAGACGTAGTGTGGTCGCAATACTAATCATTCCCATCGCTCCCTTTTTTGTCGATTTTTTGTCAAATTATAATAAAAAAAATTAACTACAAGAAATATCAAAAACAGTTAAAAATAAGAAATACACAAACAACAATTAACAACGAGGTAACGTGGACAGGCAGGGCAACATCGCGGCAGCAGCACGAGGGGCAGAGCGATGAGCAGCGCGAAGAGCAGAACGATGAACAGCGCGAAGAGCATAGTATCGCCGAGTCATAAACACAGTTTGTTCGACCGATCCCCACCTAGGCCTCATCATTTCTAAAAATAGTACGTTGTACTGTGCAAGAGACGAAATTTATAATATGTATTTTCAAAAAATTTAACATTTATTGAATCATAATAATACGTACAGAATAATGGAATTTTAAATTAGAATGTTAATTTAATTAGTAACATCTATTAGAATACTTTAAATTACAAACAAAAAATTAAATTATTTGATCAATAAATATAAAAAAATACTTCACATAGTCATTAATTTTTTGTACATTTTAGCTCGAACTGTATTTATTAAAGTACAACTATTAAAAGCACAATTACTATTACCACAGAATAAATAATAGTTCAAGAAGAGAAGGATCACTCTCTGATAGCAAACTTGCGAGTTTAAACCTAGTCACTAGTCAGGTGTTGTGAGAAAACAAATTGAATACTTTGATATTAGTTGGTAGTAGAATAGACCGAAGTGTTATGCAATGTATGCAATTTACTAATAATTTTCTTATTATAAAACATTAGTGTTCAATGTGAGGAAGGTTAATATGCAACATCTAGAAAAATTAAGAGTATAACAACGTGAATGTCTTTGGAACTCAGATAATTTATCTATTTACCATTTTCTCTTTCACATTATTTTTTTGCTATTTACAAACATGCGACAGGCGACGGCATTATTAATGAAAAAGTAGCAATGGGAAGTGCTACTATTATTATCAATCTCTTTCTTTTATCGACCAAGTGTTTAACAAATAACCGGTATATGCTGATCGTGCATTATAGGCAGTAACTAGTACTGGGAGGTCTACTTACACTAAACGATTATTTAAGGTGATTGTGAGGTATATTTAGGCATTGACATTATTCGCGAAAAAATTGAAAACTGCGAAGCAGTAGACGAGTCGGTCGTAACTGGTACCATTAACCAGGTACATAATTATCTGGATATATCTATCATGGTATCCTTAGGAACAGTAAAGAATGAAAAATCGACATTCCTATTGTTATTTAGGCACCCATATGCTATGCAGTATCTTTTGGCTTTGTGAGTAGCCATACTTAAATAAAACTCAAAAATAAATAAAAAGTGCCTAAATACTTATGAGAAAATATTACTATCAATTACCTGCCTGCCTGCTAATACAATCATTTACCGTCACTTTTACCTCGGAGGATAGCTGGAGCTTTGTGCTGAAAAGACTTGGGAGATGATAGTTATTCAGCATTCATTTTCGTGTGAACATTACTAGAACCGTTTTGTTTGGATTAACGGTTAGGTCATATTCCCTACACTATCTCTCCACAATACGGAGAGCCGCTTGGGTCAGGTCGCACACAATGCTTGCTGCCTTTCCAGAGACCAGTATTGTCAGATCATCTGCATAAGTGACTGTGTAGAAATGATTAGCGTTTAATTTTCTGATGAGTTCATTAATGACCATATTCCACAGGAGAGGTGAAAGAACCCCACGCTGCGGGCATCCTTTCATGATCTGAATTGTCTGAGATTCACCAGCAATCTTTATTGTTCGTGTACTGAGCATGTTTACTATCCAGTTAATCAGTGCCGGTTCAATATTATGTCTACTTTGGGCACCTTTATGCTGGAGAAGTTTGTTTTGTCAAAAGCACCTTCTATGTCTATGAATGAGCCTAGACATATTACTTTGTTTTGGATGGCCTCTTCAATCTTTGTTATTACCTGGTGAAGTTCCGATTCTGTAGATTTACCTAAGCTATAGGCGTGTTGTTTTTCGTGTAGCGGTAAGTTAATTAGCGCCGACCCTCTCTACTCCTGTTCACACATCCTCTCCATCGTCTTTAGGAGAAAGGATATGAGGCTAATGGGTCTGTAAGATTTAGGGTCTGTATAGTCGTTCTTACCTGGTTTGGGTATGAACGTGACTCACTTCCCTCCATCCCCTAGGAACATATTTAAGAGCCAGACATGCTCTCATTATGCCAACTAGTCTGCCTATTGGGACTTTACCCCCCCCCCCCCCCCACTGTAGAAGTGCCGGGAATAAGCCGTCAGGTCCCTCTGTCTTATAAGGTGGGAAACTATGAATGGCCCAATGGATTTCGTCCCACTCTTTGTGCTAAGTCCCAGTCTTCTTTTGTTGGTGTCAGTGCATCTTTATGCCGGTTAACCCTTTCAACTACACAGCAACCTGGGATGTGAGTATCAATTAGGATGCGTTGGGTATCATCCGGCAATGTTAAGTAGCTTCCGTCGGGTTTCTTTAAAGAGATGGATCCCAGCGTGTTCTGTTTAGCTAGCTTTTCTTATCCGATTTGCTTGTTCACAGGTTTCTATGCTACCACAGAATTTGCGCCACCCTGTTGAGCGTCGATACCTGATACATTTTTGTATTCAGACTTAGCTTTCTTATATAGTAGCCAGTCTTCATCCATTGAGGTATTCATTGCCCAATTTAGGGCTTTTCTTACCTGTCCTTACGTTTCCTGTCTAGTTCTTTACCCCACCACGGTTGATTTTGGCTCAGCATGTTTTGGTGGAGTGATTACTGGTCATGATTCATGGTAGCTATCGATCATGGCTTTAGTAACAGCTGCTAACTGTTCTTCTAGGAGCGATTGATCTGCTATGGTATTAGTTCCCCCAACTATGTTGCCCAAAATCGGTCTTTGTCTTGCAGTCTTGGTCTTGTTCTTGCATTTTTGCAAGACCAAGACCAAGAACAAGACCACCTAATTTTAGCAAGACCAAGACCAAGACTGACCGTGCTTACGACTCTTGCGTCTTGCAGTTAGGAATGAGTGTCGTTTCAGGGAGTATAGGAGTTCGGGTATACGCTTAGGGACTCTATGAGACGCAAAAAATATATAAAAAAAATTGGAAAATTGGACTTATGCGCATTACGAACAATACCATAAACATACATAGCGGATGAAAATATCCATTAAAAGAAAAAAACAGTGCATCCCTAGTTTTGACCATCGGCACTTTGATAGTGCGCGGCGTCTTGTTGTCGGCATCATCAAAGGTCGAATACTGACCTGTCAAAGAAATTTTGCAGCTATTCGGAAGTACAAGGTCAAGATACACGCGCCGGCGGCTTCTATTGATATCGCATTCAATCGTCGCCGCCGCGCCGCACGCACTACATTTGACACTGTTTGAATGCCGCCACAGAGTACATGTTCCAAAGAATAAAATAAGTTTCCGGGAGCTCAGAATGGACACGAATACATTATGCTGATCTCGCAAGGAATATTGTAATTAGATAATGGTAAGGATATGTAGATACCATAATAATTTCTCTTTCCCAATAGGTTTGCTGGAAGAGAACTCTTATTAGGGTTAAGCTCGCCTTTGTACATTTATTTAAATATTTAATAATTGTTACCAACTTATTGTGTGTACAATAAAGAATAAATAAATAAATAAATAATTTATTCTAGTAAGTAATTATTATAATATTAACTACATGGGTTTATAATAATTACTTACTATTATTATTATTACCTAATAGCTAAACATGTTCAATAAGTTCACCGCAAATCTCGATTTTTGGAAGTGTGTGTTTTTGAACACAAAGTGTTCGAATATGTCGTCACCCATTTGATAAATATTGTAGACACTTTTAACACACTTGAAACGTGTAAACATTTTGTACAATCCTAATCGAATAATATAAAAAGTGTGCATATTAAATAAAAAGCGTAAAATAAGATCGCCTCTGACCCTATCACTGTGTCCAAAGATGAGATTTCATCTACCATCAAAGGACTTAAGCCCAAAAAAGCACCGGGTGCGGATGCCATCTCCAACCAAGCCCTCAAACACTTTCCGGAGCAGGTAATCGCCTTATTGGCCATAATCTTTAACGCCTGCTTCGAATTCAGTTACTTTCCCACCTCTTGGAAAGAGGCAACAGTCATTGACATTCCTAAGACAGGTAAACCTCACCACCTCCCCTCCAATCACCGTCCCATCAGCCTCCTCAATGCTATGGGCAAACTTTTCGAACGAGTTATTCTCGTGCGCATGAGGCGCAATTTGTTTCGCACAGACGGCGACACTCTTGTCATCCCACAACAATTCGGGTTTCGAGCCAAACACTCGTGCCCCCCAGCAAATTCACCGCATAGTGGAATACATCCACAGCGGTTTTTATCCTCGTTGTGAAAAAACTATCGCGGTCTTCTTTGACATTGCCAAGGCATTAGACAGAGTCTAGCACGAGGGCCTTATCTACAAACTGTACGACTTAGGCCTCCCGAACCGTCTCGTTCGCCTTATAGCCTCCTATCTGAAGGATCGTACCTTTCGCTTTAGACACGAAGGCACGCTATCCTCTACTCGTCACATAAAAGCCGGTGTCCCTCAAGGCTCTGTGCTTGCCCCCCTCCTATATATACTATTCACCAACGACATCTCTATCCCGTCGAATGGTGTTAAACTAGCCCTCTTTGCAGATGACACAGCCCTTTACTCTAAAGGCAACTCACTACCAAAGATTCGGAACAAGATCCAAAAGTCAGTAAGCGACTTAGGAGCTTGGTTCTAAAAATGGCGTATCGACGTTAAACCCGGAGAAGAGCTCCGCCGTTTGCTTCGAATATAAACGACGCCGTCTCACCACCACTCCGCCAATCAGGATATTAGGAACCCCTGTCCCATGACAAACTACAGCCAAATATTTAGGCGTCACCCTTGATACAAGGTTCACTTTCGAACCCCATATTAAGAAGGTTACTCGCACCGCACGATTTTACATGAGTAGGCTCAACAGCATGTTGGGCAGACACAGTAAAATGTCCCTCCGCAACCAGCGAACCCTATATGAGGTCTGCATACGACCTGTCATAACCTACGCGGCCCCCATTTTTGCACATGCTAAGCCCAAAGCTATAAATGAACTTCAAATAGTTCAAAATCTATTCTGTCGTAGGGCCACTAACTCGCCCTATTATGTCCGTAATGCCGACCTACACCGAGACTTAGAGCTCCCAACAATCCAGCAGTTCCTTAAATAACTCTCTGAGAGATTTTTCAAAGCCTCAGAGTCGCACCCAAATCATCTCATTCGTGAGACAGCTGCCTATGAAACCGCTATCCACACTCGCTATAGTGTGCGCAGACCGAGAAACTCTCTCTCGGACCCCCCCCCCCAACAAGCTTTCGGCTGACCTGAACTGCCTCCTGGCGGCTCAGGCCAAGCCTACATAACACATCCCTTAATCTGCCTTAGTTAGGCAGTCGTCTAAGTGGCTTTTCGCCGCTTGCGCCCTCCTTTCTGCCAAGGAGGGTCGCGTTCGTATACGGCTTAGAGATCTCCAGTTAGACCGTTAAGCCAGTCCCTAAAAGTTGGTGTTTAGTAGGTAAAAGTCTCCACATAACCACGCAGCCGGCTGCGTGGTATGCTATGAGCATTCACCGCCTCCCTCCCCCGCTTTCCGGAGAGTTGCCCATATTTGCTTCGGGCGCAAAAAAAATACGAGGCCGCCACTCGAGAAACTTTCTTCCCCATCAGTTGCCTGTGATTCCAGCTATAGGGCCGGCCATTGCAACTTCAGCTTACTAATCCGTTGGGCTATGTATATATCCTTATTTCTAAGTTTATTTCAAGCATTGTTTACGCCTTGGTTACGTAAGTCTCTAAAAGTACCCTGTTTATTAATATTTTGTTTGTTCTAGAAATAAAAATTGCTAAAAAATATATAATTACAACTGAATGTGTTTGAGTGAAATTGATTCGATATATTAGTGTACGCCTAGGATAAGAAGATATTGTTTGTATGTGTTTTAAACTTTCTCATGTAAGTGAATTGTTGTAAATAGCCCTCTCTGCTTAATATAATTTAAATCATGGTACAAGCTATAGTTGAGAATCAATGTTTTATTTCAGTCTTCTTACTTACTTACTTAAAAAAATACTCATACTTAAAAAATAGACTTTAAGATTAATTATAAAACAATAATAACTCTTACGGTGAAACAAACAACAATTCTATTGACTAAGCTATAAGTGTAGTCAAAAAAAACTTCTTTTAAATTTTAATAAATAACTAAATAATCTTTCTCTGAGATTTTCTCATATTAACAAGTAGGTAATCAAAAACAAAGAACAATAAAGTAGATGATGTATATGACCATCCCATTATTCTTCGGCAGATTCTTCATCTTCCAAATCTGTATCAATTAAACAGTCTTGAATATTATAAGTATAGTTCAACTGTTGTACTCCTCATGATACATCACTGGTATGACTCTGTTACACAAATTGGATCCATGTATTTTTAACTTTCCACTAAGAAAATTGAAAATTTACAAAAATCGGGAAGTAATTGTTCCTACGCCGTTTTTCGAAAATTGAGTTTTCATCAAATCTTGACATTTTGAGGTCACAGGAAGCCACCCTGACAATTTTTCGATTATGTGTGATATAACTTAGATTTCCTATTAATTTCACCTATTTCGGATAGTAGATTTTGGGAAATCTCAAAAATAAAAATTTTAAAAAACTTTTTTTTAATAACTTTTAAACGGCTTTGCCGATAAATTACAAAAAAAAGAATCAACTTTTAACCTTAAAAAAAACCACGGCGATCACCGCTGGTCCTGAAAAGTTTTAAAAATTTTATTTTTTTGAATTACTTCGATATTTCAAATTCAACGTCATAATTTGGTGAAATTTGGAGCTATTTGCACTTTAATTTAGCGGGAAATTTCAAGGATGGCCTGCAGGGTCAACCAATTTTTTTTTAGAAACAATTTGTTACTTAGTTTCAATCTTTTTTTGTGTTCAATTTGATCAGTTTCTTTTGTTTGTGGTCGATTTTTTTAATGTTACCGTTCTTAGTTTGCTTATTTTACTGGCCAAATTTCCCTCGAAATATTTTTCTGAAGTTATGTCCCGTTCATAGAAGTCAGTGACCTTTACTTTATAGGGTATCGGGGACTTCCTAGCGAAAGTGAAAACTGTACTCCACTGTGAAGGTGCCCAAATTATAACGCCACTTAAGCATTTTTCAATCATGGAGTGAACCGAATCTATGCGCATATATGTATACGCAGGAAGCAAGTAATTTATATGTATCAATAAAAAATTGTTACAATTTTGGAGAGTTACTTTTAGACAAGCTAAAACTAAAACTAAAATTGAAGATACTTCATTGGTTCCTCTTTTCCCGTCAATTTCAGACGATGTGTAACAAACCTATTTCTGGTGCCTGATTCATAAAAAGTTAAATTGTACACTGCTAATTTGCGGCTGTAATAAATCATCATATTTTCGCCGTGAGGCGTATTCAAGACTTTTTGTGGGTCAAGAGTTGTACATGAAATAGTATCATACTTGTTATGAATATCTTTATGTGCTTTGAATCTTTTAGTTGTTTCTTCTTTATCCTTCAAATGTTTCCATTTTTCTTCTTCGTTAATGTTTTTGGTATTCTCAAATTGTGTACATTTAAAATACTCGTTTTTTCAAGGGAAATGAAATCCTATTTTAAACTCAGCTGTGAAAACTTTTTTAAACACCGTTTCTCCTACGTACTGTAAGCCATTTTTCTCTTGATTCTCTTTGTTAATTTGATATAAGTTTGTTATATTTTTGATTTCCTGGGACAAATACGTTCTTTTACTGTTTTTCCTGCAGTAGTGTGAGGGTGAAATGCTGGTATTTTCGTAAATTTTCGATAACTGTGTTTGAGGTTTTGTTACTGGGCACAGTTTGAGTCTTATATGTTTACTCGCAGAGCCATGAAGAGAGTTTGCAACTGTATTATATTATGTTTTTTGCTTAATATCTAGTGTGCAAAGCAAAAATTGTTGCCACACTTGTCGTTGGCATTCGCCTTCGTTAATAAAGTAAACCGTCACAGTGTTTTCGATCAATTTGTACCCAGCTGCGGCATCAACACTAAAACTCTGTCAAGCCGACTGACTTAACCGCCTGCATGGGCACGTTCATTAACAATTTTGAACTATCAAGTCGATACTGATTCAGCAATAATAATAATTTTGTGATTAATAATTTTACTTATAAGATGGTAGTGTATACTTGCACAAAAAGTATGAAATACTTTTGTGGCTTTTGCAGAAATTTAGCAGCAAAGCAATGATACCGATAACCCGAAAACTGCTCTATAACAGTCAGGCCAAATTACTGAAACGCCATTCACTCGATGAAAATAATACATCTTTTTTTATCCGCCATGCCTCATTCAAGTTTACGTAAATCAAAATTACTTAAACCAAGTTATTATTAAATTCAAAGAAGAGCATAACTACTAATACAACATTTTTTCCTAACAAAAGAAAGTTAAATTTACTTTGATGGAAATTTATATATTTTTACAGTAAGTAAACATGACCTAAATAACACTCGTGTAAAAAATACCAAAAAGAGTGTCGTTTACGTAATCTAGAAGAAAATAATCCCGCTTTTATACGGGTTACTGAAGCGCCACTAAAGTGCCTCGATTGAAATGTTACCTATATAGATCGATGCAAAAAAATCACTGATTCCGAATAGTATGTATATAACTCAATATGCCCAATTTGGCGGTTAAGTAATTTTGCCTTTCCAGTGACGATTTTATGTTTGACTTATCGCTTTACATAATTATAGAACTATTGTAAAAATATTTTGACTACTGAGTTTCTTACTTTCTTCCATGATTTTTTCAGTGGAATGAGAACCCCTGGACATGGAAAAGAAAAAATTGGGGAAAACAGTGATTATATGACTATTCAAAAGTGTATTTTTAATGTCTACTTGAATAAAACATATATGAATTTTGAATTTCAAACGAGTGAAGTCAAATTTAATTTAATTAACGTAGATTAATTCAATCACATCATCATCATCATCATCATTACAGCCGTTTGCAAGTCCACTGCTGAACATAAGCCTCCCCCAAGTAATGCCACAAAGCACGGTCCTGAGCCACCTGCATCCATCGTCTTCCTGCATATCTTACCTGGTCGTCAATCCATCTAGTGGGGGGTCGCCCTACACTACGCCTACCGGTACGAGGCTGCCACTCGAGAACCTTTCTTCCCCATCGGTTATCGGTTCTTCGAGCTATATGGCCGGCCCATTGCCACTTCAGCTTACTAATCCGTTGGGCTATGTCAGTCACTCTGGTTTTACTGCGGATATCCTCATTTCTGAGTCTATCACGCAGAGAAACTCCGAGCATAGCCCTCTCCATAGCTCGCTGAGCGACCTTGAGCGTCCTCATACGGCCAGCAGTGAAGGACCACGTCTCTGATCCGTAAGTCATCACTGACAACACGCACTGGTTGTACACTTTAGTTTTCAGAGATTGAGGTATACCTGACGAGAAGTCGTGTGTCGTAATTTCCCGAACGCTGCCCAGCCGAGTTGAATCCGTCGATTGACCTCTCGGTCGAAGTTGGACTTACCTAGTCGGACTATTTGTCCCAGGTAAACATACTCGTCAACAACTTCGAGCATAGTGCTCCCAACAACTACCGGCATAGGTGTAACATGGACATTAAACATGATCTTTGTTTTGTCCATGTTCATCTTAAGACCTATCCGTTGGGAGACACCATTGTGGTCATTGAGCATAGTGCTAAGGTCCTCCAGAGATTCTGCCATAAGGACTATATCGTCGGCAAATCGAAGGTGAGTGATGTACTCGCCATTGATGTTAATACCGTATCCTTTCCAGTCCAGTAGCTTGAAAACGTCTTCCAACGCAGCGGTGAAGAGTTTCGGGGATATAACGTCACCCTGTCTTACACCTCTCTGCATTTGGATAGGTTTCGAACTCTGGTTCTGTACTCGGATAGCCATCGTAGCCCTACTGTACAAACACTTCAGCACTTCGATATACCGACAGTCAACTTGGCACCGCTGAAGGGACTGTAGCACCGCCCAAATTTCGACGGTATCAAAGGCTTTCTCTTCTTTTTTTGGGTTTTCTTTTTTTTACGGTGTTCCACCCGCTTTCAGAAGCTCCGCTGTAATTCCATCCTCGTCTGGGGCCCTGCCGTTTTTAAGGTGCTGGAGAGCCATTCTAATCTCGCTCAGACTGACGTCCGGGATATCATCGGAATCAATCACAAGAAGAACATAATATACACAATTTTATTTACATATTTACATTTCATTTTTACGTAGGCACACTATACCTATCTGGCAAAGCATCTACTTTATTAATCTTCTGAAGAATCATTAATTTTATCAAAGGATGCCGAACTTTCCTTTGTCGGTCTTTCGGCGTGTACTTACAAATAGTAGTATTTATTTTAATTCCAGTCATTCCCAATTGAGCTTTGCTTCGAGTCTAATGTATTAATTGTTTTTACTCTAATCCTTGTCGTTCTCGGAGTGATAAGTTTACAATTTGACATGAGTGACGAAGAGTCGAATAGTTCTAGTCGTAGTAGTGAGAGTTGGAGTTATAGATCTAAAAGACTTAAAAGTAAATTTGATGAGTTTTTCGACATAATTCATGCATCCCAAATTGGTTTGTGTAAATTATGCCAACATAAAAAGGTTGACACAAAAATGAAAAACAGAAACACTTCAGGCTTAAGGAAGCATCTAATATCTTTCCACAAAAAGGAATCACAAATATTTCTTCCTGAAAAACCAAATTTAAGTGGAGATATCGCAAGCTTTTTAATAACCACCGGAAAAAGTGGACAGGTAAGAAAAATATACTTATCACACAATTGCATAACACATATATTATGTAACTAGCGGCCGCCTGCGACTTCGTCCGCGTACAATATCTGATTTCCTATGAGATTTTGAAATTTTCTCGCTGCAAAAGTTTTACCTAAGTATAAAGAGGCTATATAGGTAAAGCTTAACTATGCAAGTATTTATTATTTAAAACTAATAAAGTAAATGTCGATCTTCATATCCATACTTTAAATACTATATATAGGAATTGCATGTAACCATTTTACCCCAATTTCACCCCCCTTAGGGTTAGGATTTCGTAAAACAGCTTATTCAGGATTTTATTATTGAAAACTTATAACTTTAATGCCGATTTTCGTGTCTCTAACTTCAAAAACGTAGGACTTTCATACAAACTTCCAACTCCCATTTCACTCCCTTAGGGATAGATTTTCTCAAAACCGTTTCTTAACTGATCTCTATGCCGGCGAGACACATGATTTACTGTTTTATTTCAGTCTGAAAATAGCAGTGACAATATCACGACAGCTACAGTTGATTGGATGGTTAAAAAAATATCTTCCCTTCTCATTTTTCGATGACGAAGCTACATAAGTATATTTTCGATCAATTTGCCCAAATATGGTGTTTCCTAAAAGGTCCACACTTAGAAGGAAGGTCAAACAACGGTTTGAAGAGCTTCAATTGAATCTTAAGAAACGACTACACCAATTTTCATCTAAAATGTCATTTACCATTGATGGATGGACGTCAATTGCTGGTAGGAGTTACTACGGGGTCACTATTCATTATATAGACAACGAATTGAAGTATCGATCTGTACTTAGTCCTTGATTTTATACCATCATGGGGTCGACATACTGGGGAAGATATTGCAACGATTTTCCACGAATGTTAATTGGAATATGACATAATTGATAAAGTACAGGGTATCACGGTCGACAACGCAACTGCAAATACTAAATTTATGTATGAATTGGACAAACAGCTGCCACACTTTGATTCAGACAATCAACATTTCCGGTGCTTTGCTCACATTTTGAACCTTGGTGTACAAGATTTATTAAAGACCTTAGCATTACACAGTGAAACTGACAATAAGGGACAAGAACAGCAGTATGAAGATAATGAAGACGAAACTGAGGAAGATGAAGAATATGCGCCAAATATTGCTGCCAAATACAGCTATAACAAAATTACGCAGTATTTCCAGTAAAATAAAAAGAAGTGAGATATTGAAGAGGAAGTTTCAGTCTGCTTGTGAAGCAGCTGGCGTGCCATCGAATCTGAACCCCATACTCGACTGTCCAACGAGATGGAATTCCACACAAGATATGATTGGATTTGGTTTAAAAGTGAGAACTGGCATTAACATACTGTGCACTTCTGTCACCGAATTGAATGATTTTCAAATCACAGATAGTGAATGGCAAATACTCGAAAAAATACATAAGTTTCTAATAAACTTTAAAACTTCTATCAACGAAACTTGGTGGAGGAAAATATGTTACACTACCGCCAGTCATTGTACCATTCAATCTCTTGCTCGATAAAATTGAATCCATGGTAAAACAATTAGATGAGAAACCTAATCGATCCGAAGTGGATGAAAGGCTCTGGGTTTTCAAGAAGCTCGAGACAAATTGCTTAAACATTATAAAAAGAGCAACTGGATTTATTGTACCTCTTTAATTTTAGACCCAAGGCTTAAGACTCAGACTTTTGACATGACATTATGGGGGAAGCAAATTAAAAACAGAAATCCTGCACAAATTTAATGAACCTTATAAAGAATATAAAAGTCTACACTCAGTGAATACATCTCTAGAATCACCAAGAAATGAAAAGAAAGTATGTGAATATGATGAAGATGAAGACGTAATAGACTTTGAGAAATTGTATGCATGTCTCTCGACGTCATCTGGATCTGGATCTTTTCATCAAGGCTTAGTTATAGACGAGTTGGAGGAGTACCTAAGTAAACCCAGAGCCGCCAGTTCGGAAGACATTTTAGAGTGGTGGAGGACGCATGAGACAAAATATCTGACTTTATCGAAGATGGCCCGTGATTTTCTTTCAATACCTGCAACTTCAGTACCCGCTGAGAGATTATTTTCTAAAGCATCATTAGTAATTAGAAAACATAGAAATAGGTTAAGTGACGAGTCAGCCAGATGGTTACTTTGTATTAATTCTTGGTCAAAAGAATTAATATAAAGTAATAGTAATGTCAAAGCTGTTGTGTACTGTTATGTAATTTAAATTGTATTGTATTTTATTTTTTTATTTCAATAAACGGTAAATTGTATAACTCTTTTATTCCATTTCATATAAGGGTCTATCAATCTCTTTCTAGACAGATAATGTTCTTTTTAATACAGTCAAGTTAATGTCATTAATTTGTTTTTTATATGTTTTGACTAAGTTTTGGCACATGTAAGCTTATTAAATGTAAACGTTTATTACACATTGAGTGCCAAAAGTTAGCGTCATAGTGAAATCGGTGGCCACCATACAAATGGTGTGCTACGCATTATTACGTAGCTGGCACCCACTAGAAAAAGTATCCCATGGATGCCAATCTACGCAATAGTACGTATTCGTAATATTACGTAGACCGGCACCAATTACAACCCTTTCATCATATGATGCCAGTATACGCAATATTACGTATTCGTAATATTTCGTAGCTTGGCATCTCTGTTACTTACTTTCGTCCTGTTTACTCCTGCATTGCTAGGTGATTGATGAAAACCATTTTATGGATTCATTAGTGCAAGCAACAAACAACTACACAAAAGGGTCTGTACAAAAACATGCCCGTTTTAGGTATTGGAAAGATACTAATCAGGAAGAAATGCGTAAATTCATTGGTATGTTGCTCTGTTTGGGACTCGTTCATTTACCTACTATAAGTCATTATTGAAAAATAGATCCACTGTACAAGTTACCAATTTTTAGAAAACTTATGAGTGGAAATCGCTTTCAAATATTTCATTTTTCTGAAAGTGATGACACAGCAACACCAAGACTGCATAAAATACAACCAATATTAGATCGTTTTAACAATATTATGTCTAAGATATATTACCCACAAACTGATTTAAGTATTGATGAATCGATGGATTTATGGAGAGGAAGACTGGTTTTTCGTCAATATATAAAAAATAAAAAAACATAAATATGGCGTGAAACTGTATGAACTTTGCGAATCATCAGGAATAGTTATGAAGATACGTGTTTATAGAGGAAAGTGTGAGAAGCCGCCACCGGAAACATATTACCGAAGTTGTATTAGATCTAATGGAAGGGTATTTAGACAAAGGCCATGTTATCTACGCTGACAATTTTTATAACATACCGGATCTAACAAGGCGTCTTAGTCAAAGAAAAACGTACATATGTAGTACTCTTCGAAAGATCTGCAAGAACCTTCCTCTAGACGTTGTCATAAAGCGACAGTTAAAAACTAAAGAATCTAACCTAATAACAACGAAACAACAAAAAAAACGAATAATTTATTTAAAATTTTAAAAAAGATAAAAATATATGAAAATGATGATGGGGTTTCAAACTAGAAGCATCGCGGAGTATGCACAGGCTATGCCTGTGGTAGGTGCACAGCGCCTGATCTAGGCACACGCAGCGTCTGGAGTAGGCACACGCAGCGCTTGAAGTAGGCACACACAGTGTCTGGAGTAGGTACACGCAGCGTCTGGAGTAGGCACACGCAGCGCTTGAAGTAGGCACACACAGTGCCCGGACTAGGCACACACAGCGCCCGGAGTAGGCACACGCAGCCTCTGGAGTAGGTACACGCAGCGTCTGGAGCAGGTACACGCAGCGCTTGAAGTAGGCAAACACAGCGCCCGGAGTAGGCACACACAGCGCTCGGAGTAGGCACACGCAGCGCCCAGAGTAGGCCCACCCAGCGTTCGGAGTAGGCACACGCAGCGTCTGGAGCAGGTGGAGGCGTAGGCGTGGCTAGGCGACGATTTCAGGTGAAGGCAGAGGCTTGCAGGATCCCGGGGCAGTACGGCCCCGGGATAAGTCCTTTAGGAGATGCTTCTAGTATGAAAGCTGAAGCAAGACATTTTATTGGCCGATTGTTCGGCTTTTATACTTTTTGATGGATCTGGGATAAGAACGGGAAATTATTCAAATTAAATTTGAAATTATTTAAATTAAAAGCAAATTTTTGTAAATGGCCAAGAAGAAAAGAGTATTTTTGTGGAAGTTTTGAAGTAAAAACATCAGACCGGTAACGAATTCGAATAAAAATTGCCATGACAACCAGATAAACAACGATGTCAAAATATGTCAAATTTTGGTTTTCGGCTCGTAATAGAGAAACGGCAAGATTTAAGTTAAAAATGAGATATTATTGATATAGGAAAAAAGGTAGCGCAACAGTGCGCACGAAGCCCGAATTTGCAGAGTTACGGTGAACTAAATAAAAGACCGAAAATGGTAGACTCCATTGACACCGATTTAAAAAGTGCTGATAACGTGAAAATACGATGTGAAAATGATTTGTTATTGTGTTCTTATGGTTTAAAAACGTTACAGGATCCTATGGAAATAAAGGTGATGCAAAATATCCAGTTTTGAGGCGAATGCAGAAAATCAAAAACAGAATGGAAAAATAAATTTAAAATAGTGTAAAATGATATGTAAGTAGCATACATAAAATGATATGTATATAGCAGTACAACGTAGCCAACGCTAAGTTGAAGTTTGGCGAAATGGCTGCAAAAGTATGCAATGACATTACTGTTTGTAAGTTGAAAGACAAACGCGACGTCTTAGTGATTTCCAACAAACATAAATTGCAATTCGTGACAGTAAGAAAAGGAACGGGAAATTGTCGTTGAAGCCTACTATCGTTGATGACTACAACCTGGGGATGTCTGGTGTGGACAGAGGAGACCAGATGGTTTCATATTACTCGTGCCTTCGAAAAACTCTTAGATGGCATAAGAAATTGGCATTACACATTTTTGAAGTTTAAGTCCAAAATGCCCATCGATTACTTCGCGTCAATGATCATACTTCGAAAATGCTTCTGATAAAGTTTTGTTAAGATTTCGTAAAATATCTCATGGGACTAAGTTCGAATCCAGCAGCAGTGTCATCCGGTGCATCATGCGCAGCACCTGTACAACCACAAGATGCCCAAGACAAACTTCAACTTATACCTTCGTCGTCGTTACAAGGGCCCTCTGAACCACCTCGATCGCCTGCTAATGTTGCGAGTCGCTTATCGACAAACGAAGGTGCACGAGTTCCATTGCAAAACTTTCATTACTTAGAAAAACTACCACCCACCGCTAAGAAAGCCGTTCCAGCCAAACCTTGCCGCGTTTGCACAAAAAACAAGAAGCATAAGGAATCATCGTTTGTGTGTGCTACTTGCCCTGAAAAGTCTGCCTTATGTGTAAATAATTGCTTTAAAATTTTCTATACTGATCCTCGATTGCATAGCTTGTTTTAATTTTTTTGTTACAATTCATTTTTCATTTCATTAGAAATACGTTTTCTAAATTTATTTTAAAATAAATAATTACTACTTTTATTATAAAAAGTAAACTTAATATGAAGTATCTCATTAGAAAACTAATATTTTTCACTAAAATTGCCTGAGAAAGCATGTCATTTGTGAAATATAAAAGAAATAAAGTTAATATTTTTCTGTTTCTTATTTTATTTAAGAGGCCAATGAACATAAAAATATGCAATACAGGGTGCCAATTAATATAATTTACCATTTATGGACTATGGAAACTCTACGTAATATTTTGTATTTGGCTTCCACCATTGTTTTAACCTACGCAATATTGCGTATTAGGCACTCAATGTGTTAAGAAACAGACTAACTCCCGTGGCCGTGAAACTTGGTAGACAGCTCAGTTGGTTAGAGCATCGGCACGGATCGCTTAGGTCCTGGGTTCAAACCCCACCCGGTATTAGTTGATTTTTCGAATTTCTCATTAAATGTTTAGACATTTATTAATTTGGTTGGTCTTTCTATGGCTATGTTAATTCAAGTTCAAAATGTGCCTACTCTGTTAAGTTGTTCTAAGATCTAAAGTAACGTTTAATAAATAACAATAGGCTAATAGTTAATTGCGAGACTCTTGCTGCAAGACCAAGACCAAGAACAAGACTGAGAGCGCAATACCAAGACCAAGAACAAGACCAGGTGTATTGGCGCAAGACCAAGACCAAGACTGGCTAAGTCTCGTCTTGTTCTTGCATTTGGGCAACACTACCCCCAACACACGCGATCGAAGACGTCAGCCTATTGAAGTATTTTGTTTTATCCGTCTTGCGGGGATTTCTCCATGGTGATATAGTAGGGATATCGACCTGTAGTACGCAGCAGATCCATCTGTGGTCTGACCATGAAGCCTCTTTCGACACATGCCATCCCGTTATTAGTTTAGCTGCTCCTTCTGTTGCAAGTATAAGGTCGATTATTGTGCGACAGCGTTTATTTATGAAGGTTGGTTCAGAACCAGCGCTTAAAATTGTTAGCCTAGTGCCTTTGAGTATTCAACCAACTGGAGAGGCCATGCGCGTTAATTCCTAAACCTAATCAGGGGTCACAAGAAAACACACAACTGTAAACTTAACTACAAATGCAAAATTAAATCGTGTCACTATAAACGCACACTACAACATTTGTGTTTGTGTTCATCGCGTTTACGCATACCATCAAATTGTACACGTGTCGATACACTGATGGCGCTGGCTAAATGAGTAAGCAACGTAAGGCGTGGACTATGTCGATATTTTTTTATCGATAAACAAATCACCATAGTCCGCATAAGTTTTTATTTGATTATAAGTAATACATAGATAAATAATACCAAGGTGTTATTTGAAATTCTTTTTTTAAAGTATTTAGAAATTTTCTTCGGAAAAAAACTTAGAAATTATTTAAAATAAGTTTATTATTTTGCTACAGGTTATTTTACATTATGCAGGATAAAATTTTAAACATTTAACAAATCGAAATAGGTTAAGTTAACTTATTTTAAAAATCAGATTGTTTGAAAAGAAAAGTCAAAGTCAAAATCTTTATTTGCAGAATAAAATGTTTAGGTAATACAGGTATTTAGTATAAGAGTAAGTCTCAATAATATTCTACCGGGAATTGTACCGGTGTGCAAATATATCTTAAAATAATCTAATTTAATTGTACATATAAGTCAAAAGATTAAATAAATTATATACCTAATACATTAAATAATATTGCAATTAATTAAAATATTGCTTAAAAATATAATAACACTTGTCAAGAAGCCATTTATTAATCTCAAATTTGAATTTATTCAAAGGCATTTCTTTTAAGTTATTGGGCAATTTATTATATATTTTAATAGCCATTATAGGAGCACTGTTTGCATAAAATCTAGAGCTGAATTTGGGATGAAATTATCTATTTTTATGCCTTGTTTGCCTTTCGAGAGATTCAGCGTGGGTTTTGAAGTAGTTCGGGTGTCGCTTTACAAAAATACATATTTCTCGAATATACATGCATGGCAACGGCAATATGCGTATCTTTTTGAACAAAGGCTTGCAGCTATCAAGAAACCACGCACCACATATCCAATCAGTTTATCGTCTTAGATGGTGTTAACCAAGTTTTTGTTTTTATTATAAAGCTTCGTTATCACAAAACCGCTAATTAAAAATAGTTGTTGATTTTCAAGAGTTATTAAACGAACTGTCTGGAAAATATTTAATAAATTAGGAAAACAAAAAAGTTTTACACTATATAATAGTTTAACAAAGTGAACTTTAAGCAGACAGCTGCTTAAAAATAAAACGTGACATCTACCTAGGGCTAAGTATTCCCCAGAAAGATTTGCTTTAACTTTACATTACTATTCACCAAAACTTAACAATATGTGCGAAATATTAAAATTTTGAAATTGGTCTGCCTTCATCACATAAGATAACAAAGTGGTACAGTACAATTTATGTCCGACTTGGCTACACAAAAAAAAGCGTTAACTGTTCTAAAACTTAGACTAGAGAGTAACTCTGATAAGAAATTATATTGTATATTAGTGATAGATGAAATGAAAATAAAACAATTGACGGAGTACCATGCAAGTTCTAAAAGACATTTTGGTTATATACATAATGCCTTTGGCTACTAGCATGGTATTCTGTCAATTGCTTAATTTTCATTTCATCCATTACCAAGGTACAATAAAAAATTTATCAGGGTTACTCTCCGCTCTCAATTTTAATGCCGTCAGCGCTTCTTGAGTAAACCCTGGTCGGCGATCGATGGTAGTGTACCACTTAGTCAATGTACGTGTGCAGGCAAACATGTTCCAAAAGTTTTACGTAAGTACATAGCGACAGGCTTTTGGTAAGTAATAGTTAAGTGTTAGGGCATAGTATTTCTTGCAAACTTGTGAAGCCTGTTTATGCTATTGTTTTTTATGTCAAGGCATTTTTTCATTCTAATTTTCCAGTGTTGGCTCGTACTCGCTGTGGGAGTATTACTAGTTCGGGCTATATAAGGATTGTTTTTTCGAATTGTGACTTTCGAGATAATTTATGGAATTTTGCTGGAACATCCAGCTTTCTTTTTTCGATGTAGACGATATTGTGCACTCACCACGATCACCATAAAATAAATAATTTTATTTTAGTCAGAAGATTCAAGCTATATATATATATATATATATATATATATATATATATATATATATATATATATATATATATATATATATATATGACAAAGTTATTTATTTTGTAAAACATGAGTAAATAAAGTACAAGTGTTAAAAAATTTAATATATAAATAATTAAAAATTTGATAGGTTAGTGCTTTTGTAAACTTAAAATATTTTCAAGTAGAATAATATTGGTGTCAAAGGTAATAATAAAAATATTTAATCTAAATATAATTGCAGCCCAACATGTTCCCTCCCACAAGTTCAAGGTTGGTGCTGCAGTGTCAGATTCATGGTTTTTACAAGCTACAATCCAAGTGTGCCGCCTAAGAGAATGTCTTGGAAATCTGTAATAACAAACCGAATATAATAGAAAAATTTACTACTTTTTGTAATACTTTATTATAAAATCTAAATAAAAACTACAAACCGGTTCGGCAGACAAACCCGCATGGTTAATTAACTTATCGATAGCTAAAGTTGCGGCGTTCATCACTATAGTGCAATTTGATTAAGGTGGAACGCCTCGATTCCAGTAAAAAGGGTCTCCGGTTCTCTACACTCAGCATACGAAACACAGCAGCATTACGCTGGTATTCTGTAAGATCGTGGTCCTGCCCCGGTTGAGCCGACCCATTCGTGCTACAACTATACTATAGATGTAGCGTGGCTTTACCACGTACAAAAAGTTATTATAGAAGAAACAGTCCAAAAAGTTAAAGCAGATTCACAAAATAAGAAGACAAACAAAAAATCACAATATTACGCACAGTAACCTCTCGAAACAAACTTTTTTATTCAATATACATTATGAATAATACTTATTGAAAGCCACTTTTTTCATTTACCACTGGTTCGCAAAAAGAATCTCTGTCCTGGAAGAACTAGCAAGAAACCCAACGGGACTAGTTTAAAAAAAATAAGAGCTTACAATCATGCATGTTACAATTAACAACACAAAACAAATTAGAATTAGCTTGGTAACGATCACTCTTCGCAGCAGTTATTATCATCTATAAATTCCTTAGTATTAAAATAACCCTTTTTAAACAAACTTAGTACGTAATGATTTCTTATATTTACGCGAACATTGCACATGATTAAAACTACTTTTACGGATTTTATCGCGTTTATTTTTACTTTTTATTTATAATTCCCGACGTTTCGGGCGCTTTCCAGCACCCATGGTCACGGGGGACTGAGATGACTGACGTCCCGATGTCATTGTTAAACCCGGAGTACCTTCAGCTTTTTTAATTATTACCATCAGACAAAGTAACTGCATTTTTTAGAACATCTTAATTCCATAAACGCTAAAATTCAATTTACTATGGAGTTAGAGGCAAATAATTCCTTACCTTTCCTAGATGTATTAGTCATCCGAAATCCTAATAACACCATTGGTCACACTGTGCATAGGAAAAAGACCCATACAAACCGATATTTAAACGGTGAATCTCACCACCATCCTTCACAATTAGCTACCGTGGGCAAATCTTTGTTACAGAGAGCACGAGGGATCTGTGACAGCAAACACCTGGCCGCCGAGCTTCAGCACGTCAAGCAAGTTCTGCACGACAACAAGCTTTGGGTCCCGCGCCTACGTCACAGTGACCGAGTGAAGCCGGCCACAGTCGAGCGTGTGCCTGCTGTACTACCATGTCAGAGGTGTCACAGACAAGATTGGCTATATCTTGAAGCGAGCTTCTATTAGAACATTCTACAAGCCGCCGAAGAAGATTAGTCAGTTCCTACCATCCGTCAAGTGTCATATTCCTCTACTAGATGCAGGAGTGTACAAGCTTGATTGTGAATGTGGTCTCTCTTATATAGGACAAACCAAAAGATCAATTAGGACCCGCGTAAAAGAACATATAGCTGATGTGAAGCATCAACGTTCCGGGAAGTCTGCAGTTTGTGATCATATCCTAGACGGCCCCAACCATTACATCAGATTTGATAGACCACAAATCCTCGCGAAAGAACACCGATTCCTACCAAGGATGATACGTGAGGCTATTGAAATTAAAAAACATCCTAATTTCAATAGAGAAGGAGGCTGGGTACTACCACCTGCTTGGGATCCTATAATCAATAAAATTAAAACTAAACCCAAGCATACCACTGCAAGAACTCAAGACATAGTCAGTAACATTTTGCATAGATCGGACCATAAACAAAAATTAAAAAAGCTGAAGGTACTCCGGGTTTAACAATGACATCGGGACGTCAGTCATCTCAGTCCCCCGTGACCATGGGTGCTGGAAAGCGCCCGAAACGTCGGGAATTATAAATAAAAAGTAAAAATAAACGCGATAAAATCCGTAAAAGTAGTTTTAAACTTAGTTCAATAAAGTTTTTAAGCTTTGTGTACTTACGTCAAATTTTGTGTATTTTCTGGGATTTTGTTGCATATACATCGCCCCAAGAATGAATTACTGGCTCGGTGGAGTTGAGTAACTGTACCGAAATGGCTGGATATTGAAATTATGTAGTGGTTATTTTAGGACGGCCTAACGAGAATATGAGTTTTTTTGCCTACACTAATTTACTTTGACAAAGTAAAAAAAAAATAAACATGTTTTATTCGTGATTCATGTAATTTAAGGAATTTTGAAAATAACAATTAAATTAAACAAATAATACATTAAAAAAATTAAATATTCGATTATTTGAAAAATTTTACCGATTATTTGCATATTTTGCCGATCATTTGCATAACAACGAATTTTAATCGTCCAAACACTACGGTATTATACATAGCGACATATCATTGAAACGACGTCAAGTAAAAAAAGTTAATACTGGTTATTTTTTAATATTTTGCTTTGTTTGAAAAATTCAAATTTAAATTAGTGATAAAAAAACTATACACGTTGTAATGAAATATAGATAACTTCATAATTCTTCGGATTTACGTAAAAGGTTATTTTAAATCGTGTGAGTACGCTGGTGCAAAGTTATTGCGGAATGATTAACGTGAAACGTCAAAAGGTATTTCTTAGATTTGGTTGATTATAATTTATAACTGTTGTGCATCAAGAAAGTACAAAAATAATGTCAATTCTGCCAATATATTCTGCACTTAAGTGAAGGGGTTATTGAAATAAAACAGAACTGTCAACAAGTTGGCAATTTATTTACAATGACATTGAAAATAGAGCTAACATCTAATATCTACCAATAAATTTTGATTGTTTAGAACAAGAAGTATAAAATCTAAATCACAAGATTATTATTCCAGTAACAATAAGATCTTAAAACTCCTTCAGCATTATGCACATATAAAGTTCCCGTCACGTTACTAAAGATGTATTACATTCAAAAACCAATTCACAACCAAACATAATATATAATGAAAGAAAATATTTAGATGTCAACTAAAATCGTTCACAAAAATCTATATATCGTCACTTAAACTATTGTGCTCATTTACCAACTAAAATTTCTTGCTTAGAACACATTAAATAACCATCGAAAAATAGTTACTATATTAAATGTATAATACACTAAACATACAATTAAAAAGTACATAGTCCAACAAACTGACAAGGAACTTCAACTGTAGCTTAGCACTGCATAAATGTACTGCTATAAATAGTAGAAAGATAAACGTATCGTGTATAACATACAAGATTCTTAAATGTCAACATATATCACTGATCATGATATGGTTTGGCACAATGGTAAACCAATCGCAGGCGCCTAGAGATTATAACGTCTAAGAGAGCATGAAATAAGTACACAATAAGCGAACGCGGCAATGCGATGATCGAGACGTCTATTAAGTGTATGCCTAATAAACTAGCGAAGATTCTCAACAAATCCTTCTAGCTTCTATTTAAGTCTTATAACTGTCATGCAAACTTAACGATCTTCTTAAAGAATAACGTTGCGATATCACACCTCCATTGAGCTAAGCAATATACCCAAAACTATTAAATAATATGTAAGCAACTAATAAGTAATCACAAGTCCGTATGAAAAACAACGCCGTAGCGAAATTATAATTGCAATGCCTTTCATATTCGGCAAAATAGTCATTAACCAAAAATATATGTATTGAAACTTCCAAATTTAAATAAAGGCAACAGTTCCTTTCGTCTAATATCACCGCAGTGCATCACGGGCCAGAGTGGAATATCCAGTGCGTTTTTCCCCAATAGAGAACTGTAATTTTTTTCGGGAGGAAATCTGAGCACAAAAAACAATTTTCTGTCACTACAGGACACCAAACTAGCAATTCCACAAACACATAGAAATACATTATAACAGTACAGATTCGGATCAGTCGCTCGACGAACGGCATATACCTTACGAGGGCAAGGGGCCTGTGTTGGTAAACAAATCCGAAGCAACACGACCGTTAGGTATTATTGTAACTTTTAATGTTAATAATAAGTAAATAGCAAAAACTACTTATATATGAAGGGTGAAGCAATATTTTTGTAATTTTGTCGTGGCTGATCTCTTTTCGTTTTGCAACAAAAACTGAACAAATCAGCATTTGTAGGATGTTGCATACAGCCGCGCTACTAGATTTAGTCTAGTGACCAATGCGGCTACAACTGGTTTTATTTTACGCACGCAGGGAAACGCCTGCGTATGGCTACTGCTTACCCCTATCCACTCCGATGCGCCGTTGCCCGTTTTGCCCCATGAATATCACCCATATCCTTATACATGGCGTTACATAATAGCATATAAGTACAAAGTTATCAATAATTCTTTAAACAATATATTATACATTAAAAATATATGAATGAACATTCTAACAGTTTAGTTATGCGAATATATATTTAAACATCCAATTTTAATAATTCAGTATCTACTTTTCATAAATATATTTTAAAATTTCCTGAGAAGGTTTTTTTTAAATTAATATGTTTGTGTGATTCTTAAAATAATTATATGAAAAAGTACATTAACATAGTCTAAGGTTACTACAAACATAATCAAAATTAAACAGAAACAACTGTAAATCATACTCTAATGGCACTGATACGAGATATTATAAAGAAATAATAATTACAATAGATATTTCAACTTAAGCCTATGTCAAATAAACACTATTCTAATATTATTAATTCATTACGTAAAAAGTGTTAGTTGAAAAAAGAAACTTAGAGACCTTTAAATCGCTATTTAGAGTTATAATAAGAATATCTCGTGAGTAAATGTCAATAAAAGCCACAATAATTTTATAATGGGAAGATTTACGTTTTAAAATTAGGTAAGTAATACAATAAATAGTAATCTTTTTGCGCATAATATATATTAATATTAATGATCTATCAAGCATGAAAGGCTATCATTAAAAAAGTTAAATAATCGTGTTTATAAACATACGTAAAACTATGCTGATAAGCTTTGTTTTCTACACATGAGACGTTATGCAAAATAATATATATTTGATAGATGGAGGGTAATTATTATTGACCCGAAAAACCACATCAGCTTGCTTTTTGCACTTAACAAATAATTCCTGTATATATTTTTTTTAATTGTATCCTCAATTTTATACATATATTATGGTAGGTTACAAAAATGTTTAATACATATTGAGATTACAGCCAAAATGCAACTCATGTCTTAAATTTTTTACAATTACCACAGTAATAGTAAATAATGTACCAAAAACTATAAACATAATAAAACTGTTATGAGTGTAACTTAAACAAGAATCAATTCCTTATAATTTTAATTCATGTTGATGAAATTCTTATGACAGGTAACCGTTTATTAAAGAAAAGGGATGAAAGACTAGAACGAAATATCTTTGGGTGTGATTAAATACAAGGAGAGTGTATAGATAAACAAATATATATTTTTTTAGTAGACATGGCAAGCAATTCCAGCATCTCGGCATCATTTTCAACATCTTACTTCAGCAAAAATTATAAAGGAAATAAATAATTTTCATGACACTATTTTCGTAACAAATTATAAATAATGAAATTCCAAAAACATATGGTCAATATTATAATTATAACTGACGTGACGAGAATTTAAATACAAGACTATAAAATTGTTAATACAAAAACGTATTCATAAATAATATTTTAAATATAATATTTTTTTAATAATGATAATCAAAAAACTAATCATGTTTTCATGCAAGAAAACCATTAAGTTCTGCTTCGCTATGAAAAATGTTAAATTTTTAGCTTCAAATATGGCAAACACGAATGGCTTATGGAAAGGACGGAAATAATTTTATTCTCAATAGTAATTTCAAAATATAAGTATTTCACTCTAATATTTTTAAGCCTTCAGAAGTAAGCCAAGAAGTGTCAGAGGAATGCAGAAGTGGTTTGGGGAGGGTAGACTAGACATGTCAATCGTGAATGATTCGTTAATTTGACCCGGGTCGCATCAAAGTATTGACGGAACGAAAATGTAATTGCAATAATTACATTTTCGTTCCGGAAAAAACGATTGACATGGCCTACGACCAAAGAGTATAGTAATGTCCGATGACCGACATACTCAATCACAGAGAACTGAAACTCAAAATGTTCAATTTGAAGGATCACCCGAATAATCCGGTTCGTAAGACGAATCAATACTTGTGAATGATTGGGTCACTAGAAATGAATGCATTACACCGTACGCACGTTCGCGTCTCGAGCGCCGCGAATAAAACGCATGCGCGTCGACATTCAGGAGGGTTATGGTAGTTTCTGCAATTTACAGCCTACTCAACCATGTGTAAGGGGCTCAAAGTGATTTTTTGAATAATTCGCCCAAATCTTTATGTGTAAAATGTAAATACAAGGTGAAATTGAAGTCATTGACTAAAACTGAACCTATTTACTCATATTGAGGAATATTTTAAAGTAAATTAAATTAGTAATAACGTAGAAAAAAGTAAAAAAAAATAAGCAAAGTACCAAGATGTCGCGATCTCCATTCAATATTGCTCGTAGCCACAAAGGCGTAATCTTAATATTTTATTAAGACACAAGTTGTTACAAATACGAGCGACCTTGAAATTGCCTTTGCCTAACCATTGTGGACAACATTTTGCGGGTTTTAATTTATTGGTGTATTATGTATTTTGTAATTACTGTTATTCGTGTTTATTTGCAAAAATGGTCAATTAAAAAATTACTTGCAATAATTTCCCTGCCCCACGAATCATATAATTATGAACATTTCGATTGTAAAACTATTGAGTCTAATTAGCGGACATAGCAGTTAAAGCTTTAGATTTGTGTTATTTTAGTTCTAACGTAGTTTTATCGTGAGTATATTCGTAGTTTAAAAGGATGCCAATGATTTAAATTTCATCGAATGGAATGTTTCAATTTATTCACAAACAAATATCATGTTATAGACACACTGTAAGCAAAAACTTACTTGATTTCTGTTTCGAAAAAATAGGTGCTTAAATGCGTTACAGTGCAAACAAGCTTTATAAAAATACTATCGACTAGCTTCAGCTGCATATAGCATTGTCCCTGTCTGTTAAAAGCTGTAAAGTAATCAGTTTTTGTAAGACATTTTTTTTAATTCTTATATTTATTCAGAAATGAAAGCAACTAAAGCTATATAGTACCTATACTCGTGCAACTCTTTCTAAGGCTTGATGTGTAATCTTTAGGTAGGGTACAATGCAATAATTACAATCATGTTAAGAAATTCTGCCTCTCTAAAAGTTCAAAAAGGTAAGCTTGCTCCCATAAGATTTAAAAATGGAATGTATATAAGTAGTAATCACAATGCAAATATTTAAGTGACATTTGAGATAAATAAAAAATTCTCACAAAATGGCCTTGTTCGAAAAACATTAAAGAAAACACAACATGGAATGTATGTAAACAATTCTATAAGATGTAAAAAATAGGATTGAGTTAGATTAATATGTAGGATTTAAAAGCATTGGATAAAGATAAGTAAGATAAGGTCATACATATCACATGAAGGTTTAAACAGATCAAAGATATCCTCCTTTAAGCGCAACTAAACCAAAGTACTATCAATTCACACATACTATAATGTTAATTAAATATCTCCTTTCCAAAGTAAATTGAATAAACCCTCAAATAATAAATTGAAACAAACTTTTTATACCAATACAAGACATTGGCTTTTTATTTTGAAGTTTTAGCTACCCGGCTCAAACCTAGAGCAGGCTTTGATAACATATATTATAATTAAATTTTATGAATAAAATACTAGACTATAAAAATTTCCTTTCATTTTTTTCATACTTAACCTAATCTGTTGTTTTACAGATTGTAGGCTCAGACCAACATAGCTACACTGACGGACCGCTGCGGACAGTACTGCAGATGTATCGCTGACACAAAGTAAAGTAATGCTCAACTTATTGTAGGAACACGCACACTAGGTGCATCTAAAACCATTGCAACCAACATGGTATATGATGCATATGTTGCGTCCAACAGTGGATTTTTACGGATTGTTAGGTGTTAGACGTGTAAAAATTCGCACTCAAGCACACGTATACATCTAAAATATTTGCAACCAACATGGTTATAAGCACATGTATTGCGTCCTACAGTGAATTTTGATCGAGTGTTAAAGAAAAAAGAAAGAAACATGTGTGCGTGAAGGCGTGTAAAGTAGTTGAGCATGGTATGGGGAATAATTGAAATGTTATACGCAGCGCTTTATAAACTGTAATAACATTTTTCCATTAAAGCACACCTATCACTGCTATTAAAAGTATTAATATTTGATTGGCCCATATACAGATTAAATAAAACGTGATTTGGAAACTCTATGGAATATTTTTAGTATTTGATTTAACTGTAAGTGATATTTATGTGATAATGTTGACTAATTAAATTGGAATAGACTTTTCACTTACTAAAATTTAGGAAGGAATCAGTGTTAAGATTATATATTCTTCTTAGCCTATAATAATATATGTTTATTGTTTTAATCTAAGGTTTAATATAGCCATGACTGATGTTGCATAAAGTTTTTAACTCTTATTAATATATTATATTAAAGATTATATTGGATAAATATAATGGTATACAACATATACAATCGTAACAGACATAAAATGATACTAATTATTTTTCAATTCTAATCACATTAAATAACAATGCAAGCCCTTATTTAATTTTTAACCTGTTAAAAGATAAGCCATCTTAGTAAGTAATAAAAATTTTGGAATAACAATGTAGTAACTACATACTTTCATTAAAATATCTTTTTACTCACCTTTAAAACACTTATCACTTTTCAATTTATGTCTAGAAGCAATCACATTCTGAACAAGCTTTAAGAAATGTAAAGCCATCAAGGTTTTATAACAGCCGCAGTTAATTTTAAAAGTGTATTTGGATTTTAAATTTTTTTCATGTCCATATCTTTATATGCATTTTTTAAATCGTTACATAATTTACAAATTGCACGAGTACATAAATTATAAACAATAATGCAAGAATAAATACTTTATATTAATGTAATTAAGATACTGTTATGGGCTGTTATAATTTATTTCACTGATAAGTATATTCTTATTTCTTACTATTATATTATTATAGATAATAATTATAATAATACATCTACACAATGTCATGTATATTATGCCCCCAGTTTATAATATAGATTTAACCGTGAGATTCCAAAAATAGATATAAGTAATGAGCATTAATTTGCCCATTCTTAATGAAATATATAAAGTAAGTTAAAAATATTACAATAGTCTGAAGTTCTAGGCATATTATATTATATGTTATGAAGAATTTTCAAAACCAAATTTATTTTATTAATACATAATACATATTAATTAAATATTTGAGATGTTTGATCTCCCAAATTCCTTTTAGTGTATTCTTAAAATATTCTACAAAGTTGTGTATTGAATTCTAAGTAAATGATAATATGTGACTAGTCTTATGTGACAAAAACTTCGTTGAATTTCATCATTATCTACATTTGCTTAAATAATGTATGCATTTCAGACGTCATTATAGTAATGTAACAATGTAAGAATGATACATACCAAGGACAAAAATTTAAATCTTCCCGAACGATCATTTCAGCAATGAATTTCAATTAATATGACACATCTTCCAATTAAGAGTGTTGCATAAAATGGCACATGCTTCTAAAGGTTATAATAAAATTGTATCATAATGTATAAGAAATATATATACCATGAAGCACTTTACTAAGCTGATATTTATTGATGTTTTTTTTCTGGGTATCCTTGTCATAATTATGCGTTCAGTTATTGTTTAGGCTGAGGATTGGAATTGCGACTTGTGCTACTGCTGCTAAGGATCATTTTCTGCATTTGGCGAATAACGGTTGTTGCATGGTACGCTTGTTTCCAACGTGACTTGGCAAAATTCTTCTTAAGCTGCTCAGATACGGTACCATGAATGTTTTTGTTACTAGCAGCATTACCCGAAATCCATGGATGAGCCAAAGCTTGTCTGAAAAAAGAAGTTTCTTCATTAATAATAACTTCAAACATTAAAAAAATATAATTTACTAGGTGGTAGGAATTTGAGTCCATCAGGTGAAAAGCTCTTGACTATTTCTGCTGTCAAATAGTCTGTTCGGCGAGATTTGATAAAAAAGAGAAAAAAAAACAAGGTTCCTAAACTCATAACAAACTTCGGTCCGCTATTATTGTTGATAGGTAATAAAAAAGGCACTGCGCCGTGTCGCCCCTGCTATTCGCCCTCGCGCTAGACAACAGCTGCAAACCTCGTACCACAAAACTCTGTGCTTGAGGCGATGCTTATTTTGACATAGGGAAATGATTAGGCATACCCGCCTCGTGTGTGCAAGGACAGGTTATGTCGGACTCGCACACACCTCATGGAGTTCCACCTTCGTCGCATATTGGTACGGCCAGCGAAATGCTTTCACACACATCTGCGGCCCTAATAGCGTCAGCCGCCCCATGGCGGCCCCTCCTCATGAGATGACTACTCCTCCCCCATTTCTGCAGTGCGCTATAAGGTGCACCAGAACACATGGCGCGCTTTCCTCCGTGGCCTCCAACTTCACGCGCGCAGCGGACGCCCCCCATGTCCGATGCGCGTAGGCACGGGGTTGCTGCCACCCATGAGACAAAAATCTCTAGATTCTCAAAACTAAGCCTTCTCCTTTATACAATGCTTTAAAACTATTTCTCTTTTCTAATTAGACAAGGATTAATCCCTCTTTCATTATATTTTTTAAACATTCTTGTCTAAGATTGTATTTTTCTTGCATCAGTTAAACGCCACAACAAGGTCATTATTTGTTATTAAGTGTAAAATATCCAATGTTTGTTGTATCCAATGTTAGATTTGATTATATTTATTACTTGAAAAATATTTATTACAATGGTACATCTTTCCACACTAACAAAGCTTCAAAGTCAAGGTGATGTACATTGAATATTGTGCAACATTATTTCCTGCTAACAATATATCAGATTTATTTAAAAACTAAAAAGTAAACAATCCTCAGGTCTATAGTTATAAAGTAAATTATTATATATAATATATATTACACAAAAAGTAAATTATTATTTGAAACAAAGAACCAAACAGTAAATCTGGTAGCAAATTATTATCTATATATATTAATATATTGTAATAGTATTATCACCATAAGTACACCCTTTACTACTAATTTTCTCATTTATATAAAAGTTAAACAAATCTCTATATATTTAAAAAAACAATTGCTGTCCGTTAATGTTGCTAAATTCTCTAAACTGGCCTGACCAATTCTGATGAAACTTTTTGTATATGTTTGAGTGGGTCCCTGGATATTTCATTTAGATTAACAATTGAACCCGGTAGTTGGAGCTGTTGTCGAGATCTAGAAATCACCTGTGTGAAGCTGGGGCGGATCGCGAGTCAATAAATATTTTTTTATAGGATAGGATGACAAACGAGCACACAGCCCACCTGATGGTAAGTGGTTGCTGTGTCCCATAGACATCTACATCTATCCTTGATTACGAATCAAAATGCAGATGCGTTGTCATCCGTGAGGACTTAGGTAGAATGCCTCGTTTCCAGTAAAAAGGGTCTCCGGTTCTCTACACTCAACATACGAAACACAGCAGCATTAAACTACTATTTGACGCTGGTATTCTGTGAGAGCGTGGTCCTTCCCTGGTTGAGCCGACCTATTTGTGCTACTACACCTATACTACTAATATAACTGCAGCATGGTTCTACCACGTAAAAATGCAGTCTTTAACACTTCAGCAGGGTTAGCCAAGTAGACTTTCTACTAATGCTAATGCTAGTCTATATTAGAGATGGGCCGAATATTCGTTTTATATTCGGTATTCGTATTTACCGAATATTCGTATTTGGACGAATATTCAGTTAAATCACCGAACATTTTTTAAAGTGGTACTCAAAGTGTCCAGTGTATTGAAATGTAAGAATTGAGTATTGCCATGTCTTTCATAATTTTACTGAAAGTATGTTTTATTTATGGGTTAAATCTACTTATATAGCATTAAGTTTTTGAGGCACAGTAGATTTATTTCCAATTATAGCAAATAGAAAGCCTGATAAAATGTTTTGGAATCAAACAAAGAAACATTACATTACATTAGTACATTTCACTTTTACTTTGGTCATCAGTTTCTCTAAAATAAGTCCAAGTAGTAAAGCGCCTGCCCCTCATTTTTATCATAAAATTATCAATTTTCACTAAGAATAACAACGAAATACTTTTTTTTCTCACAAAAATAGTCAAAACATAACTATGTGCCAGCAATTTGCTCAGTACTAGATGATGCAATAACACGTCAGGTGTGGCGGAGAAGCGAGAGCAGGGTTCGGCGCTAATCCAGCGCGCTTTACGGTAACAAATTTTGACATAAATTGGTTAGTACGAGGGAACCTGCCGATGGGCCGAATATGAATTTCACCGAATACGTATATTCGGCCGAACATTCGGTTGGGTAAAAGTTTTACCGAACTTTCGGCTGATATACATATTCGGTGAAATTCATATTCGGCCCATCTCTAGTCTACGTCACTCCAGCAGGGTTAGCCAAGTAGACTTTCTAGTAGTGCTTATGCTAATATAAACTAATAGACTTAACAATGAGATATTATGTTGTTTCTGTTAATTTATAAAGTCACTCATCAAAGAATTTTTAATTTATGATTGTCAATGAATTCTTTTTTAAATCTACTACCATTTCAAAACTAAAAATTAAAGAAACAAGCCATGCATAAAATTTTTAGGTAAAGGTAATATTCAACCTGTCACATAATGCCCTCTATTTACCATTAAATCATTTGGACATTAAAGTAATTTCAAAATAGTTAAATAAATATATATTTTAATAATTATTTTTAATTATTTATAAAGTAAAATTTAGTATTTTGATATTTAGATAGGCTAAAAAACCAGACAAGAGCAAGTTGGACTCGCATTCTGAGGGTTTTTACATGAACCTAATTATGTATGTAGACTAGTTTATCCATCGGGAGAATGGAGAATCCATAATTTTTGCTTGTTTTTAATACCAATACACAAATACTTACTATAAATGAATAAAGATAACATTCCTTTATATACAATAGGTACATATAACTGTATAAAAAATTAGATAAGATTTACGAAAATAATTAACTTACTAATTTGAATTTTTTTTAACTTGTTATTAATGAAATAAATTATAGGTAAGTTAAGCACCGAACATTGATCAAACAAAAAGCCAAGTTGTATTTGAAAGACAAACTTAATTTTGAAATTTCAAAAATGTTCTTATATACAATGGTATACACCATGGTCGATTCAACTACAAATGTAAATTTGTAATTGCAAAAATATGTTTTGTACCACAAATTAAAAGTTTTCAGATTTTTCGCTGTTGAGGACCTTGCATGTTTCATGGTTCTTGGTCAACGAGAATGGCCTATAAGTTTTGATGAGTGAGATTACTAGTATCAAAATTCCGTACCATACCATCACAACCATTTAAAGTCTACTACTGAACATAGTCTTCCCCATATGTTGCCTCATTGGAGGAATTTTGACCTAGTTGCCACACTTGTAAGCAACCAGTTTTTTATAGTTCTTACTTGTTATCAGGAAAATACTGCTGCCCAAACCTTGGTTCAGTTTCCGTTTGTGGCCTCTTACAAAACCAACGCAACAGGACAACATGGCATACTGGATATTCTTACACCACTACTTCTCGATAAGTATCAAAATATATTGACATTAATGGCCATATCTTTTAATTTTGTTAACTAAGAAAACTGTACCCCAATACCGAACAATACCCTAATTTAGTGTTTAAAATTAATTTCAACTTGATATTTCTGCCCATTCCTGAGTAAAAGGGTTTTGACAAATGGACAGAAAGACAACAAAGTGATGCTATAAGGGTTCCAATATTTTCTTTTGAGATATTAAACCTTAAAAGCTAAAAAAAAAGAACTAACTAGTGGTAGTTTCATAGTCTAAGTTATAGAAGAAAAACTTATGATAATGTGCCACAGATGGCATTTCTTTTATTTCGGTTCAAAATAAAAGTATGATTAAAATGGTTTCTATAACCTAATTCTTCATTATTGTTAAGGCACTGTTGTGAAAAATCTATATCAAATATCCTATCAATAATGAGAGGAGGGGAAGTATATTCAATTACTTATTTAAACTCTTTTATTATCAGCTATTAAAAAACCACTTTAATGAATTTCATTCACAGAATATTTTAGGTCATGCTTTTGCAGATAGTTTTTACTTTCTATAGTAATATATAGGATACTAATTAAATTAAATGTCTTATAAAAAAATTACAGAAGGTATTGTATGCTATGGACAATACAAAATTAAATCAGTTACTTTAAACTCTTTCCATTCAGTATTTTAAACAAAAAGAACCTAAATAATTTTAAACTTAAACTAACTCACTAACTTAAACTAAAATTTAAAATTGTAGATTATCAGAGTGGTAGAGCCATGCTGCAGTTATATTAGTAGTGTAATTGTAGCACGAATGGGTTGGCCCGACCGGGGAAGGACCATGGTCTCACAGAATACCAGCGTGAATTAGTAACTTAATGCTGCTGTGTTTCGTATGTTGAGTGTAGAGAACCGGAGACCCTTTTCACTGGAAACGAGGCATTCCATCTTAGTCCTCACGGGTGACAAAGCATCTGCATTTTGATTTGAAATCGAGGACAAATGTAGATGTCTATGGGCCGCAGTAACCACTTACCATCGGGTGGACTGTGTGCTCGTTTGTCACCCTATGCTATAAAAAAAACTGCTACTGTGAATTATTATTATCAATTATATTTTAAACTAAGGTAGTTTTTAATAATAGTATTAGATCTGATAATACACACATTCAGACTAGATGTAGGCTATACAAACCCTTGGGCCATATGGGATATGAACCTGTGGCCCTGCAGAGCCATGACTAAATACTACTGTGCTAAGGGGCCATCCATGGCAGAGGCAATAGGTATGAATAAATAAATAAATTGTCAGGAGGGCATCATTATCATAAACCTTACTTACTTGCAGGTGTATCTCTTCTCAACATCCACACACATCAAATGTCGTATGAAATCTTTAGCAGATTCACTGATGTCATCCCAATAAGGTGAATCAAATTCAAAATCACCTTTTAAAATCTGAGCAAATAAATTTGCATCATTTTCATCATAAAATGGTGGGTAGCCACAGAGCAGAATATATGATATAACCCCTATACTCCACACATCAACAGCTTTTCCATATGGCTTTTGTGCCAGCACTTCAGGTGCAACATAACCAGGTGTTCCACAAGCAGTAGCCATAATTCCTGAATCTTCAATTTTGGACAAACCAAAATCACTAATCATAATTTTGCTTTCCTCATCTGCACTATAATAAAGAAGATTCTCAGGTTTCAGATCTCTGTGCACAACTCCCTGCGAATGCATGTAATCAACTGCTTCTAATACCTGTCTTATTAGATTAGAAGCATCTTTTTCCGTATAAGATCCTTTCTCAACAATTCTATCAAATAATTCACCACCTGTTACCAACTCCATGACGAGGTAAACTTTATTTTTATCTTCATATGTCTCCAACAATTGCACGATATTGGGATGAGAAAACATCTTCTTCTCCCCGCCTTCGCCCTTAGACTGCTCACTAAATCTCTTCAGAACACGAATCTCATTCTCCAAGGAGTCCTCTTTTCCTTTTAAAGCTTTCTTGTCTATAATTTTGCAAGCAAACATCTGTCCATTTTCTTTGCTCTCTATTAAACGTACCTCGGAAAAGGCACCTGTGCCCAATAGGTCCTTAACTATGTATTTGTCCTCGATGGATGGTTGCTTTTCAGAGTCTCGGGCATCTTTTTTAGATTTTCTACCAAAGTCCTTTTTACCAAAAAGAGGCATATTTAAGCCTCACACCTCACAGATTCAATTTATTGTACTACTTACATATAATTACAATAATTCTACACGACTACGTAGCTATATCGATAAAAGTTCAATCATAACAGGGTTGCCAGACTACTTGATTAAGCAATCGTACGAAGGGTAATTAAAAATCTACCATTTTTAATTACCCTTCTAACGAGTAAGGCCTGTGGTTAACACTACTGCAAGAAAAATAGTCATAGAATTATTATAAGAACTAGTTGTAACAATAATGCTTATAAAATAGTACGTTGCTAAAAAATGTTATTTTCAACAATTTAGCAATTAACTAAATTTGTTCAATGCGCTACCGCACTGATTACGGAAAAGGGACTTCTTCTTTTTCACCTTATTGTAACCCCCTAGGTTGATCTGTCTTTTAGATGTCCCCGTAGGCAACGTGCTCAAAGTGTATTTTTAGGTAGGCTTATTTTTAGATTGCCGGCCGCAGCTTTGTGTGAAGTTGACTAATTGTTATTGAGTAAGCATTTCGGGAAGTTGATATTATCACACATGATGATGCTCCACTAACAGCGGTTGCGGCGAGGTGAGGTTATAGTGTACTTGCAGTGTCGTCGGCCAACGAAGATGAGTTAAATTTTGTTAAATCAAAGTTCACCTTCGACGCATTGACGGCTCCGTGAAGTATGTCGTCAGAATAGTGCTTGTAATACGTAACTCGCTGATGAAAGACTAAGACGATTCTAACTTAAACTGCATCTCGACCAAACAAGCTTTCAAAATTATGATGTGTTTCAGCGGCCTGAAGTCATCGTGGTCAAACATGATAATGGGCAACTTGCGCAAGTCCCTATCCATGAATCTAAGCACCTCATCCGGATCAATTTTCTTTAAAACTCTTAAGACTCCTGTCTCTCCTTTAATCCCTTCTTCGAAATGACATTCGGTTGACTATCTACAGCGATTCAAACATCTGTGTTTTAGGTCTGCATATCTCGTCTTCACTAAAGTTGCGTTGTCACAAGCTTACTTCTTCTTACTTACGTTTTACAAAACTCATGGTTAATACTAAGCAATAAAAACTCTACAATATTATAGTAACACCTAAAACAATGTTAAGTGTAGCATTTGATTAACCTGATAAAATGGAAATAAATAGTTGAAACAGATCTTACATTGGTTGTATTTTATTCTTATTGTATGAAACAAACAAACTAACCTTATAATATATAATTATCCAAATTTATATTTTGGTCAACCTGAACTTTAGGTTTTATGAAACATTTAATAATGGTATGAATTACGTACTATTTTTGGTTTTAAGATCATATATGCATGAAAACTGTTATGTACGACTATACTATTAGTACGAATTAAATCATACATATGGCAACCACACTTAATCATACTAATGTTGTCAAACTGAGTTGCCAGAAACCGGTTTACCGTTAAACAGACCGATAAGTGTGTTTAAACGGATCATAGCATTTTACATAAAGCTACAAGTATATTAATATAAGGTAAATATAGGGTCATTAGTTATTATTGATACTGGTCATTACGTAGGTACTTTTAATGCGAAACTTGTTTTAAAAATATAACCGAAACATACTTTAATATTTGAGGTGCGTGGTTTATGGTTTTTATACTTAAGATTTTATGTTAATAGGGTAGGTGTAAATAGAATATTATATAATAAATATAATTATTACTTGATACCTGATTAAAAGCAATGTAATAAAAATGTATGTTTAGAAGGTGTAAGAAATGTTGATACACATTTCGGTTTTATTATAAAAAAACGATGGTACATTTTGCTATTATTTGTTAAAATATACACAGGGATCATGAAATTACCCTACAGGTACGGTTGTTTGACTACATCTGGTTATAGTTAATAGAATTCATCATATTCCGATCCGACAGTTTCTCTAGGCTCTTTTTTATGCTAAATCTATGCTAAATCGTATAGTAATTATATTATACTCTTCGAGTTTCCTTATCTCCATCTCCTACACACTACACACATACTCAACTTCTATAGTATGGTATACACAAAACTTAATCATTTCATATTCAAAGAAAGCTTGTATTATTATTGTAAATCCGTGAACTGTACTCCCGCTATTCCGTTACTTTTTATTCAATATATTGCCGGTTAAACATTCGGTATTGTATAGAAAGCCTAGGTAAAGTATGAAAAAAATAATATTTTATACATTGCCTGAATGTTCTAGCTGAATTATATAGATTGACGATATAATGTACATGTCTATTGAATCAAAGTTTTCATGTAATGCCCGAAAAATGTTAATAACCGAGACCGAGCTTTAAAAACGAGAAGGGCCATTATTCGATGCTTCTTCATGATAGCTTTCTTGAACCAATTCTAATGATTCTGCCTTTATTAAATAGGTTATATATCAGAGGTTCCTTATAGAGGTATTCCTTAATCCACTCATTAAGGGTTTAAAATAATTAAACTTTAACAAAATTAAGACCGACTTCGAAAACGAAATAGAATGAAATAATTAACACTTAGCAGCTTCTGATGTCGGTGCTAAAACATATTGCATGAAAAGAAGCACTGAACTCTCTGTACTTCAGAAGCTGTATTTTGTTAAAATATGTAGGTATAGGAAATACTTAGTTAACGGTACGAACTAACTGTGTTATTGCCATAGAATACTATAATACATATTAGAATGGCTGTCAACCTTATTTTGTACGAGGATAGGCGTCGCCGAGAGCACACGTACAAGCAATTACGTAGTATTATCACTACTACCAACCCGATTCGCTGTGTTGACAGACAGATTTTAATACGTATTTATTTGTAAATAGCGTGCAATTTGGCATTTTTTAAATAATTTGGATGTAAAATTTGAAACGATTATAACGTCAAAATACATCTCGTGTTGACATTTATACGTGTTAATTGACATGTTAGTGACATTTTAGTGGCTACACGGGCTCCGCCCACTCCCCCGTTCCATTATGTATGTAATTATAGTATTCTATGGTTATTGCGAATGAATCCGAAGTGCTTGAAGCAAAAGTCAAAATTTTCTCCGATGAAACAAGAAACTACCCTAGTTCTACCATTTCTACTAATACCTACTGATACCTAATACTACTAACTACCCATCGGAAAAAATTAGGGTAGTTTCTCGATTCATCCCCATCCATTCCCTATCATGCATTGTCTATGGTACCACCCCCTGACGTCACTGTGAAAATCGACCAATCCCGTCTGGCACTGGCACAGTATTCGATGACCCTCGTATGTTGTAATTAGGGGCGCATATAAATTCGTGCAGTCTTTTATGTTTTCGTTGTGTGGCCCTTATTGTGGTGTAAAAATGACTTTGATTACAATTAAGATTGGTGAATAAAGTAAAATGAATATTGTGTAGTTTTCTGAAAATTCAAAAATTTTATTTTTATCACAACTATATATTATTAGTGATAAAAAACAAAATTTGGGGGAGGTACCGTGATGCCAGTTCGCAAGCAAGGTAGGTAATTTTATGCTCTTTATAATTTATATAAACGAAAGTATAAATATGCCCAGAATAATAATGTAATATTATTCGGTACTATTCTGTATCCTTGTCAATAATATGCTCCTGTTCCATCGTTTCTGCATTTAGTATCGCGTACTATCAAAAGGGTTGCCAGGCTTTTTTAGGTTCAAACTCGATTTTAAATGTTAAGTATGATATCTTCATATTAGAATATCACTATGTACTGGATTTTTATTATATTAAATACATTAAAAAGTATGTTTGATACACATTACACATATGCTTTAGTAAGATACGCCCATCCAATTCGATTACTAATTACGTTTATGTCACCAGTTCATTAGCACCGTGTATTTATTTCTTAACCCGATATTTTTTTATGTTTTTTTTATTAAGTTATGGTTTCATAATGCATTTATATATATAATAGTTATAAGTTTTGTGGTATGCTGTGGCTTATGCTTCAAGTTAATACATTTATGCCATGGAAACATGAGGATCACATCATTGCAATAGGAACGGTAAAGGTACTATATCATTCGTATGGTTTCGCTTTAGTATCTGAATTTTTCTGGTCTGAATCGTTCGGGCAGACATCGTGCTCAGTGTCCTGCACGGGTCTTGCAGAACTTAGCTCCACACGCATGGACAGTTTAGACGACCTTATCATTAATATCATTCATATCGTCCACTGCAATGCAGAGCAGGTGGAGCTAAGTTCTGCAAGACCCAGGACACAAAAACTCTTCAAACAAACTCTTAATCTCAAGGCTGTTAGACGGTAAATGAAGCTGATGTCTTCAGCAAATATGACAGCATACAAGTAACCGAATAGACAGATCTCCAATTGCATGATGCATGGTAATGAAATGAACTGAAGAAGCAATCGAGCGGAACCAGGGTTCCAAAGTCTTTGCTAGAGATTTGTCTGCCAGAAAGAGCCAACTGTCGAAGCTGAAGACCGAATGTAGCAGCAACGTTTCCGGGACACCTGAGAGTTAGAGTGAGACTGAGAGAATCTACGGGCAGCTGTGCACGTCATCAATGGAGCCACACGTAAATGTACGTAACGATCCTAGGGATCTCTGACACTACTCCGATGATACCCCGGACTTCAGTCTGAGTGAGATTAGAATGGCTCGCTAGAACCTTAAAAACAGCAAGGCCTTGGGCGACAACGGCATTACAGCTGAACTTCCGAAAGTGGGTGAAAAACCAGCACTTGAAGTTCGTCAGAAGTTCTTCAATTCTGTCTTTCATGGTGGCACAACTCCGGAAGAGTGGAGTAAAAGCGCGGTGGTCTTGTTCTTCAAGAAAGACGACAACGTTCTCTTGAAAAACTACAAACCGATTTTCCTTCTGAGCCGAGTCTACACGCTGTGTTCGAAAGTCATTACCAATCGTTTCGTACGCATAGTCGATAACTTCCAGCCTCCCGAACAAGCCGGCTTTTTTATAGGAGAGGGTGCAAACGAGCATGTGGCTCACATGATGGTAAGTAGCTACCGCCGCCCGTGAACAAATGCAACAGCACGTTAGTTGCAGACGTGTTGCTGGTCTTTAAGAAAAGGGTAGGCTCTTTTCTTGAAAGTCTCTAAGTCGTATCGGTCCGCAAAAATTGCTAGTAGTGGTCGATTCCCCAAGGAAGTTGTGCGAAGAAGAAAATTTCTTCTACATCGCACAGTAGTGGACCGCCAATCATCCAGATGGTATGGATGGTATCGCGAGATTTGTCGCGATGTGCGATGGTAAAATTGAGCGGTAACTTTTTGAGCTTAGGTAACCCAGAAGATCACCACTGAGCGACCCCAGAAGAAAACCGTACTGATGATCACTAAACAGCTGGTGATCCTCAAGGTACCTTATGAGCTGGCAGTTAATAATTGTTTCCACTATTTTGGAGAATAAGGAGGTGGTAAAGTAAAATATTGACTTTCAATTCACCAAAGTTATCTTCCATGAGTTTGGGACTACACCTAGGGAGTAGGAGTACTAGAAAAGACGAGTTAAAACCGGTGCTAACTCCGGAGCACACGTCTTCATCACAATAGGTGGGACTCCATCAGGCCCACTTGACTAGTTGACTTGTTGATGCACCGAGCGCTGTGTAAATAGCACATCCTGCATAGAGCACTTACACCGCGGGATGCTCGGCGGTACGTTCCCCCCGTTATGGAGAATCGAGTTGGACGCAAAGAGAGAGCCTAGCAGATCGGCTTTCTCCTTTGCGACATGTTCCAGTGAATCGTTACCCCTGTGCAGAGATAGCAGAGATGGCTGACAGAAGTTCCTTTGAACAGCCTAGGTGAGAGAACAGGATGTGTACGTGTTCCCGAAGGAAGTCGAACTAGTTTTTCGTCAATTCTGCCGATACGCTCTGACTTTGCCTTGGCAATGAATGTTTGTAGGACCTGGAGGCGGAATTATACTTCTTTTTAAGAGCGCTGGTGTTTGCATCCCGAGACTTTGATGCGTCAGCCCAGGCCCGGTAGCACTTATGCTTATGGTGTGATGCAATTTTACAAGAGTGATCAAACTATGGCTTAAATATGAAGTTCTGCCTCCGATAGGTACCACACATGATGGAATAAATAATTCCATCCCCTGAATTACCATATTAGCGACAGAATCAGCAACAACGTTGGGATCATCCGGTGAGCAGAAAGACCGCATCCTGTCCCAATCGACCGACCTATAGTGTCAAACAGGGAAAGTTCTGCAGAACGCAACCACGATGGGAGCGTGAATGGTACCATACTCAGGATCAGACAATAGTTTGAAGCTAGGAAAGGCATCAACGGAAACCTGATATCCGTCCGAATGAGAGATCAGCAGAAGGTTCAACAGGGAAGATACATGATCCTCCACATCTGGGATCCGCGTAGACGAAGTAACCAGTTGTGTCAGACAATTGGTTAGGCAGTCTTCGTCTACGACGGTTTGTCAAAAAAAAGACAAAATTTTGTGTGGACCTGTTGTAGTACGGAGTCTGCAACCATTTGGTCGTGGTCGATAAGTCGGTCTGTGTCTGAAATACCGTTATGGGAGCTATAGTGGGGGGATGGTTGTTGCTGTCTACGCACAGTCATAGGATGGACAGGTCCGTACCTTCAAGATTACCGAGGCGTCGAAAACAGATGCCCTCCCTGACTCCAGCCCGGGAAACAAAGAAGTATTGTAATTTGTACCCCGGATAGGAGAGATATAAGTATCAGCCGGCGAGGACACCTCTCAAGCAGCACGCAAGCTGGCTACGAGCTGTATTGAAGTTCGTTTTTATACTAGAGGCTCTATTTTTGGCTGTATAAAGGCTGTATAAATTAGCGTTTATACAATTTTTAAAAGAAAAAAATTGACACAAATTATACAGCTTTATGCGTTAGTAGTCCTATACAGTAGCTGTTCAAGCATAAAAGAGCCTATATAACAGCTGATCGCACTGATCGCTCTAAGCAATCTAATAATTTAATATGTATTACAGTAGAGCGTCGATTATCCGAATTAATTGGGGGACATAGGTGTTCGAAAACCGGTTTGTTCGGATAATCGAACTGTGTAATTCTATGTACCAATATACTAATTTTTTGGGTTCCGTTTGGGGGGGGGTTTAAAAAAAATATGGGGGGGGGTGTCAAAAAATATATTTTTTTTTCCAAAAAATATATTTAAAAAAGGGGGGGGGGCGGGTTTTTTTGAGTTGGGTTCGTGTGGGGGTATTTGTTTATGTAAAATATGTTTATAATATGTAATATTAATTTAATTTATGACAGTTGTAATACAAGCTAGAGCAGTGATACTATTATTTACTTTAGACCAGATGCCGTTAATTCACGATGCGACGCAAGAGTTTTTCTTGGCAAAACCTTCCAATTGAGTCTAGTTTCTTCAGAATCGTAAACGTTTTCTAAAACATAATTTTCTTGTTTCAATACGTCGCTTAATTTGATTTTGATAGAATCAGCTGCTGAAGAACCAGCAGACAGTTTTTCTCCTTGTATTTGAAGCTCACGAATGCCACGTCTTGACTTAAACCGTTTAAACCAGCCCGTGCTTGCTTGAAAGTTCAACGGTCCTCCAAGTTTTTCATTTATTGTTTTGCATTTTCACGTAGAACGGCATCAGAGATAGGTTCTCCTTGCAATTTTTTTCTGTAAATCACTTGTAAACAGCGTCATCGAGATCGGTGTTCGTGGCGAGCTTCATAGTTTTACGACTCGTCGACCCATTAGTAAAATCATGCCTGGATATAAAATTGGATATGGTCGTACCACCACTTTGTACTTCTTAGATAACTTTTTTGCAGATTCGCCTTTCTCTAATCCTTTGTTAATCTCGTATTTATATTTTATCGGTACGGAACGTAGGCCAACACGGGACACTGCACGAATAATCGACGTTCTACTGTACTTGTGACATACATTGTGTTTTCATGCGATGGCCAAATCAATTTATATATTTAACACATAAAAGATTTTTAACATTGATATGGTCACTATAAAATGTTGTTAGGTTAGCTAATTACGTAATAACTTAAAACAGAAGGACTCTTAAGTAGGGACTGAATAAATTAACCGACTTGGTATTACATTGATCTCACAACTTTTTACGGTAGAAGAACTGAGTTGTGAGACTTGTTTTTTTTACAAGTTATGTTTTTGATGGCTATACTTTATTGAATGATGGCGACATTCAATGTCTGCTGTACTAGATCACCCATTCGCTTCGGTTGTGCGACCCAAACTAGGCGGGTTCCGTACAGAATTAACGAATGTGTGTTGCGAGTTGCGACACATACAAAATCTATGGAAGATTTGCGTTCGAACGTACAGACGGTCGTACGGAATCTTGTATCGAAGAAAATTCCGTACGGAAAATTACCGTACGAGTGGGGCGAGTCCTTGAATTTATATGGGACTTGCTGCGTTCGGAATCTCGAATCGGAATTCGAAAACGGAATCTCGGAACGGAATTGCATATGTATGTGGCTGGCCTTAATGATAAAATCGGATTTAAGTGTTACAAAATACTTAAGATTGTATATTAGAGTTTTCATATTCTGATTAAGAACCTTAAGGTTATTTAGATCCCATAGTACAGACTTTATATAGCTTGAGCTGTATAATAACTATATAAACCAATCTTATAAGGATACAACTTCTTTTTTATACTCATATACGCTTCTAAAAGGACTCTAAGTTCTATTTACGCTGGTATATTTATGTTCATAATGCTTGTATGCTGCTTGGGCCATGTCTCGCTTAGAAAAAGCAAGGCCGGTTTCGCCATCTCCAGATGATAGTGGATGGCGATAAGGTTTGAATGAAGTCCCCTGATGTTGCAAGGATACTCCGTCTCCAGAGGTGCTGGTACCCTCCTGGGATTGTGTTTTCTTTAACTCCGCTTCTATGTTAAGGGGGGGGGGTTGGGCCCTGGCCAACTGCACTTACTAGGTGAAACGCAGAAGTAAACTTCTACTTCACGCTGGTATTTCGTGAGGTCGTGGTGCACACTGGCTCGAGCAACACCACCAGTGCAACACCAAAAGCTGCCGCTTGGCATTACCTACCACTGTTAATATTCACTACATTCAATTTGGGATAATTTCAAATAGAAGTAAAAGCCTTATTATCTCGTATTTTCAAAACTGCAATAACATTCCCTTTGGCAAATAGTACATAAGACCGAAGAGTACAGTACACTGATAGACCGAAGAATACAATCTACCACTTTGCATTGCGTATATGGACTATGAGAAAGCTTTTGATTCCGTCGAAAATTGGGCGGTGCCACAATCCCTTCAGTGGTGCCAAGTAGATTGTCGGTATATCGAAGTGCTGAAATGTTTGTACAGCAGGGTTACGATGGCTATCCGAGTACAGAACCAGAGTACGAAACCCATCCAACTGCAGAGAAGTGAAACACAGGGTGACGTTATATGTCTGAAAATTTTCACCGCTGCATTGGAAGAGGTTTTCAAGCTACTGGACTGGAAAGGTTACGATATTAATAACAATAGCGAGTACATCACTCACCTGCGATTTGCTGACGATATAGTCCTTTTGGCAGAATCGCTGGAGGACCTAAGCACTAGCTCAATGACCTCAATAGAGTCTCCCAACTTCCCAACGTCCTATCCGTTGGGAGACTTAAGAAGATGAACATGGACAAAACAAAGGTTATATATATAACGCTCACGTCACACCTATGACAGTAGTTGTTGGGATCACTACGCTCGAAATTGTTTATGTTCACCTAACACAAATAGTCCGACTAGGTAAGTCCAACTTCATCCGAAAGATCAATCGACGGATTCAACACGTCTTGCCATCGTTCGGGAGATAACGAACATCTTCTCGTATAACTCAAAACTTGTAAAAGAGATTGTATAACCAGTGGGTGTTTCCAGTGATGACTTATAGATATGATACGTGGTCCGTCGTTGTTAGCAGTATGTCGAAGCTTAAAGTAGCTTAGTGAGCTATGTTGAGTGCTATATTTAGGATTTCTCTGAGTGACAAACTTAGAAATGAGTATATCAGCAGTAAAACCAGAGTAACCGACATAACCCAACGGATTAGTAAGCTGAAGTGGCAATGTTTCGGCCGTATAGTTTTAGAACTGATAATCGATGGGAAGATAGGTTCTCGAGTGGCAGCCTTGCGTAGTGTAGGGTGGCCCTCCACTAGATGGAGTGACGACCTGGTAAGATTTGCAGGAAATCGCTGGATGCAGGTGGCTCAGGACCGTGCTCTGTAGCATTCCTTGGGGAAGACTTAATATCCAGCACCTGTAATAAGGATGATATGTTAATCGAATAAGGATGATAAAAATGATGCTCTACAGACGGAAAACGGTCCAAACACTGCTATTTGGCGGCTACGTTAGGTATAGGTAAAACGGTAGATAGTAGTTAGTGCCAACTCACTTCACTAGCTAAGTCGTTACTAGAATATTTAATAGAGATATGGGGAAGTGCATCTAAAACTAATATAAAGGATCTTCAAATATCCCAGAACAAATTGTTAAAAGTTTTATTCCAACTTGACTACTAAAGAGCTCTATAAAAAAACTGATACATTATCCTTAAGTCAATTATACAAATACAAAACGTGCATACTAAGTCAGAAAAATTCTCTTAGATTGCATACACACCCAAACCACATAAACACTGTACACGAAACAAACATAAACTGCATTTACCAAAAGCTAGGACTAAAACTTATGGTTCGAAAACTATTCAGTTTTAGGGAGCGCTATTGTAAAATAGCCCATCGAATGAGGTATTTCATGAAAAATCGTTTTCAAAATTTAAAGATAAATTAAAAATGTACTGTCAAACATTGATTTAAAGACAGTGCTTTTTCAATCCCAATTTTGATATATTTATGTAACTTTATTCATATAAGTCACCGTATTCAAATATATTATTTTTACCAATTATGTTATTTTTAAGTCTCATATAAGTGAATATTTGTTCTTTTTTGAGATAATAAACTCTTTAAACCTAAACCTAACTCAGACGGACACATAGCCAGATAAGGAGTCCTACCATCTGACTGTAACCTTATGCCAAACAACTTTTTACAGGTAATGAATTAATACTACTGTGTTTCGTATGGTGAGTGTAGAGATCCGGAGACACTTTTCTACTGGAAACGAGGCATTCCATCGGAGTAATCAGGGGTGACAACGCATCTGCGTTTTAATCCTTAATCGAGGATAAATGTAGATGTCTACGGGCCTAACACCCCTATTTTCCTACCCTTAGGGTTAATTTTTTTTCCAAATTTATATGGGATCAATCTCGAGGTATAACCCTATCCATTAAAAAAAGAATTATTAAAATCGGACTAATCTGTAAAAAGTTATGCGTGGTCATACATAAAAAAATGTAGGCGTCGACTAGAACCTCCGAGCTTTTTCGTAGGTAGAAAATGAAAGAAGATATTTATTTCTCAGTACGAGCGTCTGCTTGAAATCAGACGCCAACTTTTTCGGCTGAAAACCCGCATTGCCGGATAAAAATCGGGCATGTCATTTTCACAGTTACATTCCAACAGTATTCGCTTACGTCGTAATCGAAATAGCTGAGGAAAACACGTATACTATCACATAATAACATGAGACTTATTAAATATGCCAAATTATTAATAAATCAACTATGGAGACAGCCAATAAACTTCTAAAGGGGCACAGGTGCTCTATTTAATTTTTTATTTGAGGATACGGTCGTTAACAATTTAATTAAAAAGTGTTTAATAGAAGGTCGTCTTCAGGTTATCTCAGGTTTTATCTACTGGTGAAGGTAGGTGTATTAGTTTTTGGGAGTTAGATTGGTATTATCTGAACGAATTTTCCGTCATCAGTCATTATTCCTCAGAATTTTTTCTTTGTAGTAGTTGAATTTTCCCCCCTCACACTGTAAATATTATACGAAGCACATGTTGTGGGTGTGTTATTAGAGTGCAACTGTGGAACATGTAAAAACTTAACGATCAAATTTCGGGGATATTTCGTGGTATAGTTTAATGCTTAATTACGGATTGTATTTAGAATTATTCTTTCTATACTTTATTTATCTATAATGTGTACGTTTCGGGATATTTGGCAGTTACGTAAAGTACTTTGTACAGACACGGCTTTAGAACTATGCATTTAATTTTGTTAATTTGGAATTTTCACTAACATATCACTTTTGTGCTCAATACTCAATACTCATTTTGATTCGTAATTGAGGATAGATGTAGATGTCTATGGGCCACAGCAACCACTTACCATAAGGTGGACTGTGTGCTCGTTTGTCACCCTATCCTATAAAAAAAAATTGTGCTCAATACTCATGGATTATTGCATTACAGACATATAATATTATAGCGATCGTCGCCTCTATCATTCATATATCATGCAAATGTTATAGCAACTTTATATCATCTATGATTATGTGTGGATGTCTGTCGATTTCTATGGCTAGGCCGAATGTGTTCCGTGTCAAGAATATATATTTAACTAAACTTATAAGTTCTATAATTTATTATTAGGTATATTTAATAACACACTTTTAATGAACGGTGAGGATGTTAGGATAAACTTCAAAATGTCATAACACGCGAGCGAATCAAGTTTGACTCCCGCCAGTACTTAATTAAAGTTATAAGCTGCAATTTTAAGTGCTGATTTACCACGTTAACGGCGGTGAAGGAGAAATCGTGAGTAAACTTTAGAGTAGAGAGTTTTAAAGTCCGTCAACAAGCATTGGGTCAGAGCAGCGGATTAATTATATTGCTTTATAAACTACGGATTGCAAACCGATTCCGCAATATCTAGTGGAATGAGCAATATCTGACGAATTAGGTCAGGAGCCGAAAAAACCACGACGTGATTACTTCTTTTTGACCAAAATAAGAGTACTCGCGAAGAGTCGCGTGCGAGCGACGTGACTTTGCTCTCACGCGGCACGCGGCAGTCCGCGTGTATAATGTTATACCAAACCAATACAGATGTCAACAAAAACATGGCAGCTCCAGCACTTTGTTAAATTATAATTACAAATTAATTTTATTAAAGTATAAATTAAATTATTGAGTTTTACAAGAAAAACTAAAGGAAGAAATTGCTACATGTGAAGTAGAGGGAGTCAAAGTAAAATATTTGTCTCTTATGTTATGTACGACTGCTCACTACTCGATGATGTTTAAAGCAACTAGTGTCTACTAGCAAGTTGTGAGGGTCATCTGGACCGCTGGTTATATTTGCAGTTCACTACGAAGTAGGTTGGGGGATGACACAATTAATAGTAGATAGGTATTACCACTTCTGGCTAAAAAAAGGTTTTGGCATGCTCTGATCACGAAACTGTGGTCCGTTTTTGCGTAGGATGCACGGTTCCGGAGATGTACAGATCAATTAACTCTTATCTAATTGATATCCGGTGAGGGCCTCCACCGTCATTAGCGCCCCATTGTTCTTATCCATTTATCTATTGTTCATTGAATACCGTCATTGTCTATTTTTCCTCGGCGTATGCGTCGGCTTTACGGTGCTATTGTATTATACTTCTTTGTTCCTATCTACAACGCTAATCTGAATCATCAATAAAACACATTACCTAATTTTGTTACAATTTTTATTTACAAAATACAAAATCTTATTACTTATTGTCTATAACATAGGAGCGAAACATCTCATCCACTACAATATCATTGTACAATGTATTCCCTGTAAATATACTTGTAAAACTATGCATTGAACATCCCTGAAACTTATATATCAAATACATTAAGCAATATTCGCCAGAAAATGAAGTCCACTCATTCTGAATACTATCAACATTCCAGTTCCATCTTTTACAATTCCTTTTTAAAAACTCTAGATGATATTGTACAGGTGACCGTCCATATGAATCAAATTATTGACCGACGTCATTCGTATCGATATATAAAGCTACCCAATGTGACCTTGGTTTATCATCTGTATCCAAATTGCATATTATATACGTTATTTAGTTAGTAGTTAGGAGATTCCATTTCCTTCATTAAGAAAGTGAATACCAGTTCCCGAGAATAGAGTATGATATGCTGATGTAAATATACTATTATTAAAAGAAGGTTGCAAAGCTTTTGAAGGTATTTGTACCAACAATATATAAGCTGAAAGAATTAATTTCAAAGTTAAATGGATTTTTAGTAAGGAAACCATAAAATGCAGAATTGGTCACAAATCCAATTATACATCTTTTGGGTACCTGTCCTAAAAATATATTATTAAGAGTTTTTCCTTGAACACCTGATGAAATTGTTAAAACTTTTACTTCAGCTCGAGTAATAGGATACTTAGCAGTGGTAGAAGCTAAAACTTTTTGATGTGCGAGTAATACACTTGGATTAATTCGTGCTTGTCGAACAATAAGAGTTACGTCCGTAATGCAAACTTTAAATTTTACAACGTTTGACCCAGCAATTAAATTAAAACTCTCTCTTGATCGAACCAATTTAACACTCATTTCAACACCATTAATTAAAAATTTATCTTGGTTGAAAATGTCACCGTGAAGATGACCAATCATTTCTATTTCCTTACTTTCACTAATCAATTCCTGTCTTATAACAAATCCTATGTTTTTACCATCTGTAGAATCCATTTTTCCTGCTGTATCCTCATACCAAAGACTACAAGTAAGATGAGATTGTTTAGCAGCGGGAGCATAGTTTAAAAGGGTTTCCATATATGCTCGATATGCATAAGTATTATTAGGTGGTGATACAAGTTTTTGGTTTAAATAAACATCAAGTTGACTAAAAAGTGAATGCAGCCAATTATTTACAGGTGCTAATATTGTAGTAGATATCAAGTTAGTTGAATCTTGATTTAATACTTTTGCCTGTCCACATAGTAATGTATGAGACAAATCTATGTAGTCATCGCCTGTCCCAGGAACTTGAAACTTGATAGGTCCATCATCACCAAGAGATGAAATTGGTTTATAATGAATACACAATCCATTTTCAATGCTAGTTTGTGTAGACGGTAGTGCAAACAAATCCAATTCTGACTTAACGCACTCGCAAGAATGATTATGAAGGAAAGACATATTTAATTTCAAAATATATCTTTGATATTTTTTGGTTTTAGACCAAGTTTTTTCGCAGCTTTCACTTTAGCTGTTAATGGTGGAATGAATGAGGTCAATCGTTTTCTTTTAGTTTTATACCCAGATCACTATGGATGTTTTATCTTCATTAGGCATTAACATAGATTTTGTAAAGTATATAAAGTTTTCATGATCTTGAACAGTAAACATGGTACATGGATATTGAAACTCGACAACTCCAACCGACCATTCACCTTCTAATTTAATAGCTTTTGGTAATTTCGTTGAAAAATTTGTGGTCTTGTTATCAGGATAGTATTCCATTGAACTATTGCTGAGCAAAGTTAAATAAAAACTTTCATTATTCATATTTCTTCTAAACTAGAAGCTAAAATCCAACTGTTAAATTTATCTGTATAACCTTTCCACTTCACTAATACTTCTTTTCTGTTACCTGAATAACGAGTGTCAATTATTTTATCTATTTTATATTGTGAGGTGGGGTTGTAAGTGATTTTCTGTAATTCTCTTTCATAAAAAGTACCAACTATTGGTTCATTTTGTAAATCTGTTATTGTATAAACAACCCACGGAGATCTATCATTTATTGAAGATATAATAAATATTTCATCACACCAATTTAATTCATAATAAACTCAGATCTCTTTGGATTTTCAATATAAGTAAGTGGTAATTTAATATCTTTTAATGCTTCACCAAATCTATCCCACCCTACTGAATCACTTCTTTTTAAGGGTCTTAGTGAATCATTTATTAAATCAACGATATTACTTCCAGGAATTTTTTCACTATCAATTATGACTTCATTATCCCAATGTGTTTTATTTTTACTTGTTTCAACTAAGTTTAATAATAACTGTCCTTTTTTATTATAAGTTTTTGGTATTAAACTGAGTATTTGAGCTGGTATGTAAAGTGGATTTTCATCATTTTTTTACTTTTAATGAATCGATTCTCCTCCAACAAAGATTCAGCATCAACTGATGTTTTTAGATCTCTCTATCTTTATTTTTAAAACCAATTTGAGACTCATTTGAATCTTCATTAGATGTATCAGAATAAATTGGTAATCTGAGTGGTTGACGATCCTCTTCGGTAAAATGTAGGTATCTTTGCAGTGTTTGTAAATATAACATCCATTTCTTTAGGTCTTCCGTCTTACTATTCATAATATTTTGCATTTCAATATGTAATCGAGATAAATTACTATTAACCTTATTTTCTTGTTTTAATTTTTCAATCAATCCACGTTCGATAAGTATCATTTTCTTTGCATTTTCCATGTTAACTGGTTAGTCCACTCACTAATCCACTCAATATTGCACCTAATATTATTGGTAAGAAAGCCCCTCCTTTTTGTATAATTATATTTTTTGTTAGTTTATGTTTACACTTACGCACAAGTTTACGGAGTATATTTTTGTGTTTATTCAATTTTTGTTTATCTTGATCTTTAAGAGGTACTTTTCCTTGTAAAACGTTATCAATACACTCACAAATACAGTTAATTTCTTCTTCATCACACGTTTTAAGTAATGCCCTTTGATATTTTGGTTTAAGCGTATGCAAAGCGTTTAGCAAACGTTTATGCGTTGTGAGTCGACGATGCATCATTAAGCAATGATTTGAATTCTTTGATTCTTGGTGTATTTAAACTCTTTTGTGGGGACGTAGACTGTACAGAAACCATTAAATGGGAAGACATTGGTGTTCTGTTTTAAATCTACCATTAAATATCCATGCGCCATATCTAGAGTTGCATCCCTGTAGGCATCTTCAATGAATTTTGGGTTATCTGGTGACACTTGTCGTGCTAAATATCTTATTTGAGTTTTATCTCGAGGGTTTTTAAAATATATTATATAACTTGAGTTTAAAGATATGTCTCTTTGCCCTTTACCTTTTTTTTTCTTTTTTTTTTTTGCGGATGGAAAATCATCTAATGACCCCTTTCGCTCTGGGTGGAGCGTAAGGGAGTGTCAGACTTTTACTGACTAAAAACCATCCGTGTTCCTTCAGTGCCCTTACGTTCCGGAGCCGCGGTATCTCTTTCGAACAGCCCGCAGCCCCGGCAGGCGTTGGCCCTTACGGGCCCCTTCACGCTGCTGACAGCTCTTTGAGGCGCGCGTGGAACAAAACGCGCCGTCGACACGGCCTGTCGTCGTTAGACGGACGGACGGCGAGCTACCCATTGCTTGCCGTCCACAGGCCCGCGCCTACGGTGGCCGGGGGCCAAGACGTAGCCCCCGACGCCCGGGGCGTCTCCCGCGGCGGCCGGGGAGGAAAGCTGCTTCTCTCTCCTTCTCCCGCTCCGCCACCTCCTTCGCTAGCATCACTGCTTCGCAGAAGGTGGTGACGGCATCCCATTCCGTCTCGCTCCGGACCATGGCTTCGACCAGGGCCGGACGCGAGAGGTCGCCGCCGCCTATCGCCGCTACGAGGACACGGCGGTGCTCCGCCCAAGCAGGGCACACCTCCACGGTGTGTTCCACCGTGTCCTCCGGTCCATCCTCGCAGTGGGAGCACCCGGGCGTTTCCTCCCGCCCGATTCGGTGCAGGAACCTCCCGAACACACCGTGTCCGGTGAGGACCTGCGTCAGGCGGAAGGTGAGGATGCCGTGGCGTCTCTCAAGCCACTCCTCGAAGAGGGGTCTTATCGCCGCTATAGTGGCGTGCCCAGCACGGGGTTGCGACAGTCGCTCTCTCCATGTCGCCATGAGATCGTGCCGGAAGTCTATCCGCTGCGCGACAACTTGCCGCGGCAGCGGGGTTTCCCCTCGGCATAGTGCCTCCGCGCGCCATTCGTGCAGGCGTGCGAGGACTACCGCCTCCAGATCCCATGGCGGCAATCCGGCAAGGAGGCTCGCCGCCTCGCGGGAGATTGCCCTTTACCCTGATGAAATAAATTTTGTGTTAAATAAAATACAATTAGATTCCTGTGATGAGTACCTTTTGTAAATATATCTACAATTCTTCCATCAGACTCTCTCATTAGATCATCAATAATAACAAGATGTGGGTTTTCACCATCAAACATATTAAGATTTGGAATTCCTTGATGATAGTTAACATTTGGTAAATTATATAAAGGTTGCATTTCATCAAAGCACCATGTGATCTGATTAAAATCACAATTAAATATTTCTGTAACTGATTTTATGAAATTTGTTACAAAATTTGACTTCCCACATCCACTTGGTCCTGCCACAATAGCAGTAAACGGATGTATAAAGTGAAACATTACACACGTCTAAAGTTCTAAGGGGTGAAATAAAAAATAAAAATGTTGGTGTAGGTAAACAATTAATATATATTGTGTACTTATAACTAATGTTTTTGGGAAATCAAACAAAATTTATGATTAATTTAAAACTTTATTTTCAAGCAATAACCACTTGTAAAAAACCCACACTTCATCACAAGAACAAAAATTTTGTGATTATTTTTTGCAAATATATGATTATTACACACGTAACGTTTGTTTAAATTTATGACATTTACCAAATCATTGTATTTTGGACATTTGTATTCTTCAATATTAAAAATTCTATCATTCGTCGTTCAACACTTTTAAAATTGTTTTTCTGCAGAACCACCTTTGTATGCGATCACTTCGTCTTTGCACAAATTTCTAATGTACCAATTTAATATGGAAATGATGTTCTCTTGTTTGTAGGCACATTTTAATTCTTCGGTCACGTCAAAATATGGAATGCCGTGCACCTGTGTTTCGCAATAACGAACAGTTTTTTTTTGTCTTTTGGCAACAAATAATTGAAAGGATAACTTGGCCGAAACAAATAATGATCGATAAACGCATAATTTTTATTAGATAGTTTTACGTCTAGAATAGCCATTTCTCTACATTGAAAATGTTTATGAGGATATGTAATGTAAAATCCGTCCATGTCGATGATGTATCTAATATTTTTTAAATTTTGTGTCATTTTGAACCAAAAAGTTAAAAGTATTTACACGTGACTAAAAATATGTTTGTTCCAACAAACTTCACATAACAATGCTTCATTACTTCCCATTATCCCATCTCTTCCTTCTGCTCTTGTCTTCTTGTAATTTAAGTAAACAGAATCACATTCACTAATGATGAACTAATGACTGTCATTGTTAAAAAAGTATTTTTTAAATTTTTCACTTTCTGCTATTGTCTTTGTATTCAAGACTAGGAAATGTCCGCCGCCCTTCGAAATTTTATCAGACATGCAGGTTTCCTCACGATGTTTTCCTTCACCGCTGAGCACGTGGTAAATCAGCACTTAAAATTGCAATTAACAATTTAATTGGTGCCGGCGGGGATCGAACCCGGGTCGCGTACTGTGAAATATACAGCTTGCGCTAACCATCCTTAATCTACCACGGCTTAATCATATACACACATAATATTTAAATATAATTTGTTAACACTAAATCATACACACGTAAGAAAATAACAGAAAGAAAAGTAAGTTTGTCAATAGAATAAACACTTACATCCATGGCCTTTGATGCGTTGAAGTAACACAAATGTAGTATTGATAGATTCACTGCGGTCAAACGACCATACACTAACTCAATGACTGCAGTTGCTTTGTCTTATATAGTACCAGTAAGTGATAATTCTAATCTAAAGAATTTCTGCAGTGGAATTGATAATAACTTTATGCGTCAACAAGCTTATCTCACATTCTGTTGCTTACCTCAACATTCCTTCGTGTTGCGTCTTGTTCAGTGTATCGATGACTCAACAAAAGAATGCAATTTAATATTTAGAAATCACTATAATTGATCATTCCTATGTTAGTCATTGAGTAGATTGGTACTGTAATAATCTACTAATAGCAGTAATATCATGGATACACTAGATGTACAACAACATCTGAAAAAGATTCACCCCAGTCTAGAACATAATGTTTATGCTGCTAATAGACTGCCCATGTATACCCACGTACCAACGTATATAATATGCCATTTGGATACAGATGATAAACCAGGGTCACATTGGGTAGCTTTATATATCGATACGAATGACGTCGGTTCAATATTTTGGTTCATATGGCCGGTCACCTGTACGATATCATCTAGAATTTTTAAAAAGGAATTGTAAAAGATGGAACTGGAATGTTGATAGTATTCAGAATGAGTGGACTTCATTTTCTGGCGAATATTGCTTAATGTATTTGCTATATAAGTTTCAGGGATGTTTAATGCATGGTTTTACGAGTATATTTACAGGGAACACATTGTACAATCATATTTTAGTGGATGAGATGTTTCGCTCCTATTTTATAGACAATAGGTAATAAGATTTTGTATTTTGTAAATAAAAATTGTAACAAAATTAGGTATTGTATTTTATTGATGATTCAGATTAGCGTTGTAGATAGGAACAAAGAAGTATAATACAATAGCACTGATAAGCCGACGCATACGCCTAGGAAAAATAGACAATGACGGTATTCAATGAACAATAGATAAATGGATAAGAACAATGGGGCGCTAATGACGGTGGAAGCCCTCACCGGATATCAATTAGATAAGAGTTAATTGATCTGCACATCTCCGGAACCGAGCATCCTACGCAAAAACGGATCAGAGCACGCCAAAACCTTTTTTTTTAGGATCGTGAGTCGACGAACGTTGTACCACTTCTGACTCAGTGAGCCAGAAGTGGTACTACCTATCTACTATTAATACGATATGTTTTCTTTGATCGTTCCCTCTAACTCAATAATTATTTTTTTATTATTATACATATTTACTTTGCTTTAAGGCTTTAAGCAACCTACCTATCACACAAACTTATCCACTATTTGCTATAATACAGTTATTATAGCAGAGTGATACTTATTACTTGACAGAAATAGAAACTGTTTTATTCAATGTAGGCTACAAATGATAACTTATAGAAAGTCACAAAAGTTAAAGTTACAGTTACAGCCTGTATACATCCCACTGCTGGGGCATAGGCATCCCCTCATTTATGAGAGGGTTTTAGGGCAAGGAAATGTCCACCGCGCTGTCCCAATGCGTGTTGGCGAACTTCACATGTCTTCGAATTTTTTTCTTCTTTCTCAGACATACAGGTTTCCTCACGATATTTTCCTTCACCGCTGAACACATTATAAATTAGCACTTAAAATTGCAATTAACAATTTCATCGGTGCCGGTGGGGATCGAACCCGGTTTGCTCGCGTACTGTGAAATATACAGCGAGCGCTAACCATCTGAGCTACCACGGCTCAGAAAGAAAGTCAGTCACTCAGAACACAACAATCAGAAAGTCACAAGTTTAAGTTTAATTTACCACTGATTTGGAAAATGCCTCTGTCCTGGGAATAACCACGAAGAAATCCAGCGAGATATTTTATTTTTATAAAAGAACAGTTCATATTATGTTGTACAATAGTTAACAACACGAAACAAATTAGAAAATTGAAATTCAAGTGTTTATCTGCAATATTTAAACAACTCTCTTTATTGAGCTGAAGGGGTTATCTACATGCCATTAAGACATATAGAAAAGGGGGCAAACGAGCATACAGCTCACCTATTGGTAATTGATAAACCGCCGCCCATGAACAACTGCAATACCAGGGGAATTGCAGATGCGTTGCCGGCCTTTTAGAAAAGAGTAGTCTCTTTTCCTGAAGGTCCCTAAGTGGTGTTGGTCTGGAAAAATCTCGGGTGATATTAAATTCCACAAGGAAGTTGTGCAAAGAAGAAAACTTCTTTTAAATCGCACAGTGGTGGACGCCAGTCATCCAGATGGTATCGATGGTATCGCGAGTTATGTCGCGATGTGCGATGGTGAAATTGTTAATTAGTCCGAAATATCCCTTAGAGCACAAATCAATGCAACAACTTTTCGCAGTGCCAGTTAGTCAAGCCGATCAGAAAAAGCTCGGTTGCCGACGATTCGAACGGCTCTGCGCTGGATGCGATCAAATGGAAGGAACTGGCACTGGGGAGCCCCAGTTCAGAGATTGGAACAGTATTCCATGTTGCAGACGGTGTGCAGGCAGTAAATACTGTCCCGCTCTGCTAAGATCGCCAATCTTCTTAGAGGCCAATTTAACCTTCTCTTCCAAGTGACCACGAAACTGCACGTCACTCTATATGTCGACGCCGAGGATTCCGATACTGGTTAAGACAACAATGGGAGTGCCTTGAAACTGAGGAGATACGAAGAATGGGCTCTTTTTAGCAGTAAACGCGCAAACTTGTGGATTGAACTGGTCTAGTTTTAGTCGCTCCCAATCCTTGTTCAACAATGTCTCGACTTCAGACACAAGTTTATCCCGTCACGGCGGCACTCGCCGACATTTTACCGAGAATTATTGGCACGGCCGGTGTATAAAGCATCACCAGTACTGTCGTCCGCTTAGCAATGAATGTTACCGATTTGTAACATATCATTGATATGCAGAAGAAATAGCGGTGGTGATAGCTCGCAGCTTTGTGGAACACCAGCGTTAATGGGGTTGTAATCGGAGTATCCACCGTCTACTACAACCTTGATGCTCCGATCTACAAGAAAACTATTGAGCCTATTGCGCAATTTCTCGGGAACCCCATAGAAAGGAAGCTTCGTAAGAAGCGCTTTGTGCCAAACCCGCTCTAAGGACTTCCCTATGTCCAAACTAACGACCAACGCCTCCCCCTACCCCTTGGACTTTACGGCCTCCGCCTATCCTGACCTATACAATATGACAAGATATGAATTACCAATTTAAAAAGTCTGTCAATTTGTCTGTATGGGCTAATTTTCTTATCAGTTTGTCGACTAACGACACCAATAACAGTACCTATGTCGAAATTTAACAACTAAGTACATAATGTTATATGATGTCAAAATATTAGTTACTTACCTACATTAAAATATTAATTTGTCCATTATTTTTCTACCGTCAGGGATAGAATTATGTCTTCAAATTTCTGTACGACTACCCCAGAAGTATATATTATAGGATATAGGTATTTGATTAAAAAGAACCATTTAAGGCCATACCTCCAGCGAACGACCTTGAGCGTTTGGTCTGTCGACGCTCGCTACAATATATCGCGTAAGAAATCGCCAAAAGACGCCACCTACTGCTACGAACGTAGTATTATTTTTTCGATGTCAATGAACTATTCTATGGAAATAGACACGGCGTACAATGATAAATGTATTTTAATTTTCTTTATTCGGTATATTAGTTGCATTATATTAGAATTATGTATTCTAATATATTATCTAATTAATAAAAATGACTATTTTGATTATTTTTTACTATATACTATACTGCTAATATTGAATTAGCTTTTTTATAGTGTAAATTATAATATTTGTCGAAATATTAATTATGGATTCGAACTTTACATGCTAATGGTGCTTCATTTTTGTTATTTTCATTTACTTACATATTGAAAATATACTTGAATAGTAGGTATTATTATTTTATTTAGCTACTGAATTTTAGGATATGTTTTACCTTGAGGTCAAATATAAGTTTGAGGAGCAATAGTTATTACCTACTAATCCTTTATCTGCTATTCCTTATTTAGGAACAATATTAGTAAATTGAGTTTGAGGGAGATTTACTGTTTATAATGCTACATTTATTATTTTAATATTTACCTATTGGGTAGGTAATTATTAAAATAATAAATATAGCATTAGTAACTAAATAAATATTTTTTTTTTGTTTTTAAAATTAAAATTTTCGTATTTTTAAAAATTACTAAAAAACGGGTTTGAAATAATAGATTTTTTCAGAAAAGAAGGGAACTTGAAAAAAAAAAGAAAAAAAAGCGGGACCAAAGCCAAGACGCGAACCACGGAACTCCGATATCACGCCCGACCAACATACCACCTGAAATATAACGACCGTTAGTGATTAAAACTACTTTTACGGATTTTATCGCGTTTATTTTTACTTTTTATTTTTGATCCCCGACGTTTCGGGCGCTTTCCAGCACCTATGGTCACGGGGGACTGAGATGACTGACGTCCCGATTTCATTGTTAAACCCGGAGTACCTTCAGCTTTTTTAATTATTGTTTATGGTCCGATCTATGCAAAATGAACTATGTCTTGAGGTCTTGCAGTGGTATGCTTGGGTTTAGTTTTAATTTTATTGATTATAGGATCCCAAGCAGGTGGTAGTACCCAGCCTCCTTCTCTATTGAAATTAGGATGTTTTTTAATTTCAATAGCCTCACGTATCATCCTTGGTAGGAATCGGTGTTCTTTCGCGAGGATTTGTGGTCTATCAAATCTGATGTAATGGTTGGGGCCGTCTAGAATATGATCACAAACTGCAGACTTCCCGGAACGTTGATGCTTCACATCAGCTATATGTTCTTTTACGCGGGTCCTAATTGATCTTTTGGTTTGTCCTATATAAGAGAGACCACATTCACAATCAAGCTTGTACACTCCTGCATCTTGTAGAGGAATATGACACTTGACGGATGGTAGGAACTGACTAATCTTCTTCGGCGGCTTGTAGAATGTTCTAATAGAAGCTCGCTTCAAGATACAGCCAATCTTGTCTGTGACACCTCTGACATACGGTAGTACAGCAGGCACACGCTCGACTGTGGCCAGCTTCACTCGGTCACTGTGACGTAGGCGCGGGACCCGAAGCTTGTTGTCGTGCAGAACTTGCTTGACGTGCTGAAGCTCGGCGGCCAGGTGTTTGCTGTCACAGATCCCTCGTGCTCTCTGTAACAAAGATTTGCCCACGGTAGCTAACTGTGAAGGATGGTGGTGAGATTCACCGTTTAAATATCGGTTTGTATGGGTCTTTTTCCTATACACAGTGTGACCAATGGTGTTATTAGGATTTCGGATGACTAATACATCTAGGAAAGGTAAGGAATTATTTGCCTCTAACTCCATAGTAAATTGAATTTTAGCGTTTATGGAATTAAGATGTTCTAAAAATGCAGTTACTTTGTCTGATGGTAAAATTGTGAAAGTATCGTCTACGTACCGCTTGTAGATCCTTGGTGTAACAGGTGCAGTAAGGAGGGCTTTCTCCTCAAAGTCTTCCATGAATATATCGGCGACAATGGGAGATACAGGTGAGCCCATCGCCACACCATCTACTTGCTTGTAAAACTCTTCCTTCCACAATAGATAGCCAGATGTAAGGCAATGTCTTAGTAATACTGCATATTCTGCTGGCATGTTATTTTCCTTTAGTTTCCTAGTTATAATTGAGATGCAGTCTTTAACAGGTAGGCATGTAAATAGAGACTGAACATCAAAACTGACCATGGTTTCATTGTCAGTAAGATGTAGGTCTTTTATCTCACTGACAAAATGGTATGAATCCTTAGTGTGTGCTCTTGTGTGTCCTCTGAGTGGTGATAATATTTTAGATAAGTATTGAGCCAATCTGTAAGTTGGCGAATCAATCTGACTCACTATTGGACGTAATGGAGCATTCGGTTTGTGTATCTTTGGTAACCCATACAACTTCGGTGGTTTGGCACAGGAAGGTATTATCGAATTAACGTCCAGATTCAATTTTTCGGAGTATTTCTTAATTAGATCGCTAGTTGTTTTAAGCGTATTAGTTGTAGGGTCTGTTTTGACCTTTCGATAAGTAGTTTCATCCGACAAAAGTTGTTGTATTTTAAAATTGTAATCTGACGTATCCATTATAACCGTAGAATTACCTTTATCTGCGCGGAGAATCGTAAGCTCTGGTCTGTTGCGTAAGTTTTTAAACGCGTTAAATTCATTTTTGGGGAGATTTAATTTCGGCGCTGAACTTCGACGTAACATAGACGAGATGTCTTGACGTATGGCCTCTAAATCTTCATTACCAATATTATTTTTATACAGACAGTCCTCAACACTACAGATAATGTCCTCATACGGTATTTTTCGCGGTGTTATTGAACGTCGTCGAAACGTCGGGAATTAAAAATAAAAAGTAAAAATAAACGCGATAAAATCCGTAAAAGTAGTTTTAATCATGTGCAATGTTCGCGTAAATATAAGAAATCATGACCGTTAATGATTTGTCGAAATTTACCTTCTTATATTGTAGCAGTTTTTTTATTGCCTGAAAACATGGACAAAAGGACATTTTCTAAAAATAAATCCAAGCGTTCGTCGCTAAAATCGTTGGAGCCGTATAATTTTCTCATCTGGTTCGGTTATATAAATATTTAAATATATAAAAATTATAAACTAAACTGAAAAGATAAATATACATAAATATCAATAAAATAAAATGAACACAAAATAATATTATATTATTACTGTTATTATTACTATTATAAGTTGTGGTTTGGTGAAGCTGCAACCTAATGGACCATGATCTGAAATTTTTATGAAAAGAAGTGGCTGACGTCAATTATTATTATTCTTATTATTTTTTCATTACTGCCTTTTTCAACCTCTCAAGATATTTGTAACTGCAAAAAAAGAAAACTACGTATAAGTAAGTAAATCAGTAATATAGTGTTATGTATGATTCAGACTAAATAAAGGTTCCTAAAAATAGACGTAGATAAAGAAATTGCATAAAAAATTACTCAAATAAAAATGCAATAAACTTGTTAATTTTATAGGTACTTAGTAAAATATTAAAATAATAAGTTTTTTAGGATATTTATGTAAAACATAAAGGTTATATTATGTTCTAACTACGTTCACGCTTGCGCATATAAAACCGCGGAATTCCACTAGTTTTATTATCAAAATAATAATTGACAACCCTAACCTAAGTTTGCCTTGATTTTACCAACTCAAACTCGTTTTAGGAGATCAAAACATAGAGAGAAAGATAGGAGACTATTTTTTATTTAATATGGTTGGATCTTTATTTATTTGTATATTTTTTGTATTTATTTTATTTTATTGATATTTATGTATATTTATCTTTTCATTTTAATTTATATTTATAAAAACCAACCAGATGAGAAAACTATACAGATACCCCAACAATAATAATATAATAATAATAATGTTCCACAACTATCACACAACGCCATCTAGTCCCAAGCTAAGCAGAGCTTGTGTTATGGGTACTAGACAACTGATAAACATACTTATATATTTCTAAATACATAAATATTATAGATAAATTACACCCAGACACAGAACAAATGATCGTGCTCATCAAACAAACATTTGTCCTGGGTGGGAATCGAACCTACGACCTGCGGCATAGCAGTCAGGGTCACTAACCACTAGACCAACAGGCCTGACGATAAATAAAATAAAGTCTCTAGCTCGAGAGGAGAGGAGCCGTGGTAGCTCAGATGGTTAGCGCTTGCTAAAATTTTCACAATGTGCGAGCAAACCGGGTTCGATCTCCGCCGGCACCAATAATATTGTAATTGCAATTTTAAGTGTTGATTTACCACGTGCTCAGTGGTGAAGGAAAACATTGTGAGGAAACCTGCATGTCTGAGAAATAAGAAAAAAAAATATTTCGAAGACATGCAAAGTTCGCCAACACGCAGTGGGGCATCGCGGTGGATAATTCCTTTCCTAGGACCCTTTCAGAAAATAGAATAGAAATAAAAAAATAATAAATCCAAACGTCATTTAAAACCAAACATATAAATTGTAAAGTAGCTGCAGGTATCTATAACCAAGTAAAAGATATTCCTATACTCCAACCTGTCCGTGTTTCCCAAAACAATTTTTAATTAAGCTTTATATTATAATGCGGATTTTTTTATATTTAAAATTTTAATAATAAAGCATTTCGTACGTCTCAGCCGAGGCGCAAATATTTTTCGGCCGCAAATTTATAAGGCCGATTTGTTATTCAAACATAAACATGGTTTTTTAATTGAATCTGCCAATCATAAAACGACACGCATTTTTATTGAACACTTCCTATTCAATTCACAAAGTACCTATTATATTTCTTTATATAAAAAAGTATATTTAAGTACAATCATAAAACTAAATGGAAACACAAAGTAGGAAAATGCATTCAGTTATAAAACACATAAATCAATGGGCAAATGTATAAATACTGGAGGCAGGTAGCCCTATCGCATGTTTACGTACCGCACGGCTGTAATATTTATTTCTAAGATACGGCCGAGTTACAATATACCGTGACGTAAGCGCATCGGTTGGTAGGTACTCAAATAATATTATGTTTGCGGCGAAATACGGAACGCGGCGACCAGCGACGCGGCCACCTCCTACGAATAGATTACTGACTAGCATACAGCGTAATGCCGCCTGCACTCTGCGCACGCCCCTTTATCACGAAGTCACACAATTTTCGGAATTATTTCAATTAAAAGAGAAAAAACGAACTTAAAAATTTAAATAAAACGTGGAGAATATAGATTTTTTTAATTATCTATCCATTAGTGTTATCCTCAAATGATTAGAGCGTTGCGTTTAGCAACAGATGCATGTAATCAAGAATTTTAGTCATTTTTTAAAAGTTGATTTTAAATGTATTTATAGCACATAAAAATAAATTAGAACGTGGAATGTGATGATAAGATATCGAACATTAATAATGTACTTTTAGATGTAGTTTATTTTTCATAACTAATGAGATAATAGAGTCTGAAAAACGCACTTTCGCAACATTTTGGTCAGGGATTCACCTTAAGTCGGTTCAGTCCTACGAGAGATCGTAAAAATACGTCGCGAATATAGAACTTTATCATTTTTTGTACCTGCTAGGTTAATGAAGATAAAGAATATAAAGATTCAAGCAGATTAAAGAATATTTATATATACGATTTATTGTACTAAAGGCACAAAAGGCGGAGTTAATGTCTTTGCATTTTCTGCCAACCAACCGGAACGTTAGTGGGAAAAGTGCTTACCGCAGTGGGCTACCGTGAAAAACCTAAAATTGATTAAATTCCCACACGCACACACATACATATACACGCAAAGACATACATGTAGATCATACTTATTTAAATACAACATGTAACATAATTAACGCACTTTGAGAAAGTAGTTTGTTCAGAATCGTTTTCTGAATCGATTCCTATCATTTTTAATATAGGTAATTTTTTATGCCAAAAATAATTAAAACTACGTAAATTACAGTCACACTAAATCTATACAGTCAAAACAAACTGAAATGGACCGTAACTTAAGCCAATAAGACTTTGAGTGCAGTTTTATTTGTATTATTACTAATTCTGTCATTCAATAAAAATGAAGAAAAATGAACTTTATTTCAAGAACGTCAAAGTCTGCGTTCGTGGATTTGTACTGTGACTACAACAATCTTCCGGAATTAGTATAACTAATTTGATAAATAACCAGTGCATAAAAATGTTTTACTAAAAATTCAGTGTTTTAAATTATGATTATAACATAATATACTAATTGGGGTGTCTGAGGGTGTGCGTTAATTACGTTACATATTGTATATATAAGGATATAATGGACAATATATTTAATACGTTTATTAATTTATTTTTCTGAACTTATTTTTAAGTAAGTATATTTATGTTTTCGATGAGCCTAAGTAATATTCTTTTACTTTTATTTTAAAAATCTACTTGACAGGGGATTTTCTTAATGCTAAGGGAAGCGCATTCCAAAGTCGTATAGCTATAACAGGGAAGGAGTTAGAGAATGCATTGAATTAATATTAGGAATTAATTTAATTGCATTTTACTGAAATTAGGCCAAAAAATTAAGTTCAATCTATAATAGGCACACATAGGTTGGACACACTATGATTAGGTTCTAACCTGAGAGGGTATGGAAGTGTCAGTTATACTTCATAGAACAGACTTCGCATTATTTATATTTTTTTATTTCCTTGACATGCAGGTTCTCTATGTTTTCATTCACCGCCGAGCTCGCACGTATGTGATATAAATATTTCTAGAATATTGTTTTACATTAATTTAAAAAAAGATTTAATGAATAGGACTCGTAATTATACAAACACGAAAACACGAAAGCGTGTATACTTTATACATTGCCCAAAAACAGACAAAAAAGTGTAGAAAAAGAAAAAAAAGAAAATGAAACTATAAATAATATCTATGGATTTTTATTTTTTGCAGAGGCCCACCGAGCATTAGAACTGCTGGAAGACTACCACAGCAAACTAGTGAAACCGCAAGATCGACAACTAAGACTTGCAATCGAAAGAGTCATTAGAATTTTTAAATCGAGGCTTTTTCAAGCTCTTCTTGGTAAGTATTTTAAACTAAAATAAAATAAAATTTATTGATTTATAAAATTTTGTAGCCAAGTTCCCATTCCGCGATTTTATCGCGTGTTCGCTTTACCGGCATTAGTGTTCCATTTTTTAATTCGGGATCACCAATGTCCTTTTTGATATTTGTTAATGTTCATTCCGTAAGGGTGTTACTACACCAATAGTCGTCGATCGATACCATTGATCAACGTCGATCGATTGTTTTGTTAGCTTAGCCTGATTGACGGATTTGGTCGATAAAACATTGTTCAATCATCGACGTCGATCGCCAATTAATCGATGTGGTTGTAGGCTTATCATCGGTATCTTCCAAAATGTATTCCAATTTGTTATTGTCGGCCAGCACGATCTTACTCGTATTATTATTACGGATACGCAAATGTAAAAGACTGTATGTGACTGTTTTTTGCGATAGTTTATATTCATCTAGACGACATTTTAAATAGCGGTCGGTGGAGCAGATAATCTCGAATAATTAAGCAGCTCGATCGACGTCGACTAATCCATTCCATTCCAACATAGGTCGATGTACCACACCGACGATCGACTGGTGGTAACACCCCGAATTATTTACTGTGTAAATATATAATTTATTGACAACTCGACCACAGCGCCGTCTATAAAGTTTTGATTTTGTGATTTTCTTTTTTAATTACTAACATAATTATGAATAAGTATGAGTCATTTTGTTTATAAATGTAGAATTTGTTAATAGCTTGATTGCATCAAATCCTTGCATAGCTATGAACCATCGGTTGGAGGAAAAAAGGGGAGGGAGGGGTTGGTAAGAAAAAGAAGGTCGTAGGGGTATTTTTAATTTGTAGGGTTTTTTTTTCTTGGGCGTTTATTTTAACCGGGGAATATCCTATTTTTAATTTTTTTTTTTTAATTATTTATTATTAAAACTTTTCAATTTTTGTTTTTTTATTTTTATTTTTTTTTATTTTATTATTTTTATTAAAATTTATTTTTAAAAAAAAAACAACTTTATAAAAAAAAAATTAATAAGGAAAGTTGGGGGTTTACTCGACAAAACTAATATATCGTGCGAATATGACCTCAATCGGTCGAGTTGTGCAGAAGTTACACCAACGATTACTTAGGCTTTTCCCACGGCTTCACTCGAATGGTCTTTGGTTTAGCAACATCATTAGTTCGTAGCGCGTGCCAAAATTAGCCAAACTAACACTTACGAAATTATTTATGTTAGTGATTATTCTAAGTTTGGATATATGTTTGGTATGTTTGTCATGATTTTTTACGTAGATGAAATTTGGAATAGTTTTACGAGAGAATAAAAATTCGAATTATTATACTTAATAGGCTACGCGGAGTAAATAATGACTATATTTTATATGTATAACAATCGTGTGTGGTCTTATAAAAAGCTCTTTGAGAAGTTTTTTCAATGACACTTTCTGCTAGAAAGTCAAGGTGGCAGCCGCACCTTCAAATAGTATTATGTGATCATCACGTTTTACGCACCGTAACTTAACGTAACTTTTATGATGAAGGCTCGATCTTTACGGAAGCAACCGCTTATACCCAGGTTTAGCCTTTTAGCCATCGATAAATCAATTGCACCTGAGTTTAACTAACCGCAATCGTCTATACCTTGTATATTATAACATCTAAACCTAGAAGTATTCATACTGCGGCTTTTAACCGCAACATAATATACACATCACTTATATTTTTCACCTGCACTAAATCGGCAACCAGACATAAAACTATCGCAAGTTATAATCGACAAATTTTATCAAACTACCAGACTCTTCATTATTGCTTTATTATTAATTCCGAAATTATACACAAACACCAAATGGACAAACGAACTACGTGCATTTTATAAGAAGATTATTTTAAATAACAACCATTTTTGTCTTAATCAGTTAATGTCTGTAAATACTAATTATCAATTTTTGTCCTACACTAAAATTGAAAAAAAAAATGGCATTAAAGCTTGAGAAACAATTACGTAAGTAATGTACAAAAATTCTTCATCCCGCTATTTATTTTTGTTATTGAATATTTAAACTTATACTAGGTAGTCAAGATTCGAAATTGCCCCGGGACGTTTTTAAAAAGACTTTATTTAAAACTTAAGACTAGGTAATAATGTGTGATACATTAATTAATACATACTACTTAAAACTACACATCCGATACATGTGGGAGCCTAACTAACTAACTATGACGACCCTAATTCTTACTCTAGAACATTCATCAATCTGCCTACGAAAGACCACGCTTACGCTTGAACTGTGATGGTCTACGGTGCAGTACCGGAAACACCGGGATGAATAACTAGGATTTCTTATATTTCCGCGAACAGTATACATTTAAATAATACTAGTTTTTACGGATTTTATCGCGTATATTAACTTTTTATATGCCCGACGTATCGAGCACTTTACAACGCCCATAGTTTAAATGAATAACTAGGTACCTACTATTGCGTTTTCAACTACTTAGTCAACTTAAATTTTAAACAATGTCCTAACCATTATCGTAGCCTATTCCTTGTTACTAGATAGTTAAAATATTACGGAATGAGTTATGTTATTTATATTATCTTAATATATACCTATAAAATACGTGTCACATTATTTGTCCGCGATGGTCTCCGAAACTACTTAACCGATTTTAATCAAATTTGCACACCGTGTGCAGTTTGGTCCAACTCGAGAGATAGGATAGTTTTTTTGCCCATGAGTGACCCCGAAGTTTTTTGCGAATTTAAGGATTTAATAGGACATGACAACGGGTCGGCGAAAACGGCAGAACAACATCCGCCTGGCAAGCTAGTTATTTATATTACGTAATGAGATATAACTGTTATTGTGGGGTGCGTACATACTAGCTTTTGGTATTCAGTGGTATCTAGCCTTGCATTAGTTTTAGATAACGCAAGTTAAAATAATCATTCCGTATTTTAAAATAATACGTATTTTAAAATAATATGCTGACAATCAAAAATAATTACACCCGTCGATTTTAAGATGTGATTATTATTTTCTCTTTTAACCTCTTAAAAGTCTTAGATAGCTGATCATACATATAAGACACTTAGTAGAATCTGTCTTTAAATTGTGGTAGAACAATATATAATATAAGTGTACGGAAATCACGTTGCTTTTATCCCGGGCGTAAGAGGTCACATTGCGGGGTTATGACTTATGAGTATTTATCTTCAATTAGGTATAATAATTGCAGTGGCCATTGATTTATTATAACTCAATGGCAGTGACCATAAAACATGCGCCATATTATATCTAATGTATTTCATCTATCAATTTTACCAAATTTCTCATATTTTAAACTTTGTTATTGTGAATTCATTATATTTCAATATTACATTATATTCATTCCCTATACATAATATAGGGAATAAATATAAATTATTGTAAAATCAGCGTTGCCGAATCGTATCATAGGTAAATAAATGCCAAGCTAAATCGTATCCGCAGCTTTTAATGGGCGCCGTTTTGGTTTTATCAATTATTGTATCTGGATTTTAAGTTTTTAAGATTTTTTAAACCTTTTTAATAATAACTTTTATACAATTATATTTCGACACAACTTATCCACGTGTCTTTATTCCGTGTTTAAATATTGCTCTATTCAATAATTAATTTTTTTTGTTTATACTTACCAACTTTAAGTCATTGAAGTATAATGTACTATATAGCTCAGTGCTTTAGGTTAATAATTTTAATCTAATCGATTGCAAAATGCTCGCATGTTGTCTCGTGTTGTGTAAATATAGTCAAAATAATATACCAAAAACGCTTTCCAACTAATTATCGCTCCATCACGAGTCTCAAGTCAATAAATTCTGTCTTTCTATTTCAACAGATTTCAATTTTATAAGCTACTAGCGATCCGCCCCGGATTCGCACGGGTGATTTCTGGATCTCGATAACAGCGCCACCTACCGAGCGTTTTTAAACCGTCCAGGGCCGCACTCAATTACACACAAAAAATTCATCAAAATCGGTCGAACCATTTTCAAGTTTTTGCAAGATTTCGAGTTCGAGAGCAGTCCAGTGTCGGTGCGTAACCCGCGTATCTTTCGCCCTGATGTTTACAGAAACAACACGTCTTTCTTTAATCTGGTCATTCGAATGTGTCGAAATTTTGACGAGCTGAGACATCGTAACGCTGATCTGGACATTTTTAATTCTAATATTTCACAATTTAGAAGATCTGTAATTGCTACGCTAAATATGTAAATTTCACGAATATCATTAAATAAGTTCATTTTTTTAAACTGTCACTAGTCTATGTGTTTAGTAGAGCTAGCGCGCACTACGACTTTTTCCCGCGCGATTATTTTATCGCAGAAATGCAACGTATGAGTTAGTAAGACAGTGCGCGCACATGCGAGTGAAAAATCGCAGCGATTTTAAAATTGTGATTTGTTACATTTTGACGCGACTATTCGCGACGCGATTGTCGCGAAAATAAAATGCAGCGTATGTTATTGTATGGGGACCATACAATAACAGCGCGCACTGCTATCGTAAAATCGCGCACTCGGGCCGGCCGGCGCTTCATTCATGTTCTGTCCTTTTAACAGTAAACATGTCGGCGCCTGCGTGTCCAATGGAGTCTCCATCTCCAAACGACACAAAGATAGACGTGGAACATTTGATAATCACAGTACAAGAAAGACCACCTTTGTGGAATAAACATTCCAAAGAATATAGTGATAGAAATTTGAAAACGCGTTTATGGCAGGAAGCATGCGAAAATGTTATACATAACTGGGCTGAACTAAGCAACCAAAATAAAAAAAAACACTGTAAGATTTATTATATTCTATTATATTACCATGGAATAGATCCACTGGATGAAGTGAAGTAGTTTCCAAAATAATCTCGTATTTCAATACAATTAACTGTAGGTTGCGCAGACGTGGGATCCATATTTCTTAGATCACATCCATACAATTCGTCTTTGAATCGTATTCCATCGTATTTCCGTACAAAATTGTGTAGGATACAACATGCTTTGACTATTTTGTCACAAAACTGAATTTTAACGTCTAATGATCGATTCAAGATACGCCATTTATTTGTTAAAATTCCAAAGGTGCATTCTACCATTCTTCTTGCTCTTGTCAGCTGGTAATTAAACACTCTCTGTTTAATTGATAAATTCCGTCTGGGATATGGTCGCATGATATGTTTCGAGAGTGAGTGTGTTAGTTTATTTTTTGTCATACTTGTCATATTTTGTTTTGCTGTGCACACTTTATTGGATTATAGACTAGTTATAATATTTTTGTTACTATAAATGTGTTTTGTATTGTCTTTAATCTGTTTGTGTGCCTTATTAATAAAATAAATAAATGAGCGTATTAATCATTTGAGCCGCACGATATGTTGGTTACTCTGATGCTTCTGCCACTTCCATGTATGTATGTACTCATTGCTGATGCTATCAGGCAGAAAGCAGTTTAAATATATCCCTGTTCACAGATCACTAAGCAACGTGGGTCAGAGTTGCATAAAGATTTTTTTATAGAATGGGTTTTACAAACGGAACACAGTCCACCTTATGGTAAATGTATACTGTGGCGCATAGACATCTACATTTATCTTCGACTAAAAATAAAACTTTTCACTTATGAGGACTACGATGGAAAGCGATGTTCTCTACACTCAACATGCGAAACGCAGCAAGAAGCTGATATTTTACGCTGGTACTCTGAGATTGTAGTCCTCCCCGGTCGAGCCGACCCATTCTTGCTACAACCATAACATAGCTGCAGAGTTGCTCTACCAAGTATAAAATTAGATTTTGTTTTTTTTTTTTAGATTTGTCCCACGTTGCTTCTATGAAAATACTTACTAGTTAAATTTTATGCATTTTGTGGAAGATCTATATATTTACCATATAAACAAATATCACCTGTTTTAGTAATTTTTGCTTAGTTATGAACTATAGCTGCTCAAGAATGAGTCGGGTGACCGGCCAGCGTAAAATAGCGGCATGTCAGTGCAATTTGCCATTTCGCATGGTGAGGGTAGTCAACAGGAAATTGAGCCTTTTAATTGGTAACGAGGCATTCCATTTTAGTTCTCAGGGGCTCTCATCTGCATTTTGATTCCTAATAATTATTCATCACTTGTCACCCCTACTTCTAAAAAATAACTGCAGTTTTATTAACTTCCCCGTGGGAAGTTATTGTAATGGGTCCGATTTTGCAAATTGAAAATTTTAACATATCTTCACGTTTCAAGGTCTTTAGAGTCGAATAGTAATGGGTTTTTCAGAGGATGTCCGTGTGTACACATTTACGTATGTATGTATGTAACGTATGTATGTTCGGTTTCAATTTTCCCCTCGTGTATCTCGAGAACAAAGAGTGATATTGACATGGGTCCTTATGTAACTTAGACCTCTTTAAATTTTGAGCAAAATCTGTCAAGTCGTTTTTTGTGCCGAATAAAAAATTGTATAAAACATTAAAACATACGATATTTTTTTATTCTCTCCACTGGGAAGTTAGTCGTGTGGACCTTTCGGGTCGTACCTAGACCGCTTTTTTAATTTGAGATCGGATCCATTATTCAGCAACGTAGCCGCCGTTATTCTATTTATACTTGGAGCAGACGCGTGACCGCAACGCGCGTCACTGTAGATCTTGAATTTGACCACGACATTGCCATACTGCCATTGTTATCCGAATTATATTTAGATTAGACAGCCGTAATGGACGCTAATAGTAAAAGTACTCGCATTGTGCAATATGCTTTATGTAATTAATTTTTCGTTTATTTTTATTAAATTTTGTACAATATTGAATCAAAATAATTTAACTATATACTCGTATAACTGTGTGAATAAAGCTACTTATATAATATTTTGTAATCATGTTTCGCGTTATGATTTTGTTTCAATAAATATGCATCTGAGGCAGTAGCGGTCCCAAGCGGTAAACATTTTGGAGCCCCCAAACTCAAATCAGAAATAGAAGTTGCCCTCTTGATATGCCCTAATCTCAAGCCTCATCATTTTTACTGTAAAGAAAAGAGCAGTTATTATTTTTATTTATTAATCATTAGAGTTCTTTTTGTATAAAAATGGAATGCTGAATGTAAGTCGGGGACCCACAGTATCCCTGGGATTGCCGCTTAGTTCGCTTATCGTTAATTCCGCTACGCACTAAGCATAGAATCGCACATTAATTTCAAATTCAGTGCTCCATGAATCTGGGGTATCTTCCTTCTATATTTCATATAGAGTAATATTAGGTAATTAAAAAGTTTTTAAAAGAAAAAGCAAATTTACTTTGTTACAAAAATTTTATACTGAATTAACCATGCGCTTGTTTGGTTTAACTAAAGGTTGTATGCAGGCGACTGTACTTGACAGGAACTTACTCGTATGTCACAACGGCCTTTGTAAGTAAATCTTTGGGTTCCTTACGTAATAGTGTTAACAACACTTCACTTGTCGCCAAAGGGAGCAACATAAAGTTCTAAATATTTCCTAACATATTTTGTTTACGTAATACAGAACTTAATTTTTGTTTAAAAGTAGGTAGAAGGTTTATAGGTATACTACATATTTCCGATTTCGTTCAAAATTGCATCAATTACCATGTTACAAACAATATAGCGGAAATTAGTTTAGTGCAGGTAAGTGTCGTGAAATTATTTAATATCGTCATTTAGTCTTGTACGACAAGATTGATATTCAATCGTATGGTGTCAGCGTCGATGTTTTACACAGATATTGACTTCGGCTAAAAACAGAATGCAAATCAAAAGAATGAAAAAATCCTAGCGATATAAAGCTTTAAACCGAAATACTCATGGCCTTTTTTGTTTTATTTTTGCGAAACATTTGGCTTATTATCTGGTATTTCATTATAGTTTAAAACATATTATTTATTATCTGGTATTCCATTATAGTTTAAAAAATTTATTTTAAGCATTGGTTTGTAAACATAGTATAATTGTTCTTGATATTGTATTGTGCTATGATAATCCAATTTGCATATAAAATGAGTAGGTACTACTTTTGCTTACGAGGCCGACGAGTACAAAATAGTATGTTTCTTAGTGGTTGCTCAACGCTTTTTCTTAGGTTTCTTGTTATGTAACATTTTAAATCGAATCATTATAAAATTTAATTTAATAACTATTTTTTGAATGAACCTAACCGAAAATTTAATTACATTTTCTTTACAGTCCATTAAACAACTGTATAATTATGATGAATTAGATATTAATTAGAGATGGAAATTGCTTTTTAAGATCTTAATTATTTGTTACTTATAAAAGTCAGGAAGTCGTTATTTCATCGATGGCGTAGCAAGGCGGGTGAAGGGGAACAGTGTCACCACGGGTTCAGATGACAGATTTTAAGGGCGGGCATTTTGGGAAATAAAAGTCCTGTAGCGGCTCCGGACGGCAGTAAACCGTCCTACTTACGCTATTTACTGTATTTGCAAAAATAAACCCTCGTTTTCATTCTGAGATTAAAGTGTGGACAGAGGTTTTTTTTGCGAACCAGTTGTAAATGAAAAAATTAACTTTCAATAAGTATTCTTTATAATCTACATTGAATAAAAAAGTTTCTGTGTCGGTTTCTTCAACGTCAGTTTTTGTAACTATTACATCCCTCTAATCTTACAGCAACACGACTACTAGTTTGTCGCTGTAAAACACCTTTTTCTTTTATACTCACGTATTAATATATATATATTATTGTCCCATTGTATAATACTATTATTATAAGCATACCTTTAATGTTGTTTTCAATAGTAAGTGTGCCGTATATTACCGTGTTCAGCGAGCGCTTGGCGGGAAAGCTTATTATGACTACTCCTGAATCTTTAGTCTTTAAATAATACCGATGAATTTTATATTATAATTAAATGAATACGAGCTGATTTATTAGGCATAAGGTAAGTATAAGCATACAACATAGATTTTTCAAATTTTTTAAGTAAAATTTATTTATAAGATAATGAACGAACGATATAATATTGTCGGCAATCACTAGCAGCAGTTTGCAGAAGCAGTTGCTTCTTCCTTCTTCTTCCTACCCCGTGGTCCACTCACCCGTAGTTTAGCCATAATAATATTATAGATGCAGCGTGGCTCTATTACGAAAAATGACCTGATAAGGAATATCCTCCTAAAATCAATTATATAAAAAGTAAAATTTAAACATGGACCATGAATGTATACAATCTTACTACAAAAAAGCATTTAAACACTGGTCCAACATGTGTTTAGTTAGATGATAAATACATGTTAAACAGTGGTTTAAATTTCGCTAAGTACCACTAAACCGTGTTTAACGCGTGCCTCTATTAGACAATGTTTAACTTTATTCTCCAGGTCACACTGCAATACATTCGTTCAGCATGCGATCATTCGTATTTTGTGCAAATTAATACGACTAACTACGTAAAAATTAAATTTTGTTTTGTCTCAAAGTTAGATGATAAAATATATACCTATATATCTATATCTTTTGTTAAATTTTCATGAGTTATTTTATTTATGAACAAAAACAAATAAAATTGCAAATAATAGGCAAACATACAGGCTAATGAGTGAAGCTATTTTTCTCTACCGACGCCACACATAAGCATAATTTAATTTTATATGAATCGAACTTGATGACGAGCCCAGTTCCGTAACGCACAAGCCACTTGCTCTGCTGGATCTATTGTGTTACCACGAGAATCACTCTGGATATCGTTTTTCACAAGATCTAATATTTTTCTAGCAAAAAGTTTGCTGAACCCACATTTTTTCTTAAACTTGGCGTCGTCGTATTTTTCTAACAGATTAACCCTCACACGAACCGTATTACTTTCTCGGAACATTTCCGCATAGTTATCCATCCATTATAGTAATCATACATACATACATCCATGTTAAATAAAAACACTGAACTGACGAAAAGATAGGTTAAACACTAGTTATTTGTTTTTATTAAATTGCATTTATGATATGTTTTGGACTACTGTACTCTATCTGATATGATTTGACCTACATCTCGAGATACAGGTCACTGGGTATGGATGTCGAGCGTTGGTGACACGATTCAATGTTGTTTAACCGCTTTTAATTGAAATTTGAGAGGCTGGCATCTACTACGTAACTTTTTTCCAATTGTCATACTCATGTTGTTCGTTAAACACAACTAACTATAAAATTTGAAGAAAATGTATATGAAATTCGGCAAACTCCGAGTGTAAATCGCAGGAGTTACTCTTAACTACGTTTTAATAATGGCACAAAATAGAAGAAATTATGATAAGGATCTTGATATAAAAATTGTTTTGTATGTGAAAATCCTAAAAGCTAAATTTTAGGCTCTCGGTGAAATCGTAGCGTAGACTATTGCGGTACCTACCTGTCAAATTACGTATGTTCTTGAGCATAAATATTTATTTTCTACACTCGCTGTGGTTCTTTGAATGTGTTTTCAACCCAAATTATTAATCCATTTTAGTGAATTATTTTTATTGCCTATAATAAAGGTGGTTTTATGTTTTCTATATTTATTTTTTGTTTAATTGATAAAATCAGGCGTTACTTTGCGGAAATCCATTATAACCGCCTAAAAATCAAGAATTCAACGTTTTATCGCTTGAAATCGTATCTAACAATCATATTGAACATATAAATGATATAAAAATCACAATGTCAGAAAGATAAGTGATTAATTAACTTATTTTCTTTTAAATCGATTTATTGCTATTTATACACTAAGAAAGTGGTTTTAGTGACTTATTGTTTAGATTTATCACGTCTGCATGGGGTGGGGTAAACATGATAACTTTTGAAAATATCAATTGTTCAATTCAATCAAATGTAAATGTAAAAAAAATAAAAAAAATTTGTTTAGTTGTAATTATTTTTTTCGGCTGAGAAAATCTGAAATTTTCGGTGTTTGTGCAGCCTTGTAATATCATAATTTACTAAATACAGATGCAACTTTGACTCACTGCGCTGCGGGCTCGGCCGCCGCGCCGTCGTGAGTGGATCACTGTATCGTTTGTTTACAGCGACTCGTGATGAAAAATATCGATCGCTGTAGAAATACAAAATATTCCAAAACCAAATTCGATACATACTTGACCGAGGTAAGATATTATTATTATTTTTATAATCACAGATTTTCATTAAAATAAGTTATTGCGCTGAAAGTACATAGGATTTATATATACGTCATGAACTTTATGGAGTGACCTGAATGTGTACTTTAGCGAATGTTAAATTAAAATACTGGTTATAACTAGATGAGTAACTTTTTGAAAACGTAATAAATTTATGATTTAGCTGGTATAAAATCAAAATTAAGATATTTTAATATGAACGATTATTGTATAATTTTATTAGGGGAGACAGACTTTAAACGTAACGACAATTATATTAATTTAGTAAAAGAAATTAACGATAGTTTAACACAGGTGACCCATACAAATATAATAGTATGCACACCCACGTATATACGGGGGGCACCCATACATAAGGTTGTGTAATAGTCTGCTCTGTATGGACCTACAATACCATAAATATGCATACTTTTTTTGACTCCAACTATGACCTTACACTTGACATGTTTTCATACAAATCAGGCAAAATAAATACAGCAGGAATTCAATGCATATTTAAAAATATAATGAAAAGAATTAAAATTGAATTAGAATTATTCCCTGACCTACCTAGTGACACAAGCGGACAAAGCTCACAGTTTTTTCTTTTATAATAATATACGAATTTTACACCAAAATATAGCAGGTCTTAAATAAATCTGACACTCTGACGGTACATTTAGAAGAACTGACACAAAATAACAAAGTTGTAGACGTAATATGTTTAACCGAACATTTTATGACACTAGACCAAGAGAGCATACTTGATATACCCAACAAGTTTCTCAAGAGACATAAAGAGAGGAGGTGTCTGTATATTAACTAGAATTGGTCACCAATATAAAGTATTAAAAACTAATTGTACAGTTAAAGGCGTAATAGAATGTAGCGCTATAGAACTAAGTAATCATGAACTGATAATAGTTTGTATATACAGGTTGCCTAATTCATGTATAAACGTATTTTTCAATAATTTAGACATGTTATTACGCCAAATATGTGATAATACTAATAAAAAAATTATTTTATGCGGCGACTTTAATATAAATATACTGAAAAGAAACTGGCGAGCGCTAGATTTTGAATATATTTTACAAAGTCACAATTTAAAACTAGAAATTAAAGAGCCTACTAGACTTAGTAGTAACAGTAACTTGTATGCTGATGATCTCCAAATCTATACTCAGTCCTCTCTTGAAGATCTATCTAAAGCAGTTGACACTATTAACGCTGATCTGACTTGTATTTCGAATTGGAGTAAATGTTATGGTTTAACGATTAATCCTAAGAAAACTCAGGTAGTTCTAGATTAAGTGGTAAAATTGACTGGTCTTCCCTACCCCCTATTATACTAGACTGCACTCTAATCCCTTACAGTAACAAGGTTAAAAACCTGGGGTTGTATCTTGACTCCTGTATGTCTTGGACCTCACAGGTTAATGAGGTCAGTAGAAAAATGTTTGCTGCGTTAAGCTCTTTACGTAGATTACGTAATTTCCTTCCCACAGTAACTAAAGTTACGCTCGCCCAGTCTACTTCTGCCTATCCTTGACTATGCTGATATTTGCTATCCTGACATTACCGAGGAGCAGCTTAATAAACTTGAGCGCATTCAAAATTTATGCATTAGATTTATATTTGGGCTTCGCAAATATGATCATATCTCCGAATTTCGCAAACAGCTCAAATGGCTCCCGATCCGTCTTCGCAGGAATATTCACATGCTCTCCGCATTGTATAGTAAAGTTTAATCCTTCTACTCCTCTTTATTTAAAAAACCGTTTCCAGTATCTTTCTCTTACCCATAATCGGTACCTTCAATCCTCCGTCAATCTTTCTCTCTCTACACCTTTGCACTCTTCTTCGTTTTTCAAGAAATCCTTCACCGTAACCGCTGTGCGATTGTGGAACTCCCTACCTCTCCATATTCGTCGTGCTAAATCTCTTCACTCTTTCAAAAGTCTTGTTAAATCGTATTATTTAGAACGCTATTATATAAATTACTTTACCTTTCTCGTACTCTTTTCATTTAATCTATATGATATTTTATATATAACTTTCACTTATTTTTATTTGTATGTATTATTATAATTTTTTTATTATTATTTTGTATGCCCCCCTCTATTTGTAACTTTTGTTTGCATCATTCCTCTATGCAAAGGTTGTCTGGAAGAAATCACTTTCAGAGTGATAAGACCGCCTATTGTACATACTTTAATTAGTTTTAACTATATTGATGTTTCTGTATTGTGGTGTACAAAAAAGAATAAATAAATGAATAAATAACACATGTCTTGATAACTTTGCTCACAGTATTCATAAATGTAAAAGTGAAGTTATTGAATTTGGACTATCAGATCACACAGCTCAAATTTTACAATGTCCAGTCAAAAAAACATGCGTGATAAAATCTTGGCGTATTAGAAAACGTGATTATAGTAAGGAAAATCTCATAAAATTCAAAAATTGTATGAACAACTTAACTTTTTCTAATATTTATCACACAAACAACCCTAACGAAGCTTATAATCGTTTTCTAGACCTATTTCTATGTTTTTATAATCTATGTTTTCCATACAAAATAATAACTAGAACGTTACATAAAAAGTCAAAATGGATATCAAAAGAGAGTATGAAAATTTGTAGTAAAATGAAAAGAAAATTATTATGGCAGTATAGGACTCATCCAACAAGATCAAATAAACACAAATTCAAGCAATACGCCTCTAAGTTTAAATAAATTATATCACTAACGCAAAAGTCACAAAATAACTACTATATAAGTACATGACAAAATAAATCAAAAGCAACATGGTCAGTTATAAACAAGACTAAATTTAACTTTCCCAAAGAGCCTATTACGGAAATATTTAACGACGATATCAAAATTAGAGATCCTATATCTATTGCGAATCACTTTAACGACTTTTTTATTGACCGAATAACAGAATGGGAGCATAAAAATAAATCAAAAAATAACGACCTAACCCACTCAAATCCCAAAATTAATACTAACGTAAATTCAGTTTTTCTTGTACCTACAATGCCTATGGAGGTGGATAGAGAAATAAAACAACTGAAAAATACTCAAAGTGTGGGTTACGATGGTGTTTGCACTAAAGTTATAAAGTATGTGTCCTCGTCAATCGCTGCTCACTTATGCTACATAATAAATTTATGCATTTCTAACGGAATATACCCCGAAAAACTTCTATTGTTATTCCACTCCACAAAAAAGATGACAAAAAATATGGGAAACTATAAACAGATAACATTAATATCTATTTTTTTCAAAATTATTTGAAAAAGTAATATATAATCGACTATACAGTTATTTAGAAAAATATAATATTTTGGTAAATGAACAAAAAGGATTTCGCAAGGGTAAATCTATAAATACAGCTATTTATGACTTAATTAAAACGATTTTAATCAGTGTGGATAAAAGAAACGATTTTAATCCGATATGTGCTGTCTTTATGGATATGAGCAAGGCTTTTGACCGTGTTGACCATAAGATACTTATTCAGAAACTTAGCTGGTATGGCATAAGAGGTAATGCGCTAGACCTCATTTCCCCTTATATGTTCAATAGAAAACAAATAACAGAAATTACACAAATATGCCAGAAAACACGAAATGAAATCAAATATAGATCGAACACTAGAACCATAAAAATCCCACAAGGTAGTGTCCTAGGTCCCTTACTATTTCTGGTATATATAAATGATCTCCCTAGACATATTGAACATCCAATGGTACTTTTTACAGATGATATCACAGTAATGATAAAATGTGGCAAGACAATTACGAAAATGAAGTCAATAAAACATTAAATACTATAACTCAATGGTTCCTAAAAAACAATCTTAAAATAAATATGGACAAAACAAAAATAATGCACTTTTATCAAAGAACACAACCCATAACTATACATGTTAGTTACCAAGGCAATACAGTACATCCAGTGACAAATACAAAATTTCTAGGAATTAATATTAACTATTACCTATCATGGAAAACACATCTAGATAATGTCTGCAAAAAAGTTAATCAATCCTCGTTTGCTCTTTACAAACTCTTCAAGATTGTCAATAAAGAAGCCGTTTTATTAGCCTATCACGGACTTGTTGCACCTATCCTAAGATATGGTGTAATATTTTGGAGCAACTCGGTAAGTAAAGAATCTGCATTCAAAGCTCAAAAGAAATGCATCAGAGCAATGTGCCCTCTGGATAATACTACAAGCTGTCAACAATACTTTAAACACTTAAAAATTCTGACATTGCCTTCGATGTATATCTACGAAATAAATATTTTTGTGAAATCAAATCCAATTTTTTACAAGACTGCTTTTAAAAGCTACTATAGACAGTTACGCGACAAAAAAAGATTAGACATAGAAATACCGTATGGAGATACAGCACTACTCAATAAAAGTATTCTTTGTATGGCATCACTGATTCGCAACAAACTGCCAGATGATGTCAGAAAGTTGCCTATCTCACGATTTAAGAGGATATTACACAAATTTCTGATTAATAAATGTTATTATAATGTCAAAGAGTACCTAGAGGATAAAAGTATTATAATTTAATGGCAATAGTTTTAATTTAATTGTAACTTAATAATAATAATTTGAATTTAATTATAATTGAATAATAGTAATTTATACATTTACCTAATATATGTGACACATTGTAACAATTTAATAAGATTATATATTAAATATGTATATTAAATCATAATATAACTTAAATTTTGTATGACAACATTTTGAATTTGATTGTTCGTATTATCAAAAATATTTAATTTGATTTATAATTTGACAACAATTAGCACTATAGATTCAACTATTGACAATTTTTTTTCTTCTTTATTTCAAAGCACCATTATTGAATTAGTAATGCGTAGACTATATTGTAGCGTATTTGCACACCTCATAAGGTAATAATACAGTGTACATATTCTAATTTTTTTGTAACAACTCTTATACCTGTATTATGCAAATAAATGAACTTGATTTGATTTGATTCGATGTTTATTGATGAGAAAAAAAAAGTTAACGAGTCAGGTAAAAAAGAGTAGTTTTTACGATAATGCCTGAGTACAAATACCTAAAAGTTAAAGTGATATTAAAGTTTATTTCTGATTGTTTTAAGAATATTCTGTTAAAAGTTTTTAACGATAATAAAAATTGTTATGAATCTCAATAATAACATCTATCAAAGTAAAATTAAAAAAATATTTTCTATTGTTGAGAAATTTTTAATTTTGGATTGAGAAATTTTTCTATATTTCTTCACGATCATATGAACATTATGAGTCGTGCACTTTTGAATTTTCAAAACTTTTATTTATTGAAGTTTGGCATAAAATTATCGGGAAATTAGAAGTGACAGTAATAAGGTTATTTGTGAAAACTTGTGTTTATTTAAAATACTTTAAAAATTGACGTATAACAATTTGGATTTACCAAAAGTTTTCCTTTAATTATTATTTATATGTTTACGTTTAGAGTTCAGTGCCAAATTCCCTAAAACGAAAACAGTAGTCAATAGAAAATGAATACATACAGAATTTAAAATGCAAAATCAAGTAAATAATATTTATTCGACAGAAAACAATATTTACAACAGCTTCATTCAGTTTCTTTTTTATTTTTTAAAAATGATGTTTTTAATTGCATCAATGAACAATGTAGAATTTAGGTGTAGGTAGTAACACGAAAAAATGATTGTGTATAGCTATATTAAGCCTCAGATGAATACTGAGTTACAACTAGACCTTGAAAAGTTAAAACTCATCCTTCCTAAAATATTCCAAACGAATTGACCGCGCCTTACGAACGAGAGAACTTTAAGGTGCATTTCGGTTTTGAGCGATGACTATAAAACATGTAACAAAAACCATGGGGTTCCTGTGAGCCTGTCCCGCAAGGCTCATCATCTTTCGACGCTGACTTCTCTCTAGTTTGCGGCTTCATCAGAAACATAAACGTCACTAAATTATCTTCTCTAGCCCGTAAACTCCGCGGAGCTACCACCCTCAGGACAAGCTCAACGCCACGATTGAGCACAATCTGGTCTTTCCAGTGTGCCTAAACACCCTATTTAAAACCCATAATGGCAGTAAAAAACCGTTAGGTAGACTTAAACCACGCTCTCTGACTATCGCGTTTTACTATCTCTATTTTTTACTTTACTACCAAATAACTCGAACAATAGACCAGCCCTTTTACGGGTCAGCCGGTATGGTCCAGCCCGCAGGTGAGGTACTTCAGACCAAAACCATCGTGGACTAGCGTAAGCTCGAGGTTAAACTCGAGTCTCTGACATCCCAGAACTTAGACACAATTACCAAACAGTATAGACTCGCAAGAGGAAGCCAATAAAGCGATTAACGGCCTACATCACCTCAGCGATCAAAGAATGCTCTCGAAAGGTTCGCGCGTTGAGCAACCGATACCTGAAGCTTTCGGGCGACATTCGACAGCTGATCAGAGCGAAGAACGCGGCTCTTAGACAATACGATCACTACCACACAATAGGTAATAAATTTAGACTGCGCAACCTACAAAATTAGGTATAAGAGTGTATTGCAGTATTTAGACAGGATAAATGGGATAATATGCTAGAGGATATCGAGCCATTCTAAACTACCTTCTGGCCGTTGATCCGAGCTCTGACAGCAGAACAATCCTTACCCACATACCACTTCTCATTAGGCCAGGAAACGCCGATCTCGCCTTTGACGACTCTGAAAAAGCCGAATACCTCACGGACAGTTTAGTGAGCCAATGCACACCTTCTAGAGAACTCATAGATCCCGCTTACATCGCAGAGGTTGAAGCGGAGGTCGGGCGTAGGTTGGCGCTACCACCTGCAAGCCCTCTCTTAGATCTTGTAACTGTTGAGGAAGTCACAGAAACCATCATAAAACTCAAAAAGAAATCAGTTCCCGCCCCAACGGCATTAGTAATAGGGTGCTGAAATCCCTCTCAGCACCACTTGTCTGCTTGCTAGTAGGCATTTTCAATGCTCTTCTTTTCAGCTGCTCCTTCCCGGGTGCATGGAAAGATGCGGACGTCATAGGTATCTGAACAGGGAAACCCGCAACCTAGCCTCTAGTTACAGAGTAAGTTCAGAGGTTTGAGTGCGGAGTACAGATACACCGTCTTACAGAATATAAGGATTCTCCCAATCAGCGTGTAACGGTCGTCGAACCCGCAACAGCGATGCCCTCTTCTTCGACGTCACCTAAGCGTTCGACAAAGTCTGGCACGACGGCTTGCTTCACAAGCTGTTTATACTCAACGTGCCTGATAGGCTCACTCACATCATCAGAGCCTTCCTAGCCAACCGCCATTTCCGATTTCGTATAGAAAGAACTCGCTCCTCCAAGCGCATTCCCAGGGCTGGAGTGCCTCAGGGCTCCGTTCTATCCCCGCTCCTCTTCACACTCTACACAAGTGACATCCCGCAAGACCCATGTGTCAACACTGCTCTTTTTGCAGACGACACGGCAATCTACGTCTCTTATTTCAGCAATAAATATCTCACAACGATGCTCCAAATAGCCGCCAATCGCTTTGGCGAATGGTTTCGCTTATGGGGAATCGAAGTGAACCCTGAAAAAAAGTATAGCAATACGTAGGACACACAATAAGTCTTGAGAAATACAAAAAGTATTCTAGATACTATTAATATTTCTTTTACATCTTTTTAAAATATTTTTATAATACAAAAATAAAAAATACAAAGTTATATTCGCCTAAACCAACTCGAAAACACTTTTGCCAGTCTTGATCGGAAAGTTCGGAAAACTTGCCATCTATTTTTCTTTGACTCTTGGGAACAAAAAGATATCACAAGGAGCTAAGTCAGTGCTGTAGGGTGGGTGACTTAGAGTTTCAGCACCAGATTCCTCAATAAATGCTTTTGTTCTAAGGGAGGTATGTGAAGAGGCGTTATCGTCATGCAGCATGATTCCCCGAAGCCCGGTTTTTGGTCTTCTCTCCCGCATAATTTTAAAATCTTTGGGTAATACAACTGTAGTATACCATTTAGAGTTGACTGACATACAATTTTCCAGCATTGACGGCGACAAATGTCCGCTCCGCGAAAAAAACTAGCCACCATTTTTTTGGCGACGTTGCGAGGTCTTTGCAGTTTTTTCGGTAACTGTCCTTCAGAGTAGATCCATACCGATGATTGCCTTTTATTTTCCGGATCATACGAGTATTGATAGATCCATGTCTCGTTATCAGTAACGATTTCTGAAACACGCCTAGATGCCCCGTTTTCAAAACGTAGAAGCATTTCATGGCACCAATCCACACGAGTCTGTTTTTCGCTTTCGAAAAGCAAGCGAGGGATCCATCGACAACAAAGCTTCCTCACTCCAAAATGTTGATGTAGGATGGTATGAATGCTCCCTGAACTAATGCCTACAATCTTTTCGATGTCCGTATATGTGTTCGTAGGTCTTGCCGCACCAACATTTCGGTAGACTATACATTTTCTGCCGTTACTTCTGTTTGCGGGGCCCCGGTTCATTGGTCATCTTTAAGGTTAATTTTACCCCCTTTGAATTCAGCAAACCACCTAAAATTGTTGCGCGTGATGGAGCTGAGTAATGCTGATTTGTCACCGTTGTAAACTTAATTGTTCGGTTAAACCAAATTTAAAATTATAATAGATCATAGCGCATAAATATTCACGGTTAAGATCCATCGTTTTAAATGAAAAGCGCGAGAAGCGTTGCAGGAAAATTAATAGAAAGTTGTTTTTTTAGTACTCAGCAATTGGATTATAGAGTTCTATTTTTAAATAAATTTGCTTATTAGAAACGTATAACACGGGTGCGTTCCATTTTTAAATTTCGAGCACCTCAAAACTTATTGAGTGACCTACGTATACTTTCAAAGGAAACCCTCCCTCAATCGTCGGAACCTAAATCCGAAAAATACCCTAGACACGATCACTCTATTCGGCCACCAAATCCCGTGGCAATAAACCGCCAAATACCTAGGGGACACATTCAACCACTCCATGACCTTCTCGAAACACATTCGCGTTGTCCAAAATCGTGCCAAATTCATCACTAGCCGACTCCATCCGCTAGCTAACAGTAAGAGCAAACTTTCCCAAAGACACAAGCGCCACCTCTACAAAGCTTGCATAAGACCTATCATGATCTACGCAGGCGTAGCGTTCGCACACGCAGCTCTTAATCATTTGTACGAACTCCAAGTCGTCCAAAATAAATTCATTCGCATCACCACCGTAGCTCGTTGGTACCAGCGAAACGTGGACTTGCACAGAGATAATCAACTTCCGACGATCTGAATATTTCAAGAAAATATCTCAGCGCTACTTTGAGAGCGTTGAGTCACATCCCAACCCGCTAGTGGCAAACGTGCTGCGTTTGCCATCTACGCTCCGACTCAAAACGTTAAGCAAAGCCTCCGGAGGCCCCGCAACTTTTTAATTGAGCCCCGAATTCCGCTAGACTCCGACGACGCAAATGTTGCCGGCCCGTCACACATAGACACTACACATTCACCTAGAGCCACAAACACAATTAATACTGTTACGAGCTCGGAGTTAGTGACAATTAAAAACTGCCGATTGAATTACCATTAAATTAACTGTGTAACTTATTGACACTTTAATTACTACTTAAAATACACTAATAATAGAACACAGTTCTCAGAATTGTATCGCTTCGAACTATTCGCTTGCCAATTATCATTGATCGCCAATTTAATACTGACTCGGTCGCGGTCGTTCGTATATAGGGCCTCTTCTACTTAAACATCTAGAATGTTCGAGTACATACTGGTCATGACTGACTAGGTGTAGAAATTTCTAGTATGGAATTTTCTAGAAAGCTCTCCTAGTTCGCTACTCGACACTAGATGGCGCTAGTGAATTTTCTAGAAAGATCTTGACGCATCTATTTCTGCTACTCGATACTAGATGGCACCAATGATAACCCGCCGTGTACCAAGCATTAATTAAAGCGCGCAACAGTACATCGGATGGGACAAATCGAGTCTGCAGACGGGCGCACCACGCACCCTCCACACCGCGTACACGCCATATACCCGCATCCTTGGGCGGTTCTCACCGCCCAGAATATCGAACGACATTAGTTAGTCGTCAGAGCCGGGGGCCGCCACACCCCTGTTCGGACGGCCGTTAGATAACTCAATTACGTGCACTTTGAACTGACATAGGCAAACATCGTTACGCAAGTTACGATGCAATTCTACACATAAAAACCTTTTTTCAATTTTAAGCCCTGAGACCGATGAAGTTGTAAGAGCCGCATAGGATAACAGCACCAACGTCATCGAAACCAGAGAGACCCTGTGGTTCCCGTTAAGTGCGTTATCAGAATCAGTATTCAAACGTATACAAATAATGTTTTTTCTTCAGAAAACTCGACTATTAAAAAATTTACTTGTTGATTGTATGTGGTTTTATTACCACTGAATTGTCCGGGGAGAAAGATTTTCAAAGACTCCGCTTTACAGATGCTCGTGTCAGTTAGAGGTAATAAAACAACATACAATTTGCAAATAAAAATTTATTTTAATTGAATTAAATTTCTTAATGGTCGAGTTTTCAGAAAAAAAATATTAAGAAGATTTAGAAGTCTGTAGGCGCATGGTCTTGTAAGTACGGAGGATGATGGAGAGCTTCCAACCCCAGCTCTTGTAGCTTGAAGACCATCTGTTGTGCAGTATGAGGTCGCGCGTTGTCATGCAAGAGCAGCGAGGACAAGCGATTGACCAAAGCTGATTGGAGACGTGCGAGCTTCTACATCATTGTGTTCAGTTCTTCACAGTACACATTTGCAGTAACGCTCATCCCATTTGGTAAGAAGCTGTGATGAATCACACTGGCGCTAGAAAACCAAACAGTGACCATCACTTTTCTAGGGTTAAGTTTTCGTTTAGGGCATTGTTTAGGTGCTGAATCAGGATCTAATCAACTTGCTGAGTACTTGCGATTGTCAAAAGAATCCATTTTCGTCGCAGGTAACAATGCGGTTCCAAATTCTTTGTTTGCGTGCAAGCCACATCTCTACGCGAACTTCGCGCTGGCGATCATTGAGTTCATTGGGCACCCATTTGTCAGATTTTTTACGTTGCCAATTTGACGCAAACTGACCAATATTATTTTGTTGCTAACGTCAAAAGCTGCAGATAATTCAGCCGTAGACTTATTATCATCAGCTTCCACAATTACCTCTAATTCGTCATTGTCAATCAAAGTATCGGAAGGCCACGTGGTTAATTTTTCAGGTCGAAATTTTCAGAACAGAAGCGGGCAAACCAATAACAGCTTTTTTTTATAAAATATGGGTGACAAACGAGCACACAGTCCACCTAATGGTAAGTGGATACTATACTAGCCCATAGATATCTAAATTTATCCTCGATTAAAAATGCAGATGAGTTGTCACCCCTGGGGACTAAGATGGAATGCCTTGTTTCCAATAAAAAGGATCTCTGGATCTCTACGCTCACCATACGAAACACAGCAGTATTAAGCTGCTATTTTACGCTGGTATTCTGTGAGAGCTTGGTCCTTTCTCGGTTGAGCTGATTCATTCGTGCTACAACCGTAGTAATAATATAGTTCCAGCGTCGCTCTACCACATACTCGTATAATGTGGTGCGTCCGTTTGTAGTATTCGCTCCGTAAACGTAGTTGATGTTGCGTGCCGCTTGTTACAATGGTGCCCTCATATTCCGTAATTACTCGAATTTTTAAAGTATTCATGATGACGAAAAAAGGCTAATCAATAAAAAAATGAATAATTTTGAAAAAAGAATTCCATGTTTTTAAAATACTATATATAATAAAATAAATACTAATAAAATAAAAAATAAAATAAAAAGACACGTGAAATATTAATGGTTTTTTAACGGAATTTCAAACAACTTTTATGGAGCTAAAATGGATATTCCCAATGTTTAGTCTGTTACTGTGACTTAATTTTTATGCGTGCGTTATTTATTATACGTTATACGTTATTGCGTTGTATACGTGTTCATCAGTCACTTTAACAGCATTAACAGCTGTCAATGATTTTTAGATCTTGAATTCTTAATGTCTGATGGAATAAGTCAACGAAGTATAAGACCGAAAACAGCATCATTTCCGGGCGACCTGAGATTTTGACCAAGATAGAAAGGTTCTACGGACAGCTGTATTTACACATTGTTATTGGAGCCACATGCACAGAGTATATTATAATAGTACTACCACGTGTAAGTGTGAGTAATGACTTTGTAAGGCACTGTGGGTTAGAACGTATTTACAACGAAGTTTTTAAAGCTGGTGGAAGACTTACAGTAATTCAGAAGCTGTTTAGTTCCGTCATCACGGTTTCGCTATTCCGGAGGCGTGGAGCTAAATTGCGGTGATCTTGTTTTTCAACACAATTTACAACCGCTGCCTTTATGTGCTGTTTTCGAGATTCATTACGGACTATTGGTAAGCAGACTAATATTACTACGTTTCCAAAGAAGCCAGTTATCTCCACACTCTTAGACCAAGTACATACTCATCGACAAATTGTAAAGAAGAGCAAATAATGAATATTATTAGCAACTTTTTATTGCTTTTGTGGACTACGAGAAAGCCTTTGATTCCGTCGAATTTTGGGTGGTACTATTGACTGCTCTTCTGCAGTGCCAGATTAACTGTACTGATTAAAAGTAAGGCTACGATGGCTATCCAAGGACAGAACCGAAATGAAAAACCTATCCAGCTTCAGAGAAGCATAAGACAGAGTGAAATTACAATCCCCGAAACCTCATCTCTGTATTGGAAGACGATTTCAAGCTATTGGACTTTAAAGGATTCGGTATCAACATCAAAGGCGAGTACATCCATCATCTTCGATTTGTCGACTATCATATAAGTCATCATGGCAGATTGAGGACAACTACTGGAGGACCTTAGCAGTGCTAATGACCTTATATGCTATATGATACCTATGCTTAGTGACCTCGGTAGTGTCTTCTAACGCCTAGGTCTTACCAAAGACTACATAAAATGTGTTAGTAACGTATATATCACACCTGTGCATACCTGAAACTAAAACAAATAGTACGACTGTGTAAGTTTAACTACGGATCATACTACAGATCATACTCTGCTGGCCCTAGCATTGGACTGAAGTAGGGTGATGAGTATCTAGTCAGAGATAAACATTTTTCAATCAAATCCGATACCCCACTTTTTGATACCTTTCAATTTAAAAAAAACTGCAACTGGCAACTATGGCAAATATACCCTTATGAGCAAAAACATTCAATTGTGTGCGTATCAATCAAAAGGATCTTTCGACATTCTTAAATCATGAAAATTCGCCGGAGCACCAGAATGTTTCGTGGTATCCGATAACGTTAGACGATCTTTAATAGTGTTAGTCAGTATCCGTAGCGACGCGACGCGCGTTACTTTGTTATTTTAGGTCAGAATCTCCGTCATAGGTTTCGCAAGGTTAGGTGTATTGTGGTTGTAGCAAGAATGGGTCAGCTCGAAGGGGGAAGGACCACACTCTCGCAGAATACCAGCGTAAAATAGCAGCTTAATGCTGCTGTGTTTTGTATGCTGAGTGTAGAAAACCAGAGACCCATTTTACTGAAAACGGGGCATTCTATCTCAATCCTCAGGAGTGAAAACGTATCTGCATTTTAATTCTTAATTGAAGATATATGTAGATGTTTATGGGCGACATCATCCACCTACCGTCAGGTGGACTCTGTGCTCGTTGGTCATCCTTATTCTATAAAAAATTAGACATTTTATGGGAAAGCATATGTACACAAGGAGAATACATTAAATATTTAATATTTATTCTGCCGGCCATTTCATTTAAAATGTCTCGTTTCATTTCTCATTACGATGCATGATTAACCCGAATGTTTTAATTTTATCCCAAAACTTAGCACCCAATTTGTTTTCGAGCATCATATCCATGGATACGGGTAATTAGTTTCAGCTGGAACCTTCATTATAAGTACGTCAAAGTTAATGTTAAAACTAAAGCTTGCATGACCGAAAAATTATGAGTTATTATAACGGTTAAGGGTATGACGTCATATCTTTTTATTACGAAATTTCATTTAGGATAATTTTTAATTAACGTATTTCTACTTATTAAATTTATCCTATTTTTGGTATGAATTATTTTGACTTTAAGTTAGTTTTTCCCGAACTAACGAAAAACTGACAATGTATTTGTCTATTTTTTCCTATCCAAAGAAATTTTTTTTGTATCCTCTAACCTTTTTACCTGTCCTTAATATTAGCTGTTTGCCATCTAGATATTTTTTATCAAGTCTCTTGTGATAATGTTTAAGCTACTCGTATTTTACGAATATTAATCTATATTTTAGAATCAGGGATCAAAAGGAACTGCGTATTTCCAAATTAATAGACCTAGCTTTAATTAATGCAGCTATTAGTTCCAAGTAGCTGGGTAAAAGATAATACACCAAGGGTAAGTTATTATTAAAGATAATAATGTTATAATGAACTTTTATTTTGATTAAAACACAATTTTATTTTTCTTTGCAGGTCTTCTAACCCATACAAAATGTTTCTGAAGATTATAAAGCCGTGTAAGGGTCGAGGCATTCAATCTTAGACCTCACGGGAGACAACGCATCTGCATTTTGATTTGTAATCGAGGATAGATGTACATGTCTATGGGCCACAGCAACCACTTACCATCAGGTGGACTGTGTGCTCGTTTGTCACCCTATCCTATAAAAAAAATTACAAAAATATTTCATTATTTTGAAGTATTTCAAAGTTGCTTCTTATTGGTTGTTGGTGATTTTGTCATTGAACTTCAAGGAATGTACCTTTTTTTCCACTATCTGTAGTGCCCATAGGAGGTAGATCCCAGCTATGGTTTGATCGCTCCTATAAAATTGTATCACGCCATAAAAAGGAGTGCTACCGGTCCTGGGCTGACACATTGATGTCGCGGGATGCAAACACCAAGAATAAAAGAAGTATAATTAATAATAATATTCCAGGTCCTTCAAAAAAATCAGTGCTCAGTGCGCAAAGCACTTCTCTCTCCGTACGTCAACAAGTCGAGCGACGGAATTCCTCATATTGTGCTGAAGACATGTGCTCTGGAGTGGGCACCGGTTCTATATATTTCGTGTCAAATCGATTGAGAAAAACGGACGATGACCTTAGATATGAGCCGAGTGTCAAAAGGCGTAACTTACAAAATCTCAATTTAGATGTGATAACAATATTTAAATATTGATATTATTCACACTTCTAGATCAGCACATATGTTTTGTTTTTTTGTTTCTCAAATAATATTGTTTGTGGTTCCTATAAACATCGTAAAATCTTACGGTACATCTCGAAAAATGTGTTATATTTTATATTTCAATTTATGGTAAGTAACGCAGCAATTCATTTAATAACAGTTGCATATTAAAAAAAATATTTGAAGCAATATAATCACCATATTGAGCTTTTGCAAATCCATCCCTTTAAACTAAACAGAACGCGCGTTACGTCTGTTCGTTTTATATTGAATTTTGAAATTGAAACGAAAAAAAATTGAAAAATTCGTGTATTATATTGAAAATAAAGTTTTATCTTTTGAAGAAGTACGTACTTATTCGGTGTCGTTATCACTCGAATCTTTATATGTGTTATAAAATAATGTTTTTTGTTGTTAAATGAATAAAGTACTTTATAACAATAGATTATTTTTCTTCTACAGCGATCTTTTACATAACTTTTTAATAATAGTTAATATATATATTTTTATATATATATATATATATATATATATATATATGATATCATTATAAAAAAATATAAAGAAAGTACTACATATAAAAGTGCCTATATATTGAAGGTTTGTAGCCCCCGGTTAAACGGCCGAAAGGTCAATGTCCGTTTTTCTCAATTTATTTGGCACATTAGTGCATCTGATACCTACCTAAAAATGGCGACAGTTCAGACCCGTTCAACTACAGACTTATTAGTTGATTTATACCTCCTTGGTACTCCAAAACCATGGAAAACATTATAACCGTCAATATTGTTTTCGCTGAAGTCATTCAGCTGGTGATCATCTTTTGTACCTGACTCTTGCTTTTAATTTTATGTGTTTTCTTTCGTAAACTTGATTTTGAATCACGAAAGCTAATAAGTTTTTTTTTTATAAAAATAAATAGTAGTATTTTTCTTTGTCAAATTTAAAATCCTCATTGGATTATTACGGCAAGATCTTATTTTAATTTGTCCTCTGGTAAAAATATATCGGACAGAAATTAATCAATCATGAAGTGGTACATAAGTAACTCTTGCCTGAGCATAGAAATATTCTTTTTATTATGTAACTATTTTATTCATGCTCAAATTCTTTACAAATATCTAGTTACAACTTTTTTTCGGTCCTTACATCAAGAGTTGGTTGTCGGTAGGTCCGTAGGTCGATTTTTCCCGTGTTTGATTTGTTAATTTTTTTTACAGAACGCCTCTTATATCGGAAATTGTAAGCAAAACGGGAACTTATTTACACTAGGTAAAGAAGAGTCCAAACAGCTTTTTAACTATGTAAGAATGATTCCAATAGGATAAACAGTACCTACAATTTGTATGATTTTTTTTTTCAAAATTTCATACTAATCAGCTCTCCTGTAAAGTTAACTATATGTCGCTTGGTAATTTGTGCCTTACCACCGTCGATATGTATACTACACAGACGTCTTTGGATTTGAATCTTGCTCATAAAGCTATGTATTCACTTAGCAATATAACAATTAAGGCGCAACACGTAACCCTCACCATTTTTGGGAACGTTTCAAAAACAACGTGCGACGTTGCAAGCCTTGTGGTCGCCACACACGGCTGAGATCTACACTAGTTGCTCAAATGACATGTTTTCTACAACTGATCATGTATGGACAGGCAACGTTGCTATACAAGAGATCCGTATTGTCGCTTATCATGTTAGGCTATATGTTGCACGTCAATTGGCGCCTGACACTAGCCACATTTTCTCCAGTGATCGCAGTGGAGTGTCGACCTTCACGAATTTCATAATGAAGAAAAACACGATCACAATCAAATTCTACGTAGAAACGCGTTACGGTGCTCAATTGAGGTGCTTCCCTCCCAAAAGCATGTTGTAAACAAGCAGTGCAATATTGCGGAGAGAGAGTGCACATAAAAAATCGTAGCCCGAAATTATTTTTGTGTTAATTCTATTTTTGCAACATCAACTCGTGATAAATAAAAACAACAATTAACACGCGATTTCCCGCCAAAAATTGTATTAGTCAATTTATAGCTTTTTATGTTTAAAAATATATAAAATCCGAAATTCAAATATTTATGAGCGGACAGCAACGCAGAACTTTCAGTATGCCCTAGTCTTCTGTGTATACTACTAAAAGAGCTCTGCGACCTTAACACATTGTGTACTAAATTACGGTCATATCTCCGTAACTCCATTAGTCGATTGAGAGCGTGCGAGAAAAATAGTTCTTTGTTTTGTAAACTTCGAACGTAATTTTTGATAGTTGACACTGATTTTGTTTAATACCGTTTCACCGTTACAGTCTATGCTGAATATGGATTGCCTCATGGGGTGATATTTTCCATAGTTGCCACGCTTGGCAAGCGAGTTGACAACCGCAGTTTTTCATTTTTAGCCGTTATCAGGGAGAACGATGCTGTCCATTTTCTGATATGTTTCCCTCTGTCGCCTCTCACGACACCTACGGGATGATATGAGGTAGGATATGCCTATACCGCCACTACACGGTGGCTTTTTTGGCTTTTTGCTAAATACATGGACGTATAATTTTTTTTTAATACGTCTGGGTTGAATGTGAGCGTTAAAGGTGCGAGACGTTCGGTACTTCGATGAGCATGCGTGACAATTAAGGAAAATCCTCCCTAGAATGGGAGCGGCCAATATTTATTTATTTAAGTTGAAAAATAAATAAGATGTTATGATTTATCATATGTCTATAATTTTATAAGGATTTGGTTAGTACAGACGCCCTTGATCTATCAAGTCATCGCGTAGATTGTCAACGCCGTTGAATAACTCAACAATGCTTTAGGTTCTCGTTAACCTAAAAACTGCAATTTGAGATTTAGTCCTTTTAAGTTCTCAAGAGTTCGCAATTACTTCTACCTTTTTGTGGTCTTTGTTCGCATTTTTAATACTTACGTTGCTATAAAAAAGACATGGAAATTATAATCGATAGATACGAATGATTATAAAAAATAAAAATATAAATTTCTTTGCAACTTTCCGCTAAACATATAAAATGATGTGTCTTACCTGGATTGAAGCGCACCTCCCGCCCTCCCTCAATTGCATACACTAACTCCGTCACCACTAGACCAAGCACCACTACTCTCAACACCACTATTCCAGGCAAGACACACCATCGACGATAATACGACACGTGTTTCGCCTCTACACGAGGCATCCTCAGGTAATATAGACTCTACGGCGGCTGACCGCTATGTAGCGGTCAGCCGCCGTAGAGTCTACGACGATAATACGACACGTGTTTCGCCGCAGCGGCGAAACACGTGTCGTATTATCGTCGATGGTGTGTCTTGCCTGGAATAGTGGTGTTGAGAGTAGTGGTTGCAATTGAGGGAGGGCGGGAGGTGCGCTTCAATCCAGGTAAGACACATCATTTTATATGTTTAGCGGAAAGTTGCAAAGAAATTTATATTTTTATTTTTTATTATAATGGATTTCCGCAAAGTAACGCCTGATTATAATCGATAGATACGAATGATTAGTTGTCATATCAATTGTTTTCATACAATATAACAAGTAGTAATTTGTTTAATTTATAATATCATTATTATAACAATATTATTATTTATTTAATTATAAAAAACGCTTTGCGGGTCAAGAAATAGCGCGTAAAAACAAAGACATCATCATCATCATTACAGTCCTTCACAAGTCCACTGCTGAACATAGGCCTCCCCCAAGTAATGCCACAAAGCACGGTCCTGAGCCACCTGCATCCACCGACTTCCTGCATTTCTTACCAGGTCGTCACTCCATCTAGTGGGGGGTCGCCCTACACTACGCCTACCGGTACGAGGCTGCCACTCGAGAACCTTTCTTCCCCATCGGTTATCGGTTCTTCAAGCTATATGGCCGGCCCATTGCCACTTCAGCTTACTAATCCGTTGGGCTATGTCGGTCACTCTGGTTTTACTGCGGATATCCTCATTTCTGAGTCTATCACGCAGAGAAACTCCGAGCATAGCCCTCTCCATAGCTCGCTGAGCGACCTTGAGCGTCCTCATACGGCCAGCAGTGAAGGACCACGTCTCAGATCCGTAAGTCATCACTGGCAACACGCACTGGTTGTACAATCTAGTTTTTAGAGATTACCTGACGAGAAGATATGTCGTAATTTCCCGAATGCTGCCCAGCCGAGTTGAATCCATCGATTGACCTCTCGGTCGAAGTTGGACTTACCTAGTCAGACTATTTGTCCCAGGTAAACGTACTCGTCAACAACTTCGAGCATAGTGCTCCCAACAACTACCGGCATTGGTCTGACATGGACATTGAACATGATCTTTGTTTTGTCCATGTTCATCTTAAGACCTATCCGTTGGGAGGCATTATTGAGGTCATTGAACATAGTGCTTAAGTCCTCCAGCGATTCTGCCATAAGGACTATATCGTCGGCAAATCGAAGGTGAGTGATGTACTCGCCATTGATGTTAATACCGTATCCTTTCCAGTCCAGTAGCTTGAAAACGTCTTCCAATGCAGCGGTGAAGAGTTTCGGGGATATAACGTCAGCCTGTCTTACACCTTTCTACAGTTGGATAGGTTTCGAGCTCTGGTTCTGTACTCGGATAGCCATCGTAGCCCTACTGTACAAACACTTCAGCACTTCGATATACCTACAGTCAACTAGGCACCGCTGAAGGGACTGTAGCACCGCCCAAATTTCGACGGAATCAAAGGCTTTCTCATAGTCCACATACGCCAGGCAAAGTGGCAGATTGTACTCTTCAGTCTTCTGTACAATCTGCCGCAGGGTATGTATGTGGTCTATGGTACTGAAGCCTTTACGGAAACCGGCTTGTTCGGGAGGCTGGAAGTCGTCGAGTCTTCCAAAACAAAGACAGGCCGATAAATTTGTTTTGAAAGAAATTTTAATCATAAAAATGCTGATAATGAGTTGTGCACCAAAATTATAAAGCCCTCTAAATATCAAAAAGTGTATACATATAATACAAACGCTGTATGTCTACTTCTAGATCATACGGATTTAACATAATCAGGTACATAACTACCTTTAGAAGTTCTTTCGTTCGAGCGATACTAATTGGCTTATGCTCTACCGGCTGTGAACGTTCACAACTCTTTATAATATTCTCCAGTTTCTACTTGCAATAAATCTTTCCTAACTCATTCGTTTATAACTCAAAACTAGTACACTGAGTTATGCCTTGCAGTTAGTTCTGGAACCCTGCTGTGTTATATTCATCTGTAATGAAAACAACCTTTTCATTTTCAAATACTGCCGACCTTAACTATTCATTTACAAATTAATATAAATCAAATTGAAGTGTTTGTGCGAAATATTTAAAATAACTGCCTTTTATTTAACTCGGGGTTGCATGCGATTAATTAATAAAAAAAAATCGTCTGTCTGTCTGTTTGGCTTTCTGTCCGGGCTAATCATCGAAATGGCTGAATCAGTTGTGATGAAACTCCACTAACAGATAGAAAGCAATACCAGGGGGATCAAAGTTATTTTTTATCCGAAAAATTTAGAGATTTTTTTTAAAATAGAAAAGTTGATAGATAAATGTTGCGTCCATTACGCCTGGTAGAGCCATGCTGCAGCTATATTGTGGTTCCAACACGAATAGATCAGCTCGACCGGGGTAGGACCACGCTCTTACACAATACCAGCGTAAAATAGCAGCTTAATGCTGCTGAATTTCGTATAGTGAGTGTAGAGAACCGGAGACCATTTTTTTATAGGAGCATACGGCTCACGTTATGGTAAGTGATCATCGCCGCCCACGAACAACTGCGACACCAGGTGAATTGCAGATGCGTTGTCGGGCTTTTAAAAAGGAATAGGCTCTTTTCTTGAACGTCCTTAAGTCGTATCGGTCCGGAAAAATCTCTGGTGGTAGTCGATTCTACAAGGAAGTTGTGCGAGGAAGAAAACTGTTTACTGGAAACGACGCATTCTATCTCAGTCCTCAGGAGTCTGATTTTTAATTGAAGATAAATGTAGACCATGTCTATGAGCTACATCATTCACTTACCATCAGGTGAACTGTGTGCTCGTTTGTCACCCTTATTCTATAAAAAAAAACCCTAGCAAAGTTGAGGCGGTCCGCTAGTATGAAATATAGCACAACCATAGAATACTATAATACATACATAATAGAAAGGGGGAGTGGGCGGAGCCCGTGTAGCCACTAAAATGTCACTAACATGTCTATTCGTACGTATAAATGTCAACACGAGATGTGTTTTGACGTTACAATCGTTTCCAAATTTCGCATGCAAATTATTTAAAAAATGCCAAATTGCACACTATTTACAAATAAATATGTATTAAAATTTAAACGATTTTTTAATGATGATCTTGAACATTAATCAAAAGTCTAAAATGTGTAAATTTACTCAGTCTACCAACACAGCGAATCGGGTTTGTAGTAGTGATAATATGACGTAATTGCTTGTATGTGTGCTCCCGGTGACGCCGATCCTCGTACTAAATAAGGTTGACAGCCATTCTATTGTCTATTAAAGTATTTTATGAGCACAACATATAGGTCGGCTTATGAACTTCAATGTCCTCGTATGCATGTAAAAAGAGTACTTACATTTTGTTGTGCACGTAATAATAGAGATAAGAGGCAATGATATATATGGTGCACCTACTTTAAATTAACAAAACTATATTAAAATGTTTACAAAAGCATGAAAGAATTGCCATTAATACAGTCTAATAAATTTTTGTGCTTCATAGAAAATTAATACGAATACCATTGCCGTACTTACATATTAAAATAATTAGCATTCATAATTGATACATCACAGTCATAAAAATAAATTAAAGAATTTCTTTTTGTGTTCAAAAACACATTTTGTGTTAGTTTTAGGATAATTTTTAAAATCAAAATTATTATAACGTTTTAATAGTTGCTTAATAATTCGGTTGTAAAAACAAATGTCTATCTGCCTGCCTATTTTTCAGATTGGACTTAGGCTGCAAGACGCGGAGCGGTAAATAAATATTTGTAAATCTATTAAACAATTTTTGCGAGTGGATCTTTTGCACGTTTATCCTCTGATTAGAACAACTTATAATATTCTGAAAACGTCCTTCAATCCAGAATCTGTGTCATAATAGTGGTCATAATAGAAGATGATAAGAAATCATTTTCCCCGTTAGCACCTACTTCATGGCGAGATGTATAAATCGGTTTCCAGAATGGTATGTCAATTAACTGTAGCATATCCGTGCAAAACTTTTTGCGCCTTCTCCTTCAGCTCTATTTCACATCACACGTCAGCTACTTCGCTTGAATTAATTGTTTTCCACCTGAACTAAGGGCGATATGATGAGAAAATGGGATAGCTCAATAAAAAAAAAAGAAAAGACCATACCTCTAGCAATATTTTTTTTCAATGTTACTGGATAGTTTAAAGTAGTGTGAAATCAAATCGTAGTTTCTTTCCAAATACTGGCCATAACTTTTGTAAACTACCCGCCACCGGGGGGTCGCTGCCCGTTCTCGCTCGATATCGATCTTGGCGCCACTCACGCGATAGTCGTTTTACGTACTTTACTCACGATCAACTTTTAAATAATCAACTATACATAGGTAAACAAAGTATTTTAACAATTATGGAATGTTTTGTTTTCTTCTTTACATTTATAGTTGTATTATCGTCATTTAATTACAAATATGTTTTATTAACAACTTTTAATTACAGTAGTACAAATTAGGGATTATGACATTAAGTACTTATGAAAAATATCGAAACGATTAAATCGAAATGAACAGTTCTTTAATGATGTATAAACTAATAGTTGCATCTCTTTATTTCTATATTAAAAGTTGACTTCAATGTTCGAATTCATCACCAAAATACACATTAACAACAATCAAAAACTAGTTTCCGAAAGCCTCTTTCAGACGTGGAATATCTGCGTTATTCACAAGGTTGATATTATGTCTGGGGTTCAGGTTTCTAGAGGGGGAACTCTCCTTTACTATTAGTTGTCAGATACGTGAGGCTATTATGTCCGGACTTTTGCCCGATCAAATTACTACGTATAATCCTTTGGAAAATTTACACTGCCTGATCCTCACCAAACAAAAAAAACTTTAAATATAGCTTCGCCTCCTTTAGTATATGTATGTCCCAAACGTTCTCATATGCCGCAAATCTCGAGGATATTGCTTTTTGGCGGTTGAAGCATTTAAGGTCTGGAATATGTGAGAAAGTTACTTCACTAATGGTAATTGGATACGATAAATTTCTGATATATAAAGTATAAACATTTAAAAACACGGAGTTATTTTTTTATTTGAATGTTACTTATCAAGAAAATAATATTTAAATTGCTACTCAATTACATCACAATTTAGCAGAAATTAGAAAGAATAGTTTTAGTATCTGTGGGATATTTATCTGTCATGAAATACCATTTATTTTATTATGCTTCGTGAATATTAACGTATGAGTATGATACTTTATCCAAGGTATTAGGTAACCGTCTCATGCTGCACAGTTCACACATGCGCCTCTTTCACAGTTTGGGGAGTATAGGTCACAGAAATCTTAAAATATTATTTAGATTTCTGTGGTATAGGTATATTTCATATTTGCCGAATGGTAATCACATTACCAGACGATTCGCATCTTTGCTGACGAACACATTTTATTTAAAAGCCCGGAGTCAGGAAGTTGGCGGTGTTTCATCTCCGTGCTTCGGAAAGCACGTAAAGTTGAGCTGATCTCTCGGATTGCCATCTCATCGGACTATGAGAGTGAGAGAATAGAGAGTGCACCTGTGTTCGCGCATACGGTCGAGTACTATACACAAATGGCTAGTCTACGTTGAGACTTGCCGCCGTTACTGAAATTCGGTCAGGAGCACATCATTATTATTATATTTTAAGTCTGGCATGTACGAGATGGGTATTCCGCTAACAGACGAAGACAAGTGAAGTATTAAATTTTAATTGTAGTTGACATAATCATATTATGTTATAACTACGAGCTATAAAGTATCGATAAATTAAGATTTTTTATTACTTTAAAATTTAGGTTGCAAGAAAACAATCAAATGACCTAATTTGATAAGTGTCGTAACTCGTAACGCTATTTGTGCCACGCAATAAAACATGTTAACTTACGTACTCCTAAGTACCTATACTTTTGTTATGATATTCTTCTACTTCTACCTATATCAGAAATAAATAATATCCAGCCGTGTTTTGTCTTCGAATGATTCAAAATTAATTAAAAAAAAAACATAATATTATTAACATAATATTAATTGAAATTAAATCGCACTAACAATAGTTATACGAAGTGAGCGAAAAATATCAGGAATAGTATGTGTATGTTATTTTTGTGTTATGTCGTATTTTGACTTGATACCATAAAATATTATCACTTTAGCCCGTACATTAATAAATATCATATCCAACTCAAGAATCAACCCCAAAACTGAAGGACTGTGTATCTAGACTTGCCAACTCCTCATTTCCGGGTTTACCCAGCTCGACGTACGGAACTACGGGAATATACGCAATATTACGCGGGACACTACAGATCACATATAATTAGAAAAAAACACTATAATTTATGTTTTTAATCATTTAATAAAAAAAAACAATACAGATTTTTGACAAATTTTTTGTAAGTTTTTGTTTTGCAATACGTAGTTATAAAATTCACTGCATTTGTGAACAGAACACCGATCGCTCCTCAACCTCACGCGAAATACGCAATGCGTAGAGCTATTTCTTATTAGCCCATAATCGAGAAAAGATGTCTATAGGCTTCATTCATTCATCGATCCATCCAATACAGCCTATCAAAAGTCCATTTCTGAACACAGATAGGCCTGTCCGGAGATTTTGAGTCCCCATAGAATTGCCACGACTGGCAGACGGGTTGGTTTCCGCTGTTTTTAACAGGAAGGGCTGCTCATTTTTGTTTCATTGTCCCCTGCTGCCTCTTACGAAACCCACGAGGTGATGTTGGGTAATGGATTATCTTACGCCGCCACTAAACATCATAGTCGTTATGACCTAGAAACCTAGAAATAGTATTGCACACCTCGCACACAAAGCGGTGAGGTTGGGCATTAATTTTAAATCTGTTTCTTGGTTGCTACTATTGGGTTTTTTAAAAGGTTCCTTATGGGGTCTCTGTAGTCTTTTTAAATTATCTTATTTTTTAATTATTGGCCTTCAACAACAATATGAATTTTTTTTGAGTACCTATGAGTTTAATTTACATAATATAATATGTTAACAATACTCTAATACCCTGAATATAAAAATGTAATTAAGCTGCGTTTAGAAAGTGCCACTGAAGAAAGAAGACGTTATTTTTAGTGCTACGATCGAGATAAATGTAATTTATTCTATTGGTTTCCCCTTAGGTTTGTGTTTGGGCATGGCGGAATGTGTGATTTCTATCTAATGTTAAAAGAAATAGATGTTGCTTTGACCCGGATCTAACAATCGCGCACAAACACAAGTATAATGATTACGTACCCACCTCAAACATTTAATTTTATGAAATCAATTATTATCATAATCCTTGAGCTATTTTCGTTGTCTTTTTTAAATAAACACGACTTACATTTTTATTTGTAGTTAGGTAGGTACTATATTATATACTCGTACATTTTCAACCGAGTTCAAAAAACGACAAGGTTCTATATTCCACGTTTTTGATGTTATAGATTTCTCGAGAATGTCTGAAAAACGATTACATAAATACTTATAAATTTAAATAAAACATTTCATCCCTAAGATTAGACAATAGGGAATATAGATTTTAATCTAGATGGCTATTTAAACGATATACTAGCGTTACCCACCTTGAACTTATGATAACATACCTACTTAAAAAAAATTAGTATAACTCAGATATAACATCACATACCTACACATGAACGTAAATATGTTTTGTGATTTAATTATCTACATAATATGGTGCAAACAGAAAAATTTATGGTTAACATAAATAAACAATTTGTCTTCCGTTCAAACCATTTTTGAAAACGTAAAGAAACACTGGTCTGAGGGCTGTTTTTCACGTGATGGTTGAAGGCTATCACGGCCTCTTCTGGCTCTAAATATCAAACCTCTCATTTTTTGAAGGTTTGGTTCGAGGTCTGGACTGTGTATGGGATGGTTTCCTGGTCGTTATTCGAAGCCAAAAATGATTTTGACTTGTTCGCGGTGTGGACCAAAGCACTGTTATGGTGTATTAGGATTCTACCTCTTGATCGCTTTTTCCTTACTTTTTTAAAGACACTGGACAAACAAATGGTGGTGTACCACTCAGCATTAACTGCATTTTGCTCATAAAATGGGTTCGTGCAGACAAGAAAAGTGTGGGAGAAAAATACGTGATCATTTTTTGCGTACGCTTCTCGCCTGCTTCATATTTTGTTGGTTTTCGGTCGCATTCGAACACCCATGGAGAAGGCTGTTGTCATACAATATATCCAAATTCCATCTTCAGGATTTGATCGTCCATCATCATCATCATTACAGCCCTTCACAATTCCACTGCTGAACATAGGCCTCCCCTAAGGGATGCCACAAAGCACGGTTCTGAGCCACTTGCATCCATCAACTTTCTGCATGTCTTACCAGGTCATCACTCCATCTAGTGGGGGCCGTCCTACACTTCGATTACCGGTATGAAGCTGACAGTCCAGAACCTTTCTTCTCCATTGGTTATTGGTTCTTCGAGATATATGGCCGGCCCACTGCCACTTCAGCTTACTAATCCGTTAGACTATATTTTCATTTTTAAGTCTATCACGCAGAGAAACCCCGAGTACAGTCCTGTCCATAACTCTCCGAGCTATTTAATATTGACACGCGACTTTCCACCAAAAATTATTTTAATTTAATTATGAGTTTCTTTTGTTTTAAAAATATAACACTCGAAATTCAACATCATCCCAGAACGAATGTACGCGTTGTGAGAACTTATTTATTGAGATTGCTGCTCATTGTCTCGGTTCCTCGGTAGTCGTCCCATTTCAGCAAACTTGACACGTGTTGTTGATTAGGAATAACGTTTCATGTTTTCTCTCGTTGAGATCATGCAGTGTTCAAATGCATTGGCATAAAGGCTTGCGGGCATGTTCATATAATGTTAGTGAAATGGAAACATTTATCATCATTTATTAGTCAAAGTCAAAGTATATTCATTGAAAATTGGCCTTTACAAATCATGCCCCTAATGCCAGCCCTTTACCTTCTTATACCTTCTTATACTTATACCTTTTTATTGCATCATAAATAAGATTTCTAGAAATCTTAACTACAAATATTGTTAAATAATAAAAATTCATCGTCATAAGAATAGAGTATAATAGAAACTTTTTTTATTTAAAATAGATTACATATAATGCTTAATGAAAGTCACTCTTATGTTCAATTAACCACTGGTTCGGAAAATACCCTCGGAAGAGCCAGCAAGAAAAAAAGCGGCACTTTTTTGAAAAAAAAAATAGAACAGTTTAAACAATAATTTCAGCTACGTAATAATTAATAACTCAAAAGAAAAATAGCATAGAAGCAATCACCTCATTCCAAGGGATTATTATTAGCTATGAAATGGATATCCGGTAACTATCCGGTATTCGGCCTATCGGCTAGATTACTATCGGTGAATAACAAACGGCTATATTAAAAAACACAACACATCAAATTAATTAAGTACTATATTTATTTCACTTAACAAATGTAATCAGTAATCACAGAATTTTCGAGAACTTTTATTCGAGAGATTTTTTTCGAGAACGGTTAAATAATTAATGCTGTATCAGTAGTAAGTGAGCTAATGTCAATAAACTTTTTAGTACTGGTCAATATAGTAGTTCAATTTTATTTGATTTTAGTACCACTCATATTGATTTCCGTTACGTCAATAAATCATGTCAAATCTATAGATTTCGGCTACTCATTGTATAACACGAAACATCGTGGAAAAATGCAGGTCACCTGCAGTAGCTGCATTGATTCAGGCCCGCGCGCGAGGAGATCGTTCTTGGTCTCCACCTTTAAATGTGATAACACTAACGGCGGTATAATGTTCGCCGGGGATTCCCCAACGACGTCTTGTTGCGTATCATTACGTTTCTCCTTTCTTTTACTATTTTTCTACTTTTAACGTCGTCGGTGAATAGTGAGTACCTACTCGAGCACAATCTATTTATAAATATTGCATAAATAAATTAGAAAACTAATATTATGGACAAAAAGAAGAAATCCAGTGGTGCATTTAAACGCAGAAAACGACAAGAAAGAGAAGATAGTAAACAAAAATTTCCCAAAATTGACAAGTTTTTTCTACAAGTACTTCTGGATAAAATATTTCTATTGATAGTGACTCAAATAATGTGGTAACTGCAGTGTTGGTTGAGAAGCCTACTGAAGAAGATTCGACAATTATTGCAGTTGGAGATACCTCCAACGCCGATCATGTAAACGTTGATGATGTTTGCGATGGCACTTATAAGAGCGGGGGATTTGGAGGAACTACAGACCTCTACATTTTCTGAAAATGTGTACGATAAATCTTCTTATGTCTTGGGAAACTTCACGAACAAAATATTAAGTGGTAACGAAAAACGTCAAATTCTTGATATGGGGCCTTTACAGCCTTCAGGACCTTTTCCGACAGACATCAACCAGAACAATAGGTGTTTTTCAAAATCGTACTACGTTTCAATTTCAAAATACGGACCAGTTAATCGCTTTTGCTTGTGTTATTCCAAAATACTAGACGCTGCCTATTGTCAACCCTGCTGGTAATTTGCTTCACAAAGGAATAATGTTTGGCCTAACGCGGAGTACGTACATTGTGCCACTCATAATTTAAATTTGGTGATAAATGATGCCGTTAGCAGTTGTGTGGAAATACAGCTTTTTTTTCGCAACGTTGCAAGATTTGTATAACTTTTTCGGAAATATTATCAAACGTTGGGATCTAATGTCAAAATTCACTGGCGAATGTAGTGAAGCAGAGAGTATCAAAAAAAAGCTAAATTTCGAGTTCCTGTTGCTTTGCGAATTCATGCACAGTGTATTGAATGACATCAATTATGCATTTTATACGTGGTAGAGCCACGCTGCAGTTATATTAGTAGTGTACACGTTCTTACAGAATACCAGCGTAAAATAGTAGTATGCTGCTGTGTTTCGTATGGTATGTGTAGAGAACCGGAGACCCTTTTTACTGGAATCGAGGCATTCCATCTTAGTCCTCACAGGTAACAATGCATCAGTATTTTGATTTGTATTCGAGGATAGATGTGGATGTCTATGGGCTGCAGCATCCACTTACCATCAGGTGGACAGTGTGCTCGTTTGTCACTCTATCCTATAAAAATGCATCCGAAACTTTACAAAAAATGCGACATCAATTTGGGCGAGGCAAGTAAAGCTTTAGCAGAGACGAAAGCAAAGTTGCAAATTTATAGAAATTATTTCGAACTATTCAAGTGCAGGCCAGTGAAACTGCAAGAAAATACGGTATAGATCCCCCTTTTCAAGAAAAAATGCAAAGGAAAGTTAAAAAGCATTTTGATGAATTAGCTATCGATCACTGATTTCCAAACAGAAAAGAAATATTTAAAATTGAGATTTTCAATAATGTACTGACCCATTAATAGCTCAATTAAATACCTACACGTTCTACTCGTATGCGTGCAGTCTGTCGAATATTCGATTTTCTTACACCAGCATTTTTATTACTGTTGGCAGGCTGATGCACCTAACTATTTTATTATTTATTTATAACATTTTTAATAGTGGATTTAAAACCGACGTCATTGATACTTCTGCGAAAAGAGGCTAGGAAAAGATTGTAAATATAATTTCTATTTAGTCAGTTGGTAGGTCTGACCTTTATATAATAAGCCTTTGAATCTTTTCTATTACATTTTATTGCCCAATACCTACACTAAGTACTAACTGTAATTTATGTTGTTACTGTTTAATATTTTATTAACTGCCCTGCAGCACGAAAAAGAGCTGATGATAAAGTAAGCTTAGCGTTTTTAAAGTATTTGTATATTTAATATTTTTACTTGATAAAACCTAACCAGTTTAGACAGCAGTGGGGCCCCATTTTTTGATTTGCCCCAGGGCCCTTGGTTACCTAGCTACGCCACTGAGCACTGGTGATGCTTTATAGACCGGCCGTGGCAATATTTCTCGGGAAAACGTCGCCGAGTACCGGGACAAACTTGCGTCTGAAGTCGAAACTTTGTTGAACAAAATCTCAGACTGGGGGCGACTAAATCTGTTCCAGTTTAATCCCCAGAAGACACAAGTTTGAGCGTTTACCGCTAAAAAGAACCCCTTCGTCGTATCTCCTCAGTTTCAAGGCACTCCCCTTGTTGCATCAGCCAGTATCGGAATCCTCGGCGTCGACATATCAAGTGACGTGCAGTTTCATGTTCACTTGGAAGAGAAGGCCAAATTGGTCTTTAAAAAGCTTGGTGTGCTCAGCAGAGCGGGACAGTATTTCATGCCGGCTCACCGCCTGCAACTTTACAAAGCCCAGGTTCGGCCGCACATGGCATACTGTTCCCATCTCTGGGCCGGGGCTCCCCAGTGCCAGCTCCTTCCATTTGATCGCATCCAGCGCAGAGGCAGAGCTGTTCGAATCGTTGGGGACCGAGCTCTTTCCGATCGGCTAGACTCACTGGCACTGTGAAGAGATGTTGCATCTCTTGCGTATTTATGTCGGGGGTGTCTGAGGAATTTTTCGGAGTAATTCCAGCCGCACAGTTTCACCATCGCACATCGCGACAAACTCGCGATACCATCCATACCATGGATGACTGGTGGTCCACCACTAAGCGACTTAAAAGAAGTTTTCTTCCTCGCACAACTTCTTTGTGGAATCAACTACCACCAGAGATTTTTCCGGACCGATACGCCTTAGGGACCTTCAAGAAAAGAGCCTATTCCTTTTAAAAGGTCGACAACGCATCTGCAATCCCCCTGGTGTTGCAGCTGTTCATGGGCGACGGTAATCACTTACCATCAGGTGAGCCGTATGCTCGTTTGCCCCTCTTCTTTAAAAAACATATCTCAGAAGTCACTGAAATAGCGAAAGCACTCGAAAAGTAACTTTTAATTTTTGGATAATATGAGTACGGCTATGGGTAATCTGGTTTTTTCTACAATAGACAATGGCTCGTTATGTAATGCAATCATTTCTTCTATTAAATAATGGTACTTCCTGGCTTTTGTGTCATTTACGTCCCAAAGAAATTTCCTTTCGAAAGTGTCGCGTTTTTTTTTTCTTACATTTTTCTGTCTTGTCTTAGTTTTTAATAAAGTCCTCTTACGCCTCTTAAGACACCCGCGTACACCCACGACACTAGACACCCACGACAAATATAATAAGAGCCTAAATGACTGTTAATATATTTTTACTTTTTATTTATACGTGTATATCGATTGATATCATAACAGCTAGCTTGGATGGAGAGTTGTGCGAACCAAATTCGCAATAATATCAAATCTGCAACTGTCTATATCATATTCATATGCTCAAAAATATTTACTATATTCTTCTTTACAGATATTCAAGAATTCTACGAGCTAACGTTATTAGACGACAATAAATCGATTCAGCAGAAGACTGCAGAGACTATCCGCATTGCAAACAAGTGGGAAGCTGATGGCACTAGACGAGAAGTAAGTATATCAGTCTAATATTTATATCTAACATTAAGATTTGGCCAAATACTAACCACTCTAGATTTAGTTAAGACAGTTTTACTTGTCCGTGGATACTTGTTTTTTTAAAATTATGTTTAAAGGTACATAGCGCTATTTGTCGGTCAATCTTTTAAGTTATGTAAAGCATACTAGAAAATCAACACAGATCCAGCATAGGAAAAGAATAGTATAAGTAAACGGGCGATTGATGTCACCTAAATACAAACATAATATTTTGCCCTACCAGTCTGATTTTTTTTTTAAATTAAGAACTTTTTATCATTTTTGTCGTTACAAAATTCATGGAAGATAATGCCATATTACAACAAGACGAAAAATACACATACAAATATATTTTATTAATTACCTCAAAATTTAATCAAACATGTCGCTCTCGCAGTTAATATGTACATCATACAAAGAAATATGACGTGAGAAAAATCAACGTTAAATAATGTTTTTGTGTCATAATATTAACTGTTCTTTGAAACAATGCTAAAATAATAAATAAAAACCTACATTTCGTTCCGTTGGCCAATGGATCAATTAAATAGCTGGCCGACTGTTTTCGTCTGCTCGTTAAAGCTCTCTATTTATAATAATAACTGAAACAAATTGAGGGTTTTTGTGATGTTTTTAACTGTATTGTTGGTGCAACTGTAAAAACCAACATTATTTTGTTTAAGGTATTGCGATTCAGTTACTGAACTCTACTAATCAGTAGAGAGAACATAGGTATTTTATGACAAAGAGATCAATGATGTTTATTTTGTATTCCACAAGTCCCTTTAAACTTTTTTAGTTGTAACTGTACATCTCTCTCTCTCTCTCTCTCTCTCTCTCTCTCTCTGTTCATTTCTTTTGTAAAATTTTATTGATTAATGCAAAATAGCTAGCAGTCTGAATTTACTTATTAAGATTTAGGTATAGTGGCTGATTTATTTACTGATAAGACTCCTTTGGCCGTCAAGAAGTCCACTTGTGAAATCATATTCCGTAACATGCTATACTAAAGTGGGTACCTATATGAACATCTATATATATATATATATATATATATATATATATATATATATATATATATATATATATATATATATTTTTTTTTTTTCTCGACATCCATATACGTCAGATTTCTGAAACATGGCGGAAATTGTTAATGGTTACACGTAATTTAGCCATAAGAAGCTTTTACTTTTCAAAACTCAACAGTTTCTGCTTAAAACGTGTGCGAAGACAAGGCGTAATTTTTTATATGCATGATGAAGAATTGGCCATCAAGGGGAAGACCGGATGTCGCTAAAAATCGCAAATAAAGACGAAAAAATTTAAAAATTACCTTGTTTTATAAAACACTGCGCAGCACACGCCCTACTTTTCGGAGCTTCTGGCTGAAACTTTGGGGTTGGAGCAGAGTAAAATAGAGTCTTGTACCATATTGCTAGCTTTCAAAAATATTGCATAATTCACCGGAAATTTGAATTTTACGGTCTTACCCCATCACCGATCTTACCCCAATGCACTATATATATTATACAAAATTATATATTATAAAAACAACTCTAAAAAATAAGAACAGAACCTTTTCATATATTCGTAATGCGATCTTTCTCGGAGTCCTTACTAGTGTATTTACGCTATGACTTGAGTACCCCGCGCACTTAGTGACTTTCCAGGCATCCATCGAATGTACTTAGAATTAGAAACCCGTTCCCACTTGTCGGGAGTCGGGTCCGACAGAAAATTGGCTGCTCTATTGGCAGAAAATTCTGTATAAAGCTGTTCACACTTATCCGAAACCGTATTATTGTCGGCGCCAAGATATAAGGTTTGATCACTCTATAGTTCAGTAAAGAGGTGTTCTTTGGGAGAAAAAATTTCTTTTTTTGGATTCTTTTCTTTGTTTTCTTCTCAAATAATACACCATAACAAAAGTTTCGTCGACGTCCGTCGTGTATAGTTGCCTAGACTTTTAAAAAATGACACAAGCAGCATGAACACTTTTTAATGAGGGAATCTACCAAAGACGCTTCTAAAATCTAACGAAATCTACTTGATAGCATTTTAAAATCTACTAATTTTTAAGGTAATATTTGAGCCGTTTTAGGTAGATAGGAATTGAAATAAAACACATTTGTTAATGAACCCTACATTTAATCATTTATGTCATTGTCATCGAATTTTGTAACATTTTTATATAATTGTTTTTCATTTTTCATTGTTTTCAACATTAAAGTACCAGTACCAGGTTCAAATTTTGTACAATCTCCCCATTTCTTTAACCCCTGCTTAGCGTGTAAAATTGCATGAACATTTTGGTTATTAAATATGTTACGATCTTCTATTTTTAATCTATTCATAGCATAGAAAATGCGTTATATACATTTTATATATGATACTAATTAAACGAATTAACTAATGTTTTTAAATTGAGGTTTATTGTCAATTTACTTACTGACACCCAAAACTCTTCAACATTAGTAACAGCCTCTCTACTACTGATACTCAGGGTTAAGTTTAAGTTGAATACCTTGTCTACTAATAAATAACTTGAATTCATTGTCGATTAGTTGAATGTCACTTTCGGACACAATGTTTTGAAATTTTGAGGGAAATTTAAACAAAGTTGTAAATTCAGCATGTACAGCAATTTCGGAATCTAAGAAGCACATCATTTCAAAAATATCGTCATCAAATGGTGGTCTTGTTTTTAACTGCCCACACAAAAATTCTTTCAAAAACATCTTTTAAAAATATCTTGAAGCTGTTGCGGTGGTATTTGATCACGATGTGATACTAAATGTTTGGCAAAATTAACACCCAAATACAAATTGTTTAAGGGTAAATACGGAAGAATTGGGGTCAATATTCTTCATTGATGTAGTTTTTACATATTGGCTCTTCATATAACAGCTAAAAATGGAGATAAACATCGCTCGCATATCATTGTACAAGCGGTACACGACAGGGTTATCTCCTTGGAAAATAGTGTTGAATTTATTTGTAAATGGTAATATATAATCAATGAAATAAAAATATAGTTTTATAGTAGAAAGAAAAAAATATATAGTAAAAATATATAATATATAGTAGTTAGAAAAAAATATAGTTTCGTCATTTAAGGCATTATAAAGAAATTCCGCAGATGCATTAGAGTTTCTATCTCCATTTGGGTATTTGACTGTCACTTCTGCTACTTACTTCACTTTGACCGAATTCTTGCTAAAATTTAAGAATTACAAGCTTTACAATAAGCATTATTGTCATCACATTTTTAAGCCAATTTGAAAATAATGTGTTTTCTTCCCACTCTGCACGATAAGTTTGATTGTATCTTCCTTCCATTTTAAATTACATAAATGTATGATTTCGTGAAAGAAAACAATGCAAATGAACGAAAACGACTAATAAAACTGTGTTGTCTATCATTATAGACGCAAAAAAGATTTAAGTTGACAAACATGTTTTATAAAAATAGTCTTTATCTATTGGAAATTTAAATTCAATTTGCTATGCTCACAGTAACATTCATTCAATAATAAGGGTACTCCAAATCACTTTCATGTGCTGCCAACCTTAAAATTAAAACTTTTTGGACATGGAAGCTTGGTTTTAAGCCTAATATTCTTTGATAGTGAATTAATATCGAAACCTACCGATTGTTTCTCATTTCTACTAAATTCTACTAAGACATTTTATCCTACTAGATTATCGTCTTATTTGCTTCAAATCTACTAAAAAAGTAGAAATCTACTAAAAGTGGTCACGCTGGACACAAGCTTTAATCGGGTCCGACAATAGACTAATGTGAACAAGTGAGGCGCAAACATCTGATTAAAATACGGTACCCGGCAAATGGGAATGAGCTCTTAGGCTGATACGTCAAAACAGGCAACACGAACGCGCCAAAAATTATAGCTAGAACCCACTAGTCGGGTGTAAAGCCCGATAGAACATCAGCTGCTCTAGTAGTAGAACACTTTATAAGAAGCTATTTACAATTATCAATTATATATATATATATATATATATATATATATATATATATATATATATATATATATATATATATATATATGCCGTGGTAGTTCAGATGGTTAGCGCTCGCTGTAAATTTCACAATACGCGAGCAAACCGGGTTCGATCCCCGCCGGCACCAATGAAATTGTTAATTGCAATTTTAAGTGCGCTGATTTACCACGTGCTCGGCGGTGAAGGAAAACATCGTGAGGAAACCTGCATGTCTGAGAAATAAGAAAAGAAATATTTCGAAGACATGCGAAGTTCGCCAACACGCATTGGGGCAGCGCGGCGGACTATTCCTTCCCCTAAAACCCTCTCAGAAATGAGAGGAGGCCTGTGCCCAGCCTTTACTTTATATATATTCTCACGCGGCGCGCACGCAGAGTACGCACATTGGCGTTTCGTAATAAGATTGGATCACACTAGTTCAGGAATGAGGTGTTCTTTGGTTCATTTTCCAAATTTCATTTTTCATCAAAAAAATTCTTTTCATGACTTTTTGTCTTTGTTTTCTTCTAAAGTAATACATCACAACAAAAGCTTCGTCGATTTCCATCGTATATAGTGGCTTCGCATAGAGCGTAGACTGCCAAAAATGGCTCCAACTTCAATCGGGTTCGATATTCTCATAATCGACTGGTGTGAACAGAGGCGCCGACACCCCATTGAAATACAGCGCCCGGCAAGTGAGCACTATATCTTAGCAGGCATGAGGAAACTGCCCCTGTCGTGCAATTAACCGCTAATAGATTGCTAAGGTAAGTCGAATAGGGCGATCTGGAAGAGCCTGGAAGATAAATTACCTAAATCCATTTTACTTATTTTAAATTATATAAATATTTGTTATGTATTTAATTATAAATAACGTATTTGCAGCACATTAATAAATACCAAAGGCGCACGATAAATATAAAAAGTAAAAAGCGTTTTTGTTAAGTCATTGTTTCAAACTGACATTTTGCTTTATATTAGGTATATTCAAGTTATTTGTGTAGGTTTGCAGAAAATAAAACTAAGAGACCGTTTAATAAATACAATTTAGTTTTATATCAAAACCACATTTCTTTTGTTTTTCAATGTCATTCATTTATTTGTCACTGTGTTATGATTTCTGCGAGATTTTTATACGAGATTTTCTTAGTTATGAAAGGTTGTTTTTGTTCTTTTACGTGATACAGCTACACTGCACCTGTATCAAATCTATGCAATATTAATTCTTAACAAGCATAATATGACTAATACAAACGATAAGATATGAGTTTACTATATTATAGTGACATTATATAAAAGAAGGCAGCAAAGTGAAAGATTTTTTTAGGTACATAAATTTCACACCGACCAAACATCCGAACCTGGTACAATTCTTTGTGTTTTTAAAAAGACCAAATCATGCTATCTTAAATATGCAATTTAACCGACAGTAGCCTAATGGTAGGATGCGGACCGCGAACTTATAAAGTCGTGGGAAACTGCCATTCGAATTTCGAATACTTCTGTACACACTACGGTACACACCCTTGATATAAGCATTTTTAGTTTTTAAGCTAAACTGTAAAGGATTGAAATAAGTATTAGTACCTGATTCTTTGTTTTGTATGCGAGAGCGCTGGAGAATGTTAAAGCTGGTATGTTAAAATAATTGGTAGGTAGCGGAAACCTACCGAATAACTCGTACAACCCATACTCTTAGTGAGAATATACGTAATGTTGGTCATTCAAGAGTGATATCTTCGTAAAAAAGGATTCTATCACTCACGATTTTAGTGACGAAATAAATTAACATATTCACGATTCTGATGCTGACTAATTAATAATATCGCAAGGATGCTGAATATATGTGAATGACATCCCAATCCCAAGAACACAAAACAAACTAAACCATTTTCTCCGAAGTGACCAAGTAACCCCAACATCGGTTCTGGTCGGTCATCAACTTTTTTTGCTGTGCATTTAAAATATACTCTCACGTATTTTTAAGTTTTTACGTTATAAAGCTGTACATCAGCTGTATTATGGTTGTAGAACGAGTTTGTGGCTTGACCGGAGAAGGCCCACACACACAACGTAATAACCAGCGTGAAGTAGCCGCGTGTTTCGTACGGTGAGTGTAGAGAACCGGAGACCCTATTTACTGGAAACGAGGCATTGCATCTTAACCCTCAGGGGTGACAGCACATCTGTATTTTGATTCTTAATCAAGGATAGATGTAGACGTTTATGGGCCATAGCATCCGTTTATTATCATGTGGACGGTATACTCGTTTGTTACCTTTACTTCACAGAAAAAATAATACCTTACATTGTTTTCTTACCGCTGGACACGCCGTAAGCGTGGCAGTCGGGTGTTTTTCGTTTTTTTTTTTAAATAATAATTTACTTAATGTTTCACATTGAATAATTATTCACATTAAACTGCACATTAAATAAATTTTATGGATTTTATCGCGTTTGAATTCTTTCGGTCCTCATCATTTTTAAAAAAGCCACATATTAGTTTTACGAGTAAAGATTAGTACGAGTTACAGGACAGCTGACAAAATCGCCCAAATTTCTATAACCCTATAGTTTATATTTATTTATAATGCTCTACCTCACTACTATATAATACTATATAGTAGTGAGGTATAGAACTATATAATATGCGTCTTCGCTCATAGGCCTATTTCAGCACTCTTTTTCGTGCTTTCATAAAATCACTAGAATCTAAAAGATCATACTTAATTGAAGAATTCATTTCCTTCTTTCAAAAACTTATAATGCTTAAAATATTATACTTATGATTGGTTTATTTTGAAACGGGAATAAAATAATAATTATAATCGTTAGTTTATAATCTCAGGGGTTACCATATCAATGTACTCTAAACATAAAAAGAAATTTACAACTTAATAATTACTCGAAGGAAGAACTGCTTTTCTGCCAGGGTGACCGCTTATTATAAAACATCTTGATATAATCTAAATGTCAACAACTATGCTTTGTTAACGAACATGGCTGTCGCATCCGACAAAGTTTTGGAAATAAATCCCAGACCGATAGTGGACTTAACCACAGAATAAATAATAGTATATACTACGGTCTATTATTTATTCTGTGGTTAAGTTACCTGAACTAAAAGATAAAAACCCTATAATTATAATAGTACTAAATAATCATTATCACAAACAAACATAGTAAAGAAAGTTTAGGCTCATTTTCAATAAACAAAATAAATAATTTCAGTCATAATTACAGTATAAGTGGTATTTCATTAATTTATATATTATGTCTATTGTTGAAAATTATTGTTAAAAAAATCATGCTCATAAGCTTGCTTTAAAATGAGCATGCTCTGCAACTGTTCATATTTGCCAGCGATAAGCACGCTTAAAGCATGAGACGTGCTGTTTGGCACCAGGCTCCCGGCCGAAATATACGAAGATAGAGTGACAGTGCTTTCCGTACAGAACTTAATAAAATAATCATATTGCTTGCAACAAAATGGTGTAAGAAAAATCAAAGTTTTTTCTTCCCTTCTTCAGGGTTTTTTTAAATTGACGCAGCAATTGTCGCGATTGGAGATCGATTTGATAAAACATGCTCATAAGCAAACCTGTTCAGTTCAGACGCGCTCGGAGCACATCCTTGTACTCGCCTCAGGTAGCATGCTCGAAAATTAAATGTCGTCGGTTGATTTTTGAGCATGCTCATAACACGCATGCTCATTACTAACAATGTTGCGACACACGTGCTACTGATGAGCACTTGCTTAATAAAAGCATGCTTTCGTGCTAGTAATGAGCACGTCTGTCCGTACCTTAAAGTATGCACAGACAACAGAGGATTAATAAATGACTGAGGTATAGTTAGGCCGAAGGTAAGGATAAAACATTCGTGTTAGTTTTCTTTTATTTAAACTTTTGGCTAAAATAAAAGAAAACTAACACGAATTTAAATTTCTTTTATTTAAAATTTTGGCTTTAAACAAAGCTCGCGAGTCAAGTGTCCGGAAATCTCTATCCTTGCGCGTAAGCTGCGTACTGCTCAGTTACCACAGGACCGTCTCCTTGCTCTTTCTGAGCACATCAATTTACTCAAGTCGTTGTAAAAATTAAAAACATTATGCCGGAACCCTCTGCTCCCGCAATATCGCACGGTCTTATCAAACCAAAGGGTTTGTCGCTTGTTTCGTTCAATATCCGCGGTTTGCGAAATAACCTCCCAGAGCTTAGGCTATTTCTTCGAGATCGCGATGCCGACCTCCTCCTCCTTTAGGAGACCCACCTCAGCCCTAAGGTCTCTAAAGGCCTCTCTATTAAAAATTATTCACTTCTCCGTAATGACAGACCCGACCGTAAAGGCGGCGGTACTGACATTTATTACAAAAAGTCCCTTCATTGCTACCACATCCCCACTCCGACGCTTACCAGTATGGAAGCCACTATCACTAGATTAGCCATGACTGGACACCAGTCTATCATTATAGCCTCTTGCTATATCCCTAGCGGAATATAGAAAAGAAAGTTAAGATAGATTTCGAAGCCATCCTTGCATTAGGCGACTCAGTCATTATGTTTGGAGATTTTAACTCCAAGCATACTGAATGGACCTGCCGCACTACTACTAGTAGTGGCAGGGTGCTGCTCAATATCACTCAGTCTCTCGACCTGACTGTCTACAGCCCCCTCGCTGTCACCCACTATCCCAACAATATTAACTACGCTCCTGACGTGCTAGACTTTGCTCTAGTTAAAGGAGTCTCCCTTAACCTTAGAGCAATCGAGTCTCTCGATGATCTAGGATCCGACCACAGTCCTGTATCCCTCCTTCTTGGCCATCAGCCATCTCCAACTCCCACTTCCAAAACCTACACCAACTGGAAGGGCTTCAAGAAGTCTCTAGCCTCGGCTATAGACTCTCCGGACCCTCCCATAACCCTCGTCCTAACGTCCTCGACAGTACGGGGAAAATAGACACCGCGGTCGAAAATCTCACCTCACTTATAACATTCTCTCTTAAAGATAATGAAAAGGTCGTCCCGGTTGCTAAAACTAGTCTTCCCCTAGATATTAGCAACCAGCTAAAAGCCAAAAAAGCTGCCCTCCGTAGAGCTGCACGCTATCCCACTCCCGAATATAGACTCGCGGCCCACCGCCTTCAACGCAAACTCCGTTACCGCCTCCAAGATTACAGAGACCTCGAAAGGGGCAATCTCATGGAGAAAATCTCTCCCTCCCACATAGCGTACTACCAGATGGCGAGAGCCCTCCGGATAGACTCTATAACGCATACTCCCCCCTCTGTCTCGTCCCGACGGCTCTATTGCCTTCGAGGACGAAGAAAAGGCTGAGTGCTTTGCCGACAGCGTCGCCGCTCAATGCTCTCCCAGCTCACAACCCACTGACCCCATATACATCCAACTAGTTGAGGACGAGGTCCGTCACCGGAACTCGCCCCCCACCGCCTCTGACCCTATCACTGTGTCCAAAGATGAGATTTCATCTACCATCAAAGGAATTAAGCCCAAAAAAGCACCGGGTGCGGATGGCATCTCCAACCAAGCCCTCAAACACTTTCCGGAGCAATCCTCCTCCAATCACCGTCCCATCAGCCTCCTCAAGGCCATGGGCAAACTTTTCGAACGAGTCATTCTCGTGCGCATGAGGCGCCATTTGTTTCCCACAGACGGCGACCCTCTTGTCATCCCACAACAATTTGGGTTTCGAGCCAAACACTCGTGCCCCCAGCAAGTTCACCGCATAGTGGAATATATCCTCAGCGTTTTTTATCCTCGTCGGCAAAAAACCATCGCGTTCTTTTTCGACATTGCCAAGGCATTCGACAGAGTTTGGCACGAGGGCCTTATCTACAAATTGTACGACTTAGGCCTCCCTGACCGTCTCGTTTGCCTTGTAGCCTCCTATCTGAAGGATCGTACCTTTCGCTTTAGATACGAAGGCACGCTATCCTCTACTCGTCAAATCAAAGCCGGTGTCCTTCAAGGCTCTGTGCTTGCCCCCCTCCTATTTATAATATTCACCAACGACATCCCTATCCCGTCGAATGGTGTTAAACTAGCCCTCTTCGCAGATGACACAGCCCTTTACTCTAAAGGCAACTCACTGCCACAGATTCGGAACGAGATCCAAAAGTCAGTAAGCGACTTAGGAGCTTGGTTCCAAAAATGGCGTATCGACGTAAACCCGGAGAAGAGCTCCGCCGTTTGCTTCGAATATAAACGACGCCGTCTCACCACCACTCCGCCAATCAGGATATTAGGAACCCCTGTCCCATGACAAACTACAGCCAAATATTTAGGCGTCACCCTTGATACAAGGCTCACTTTCGAACCCCATATCAAGAAGGTTACTCGCACCGCACGATTTTACATGAGTAGGCTCAACAGCATGTTGGGCAGACACAGTAAAATGTCCCTCCGCAACCAGCGAACCCTATATAAGGTCTGCATACGACCTGTCATGACCTACGCGGCCCCCATTTTTGCACATGCTAAGCCCAAAGCTATAAATGAACTTCAAATAGTTCAAAATCTATTCTGTCGTAGGGCCACTAACTCGCCCTATTATGTCCGTAATGCCGACCTACACCGAGACTTAGAGCTCCCAACAATCCAGCAGTTCCTTAAATCACTCTCTGAGAGATTTTTCAAAGCCTCAGAGTCCCACCCAAATCATCTCATTCGTGAGACAGCTGCCTATGCAGCCCCTATCCACACTCGCTATAGTGTGCACAGACCGAGAAACTCTCTCTCGGACCCCCCCTCCCCCCAACAAGCTTTCGGCTGACCTGAACTGCCTTCTGGCGGCTCAGGTCGAGCCGACATAACACATCCCTTAATCTGCCTTAGTTAGGCACACTTCCAAGCGGCTTTTCGCCGCTTGCGCCCTCCTTTCTGCCAAGGAGGGTCGCGTTCGTATACGGCTTAGAGATCTCTAGTTAGACCGTTAAGCCAGTCCCCTAAAAGGCGGTGTTTAGTGGGTAAAAATCTCCACATAACCACGCAGCCGGCTATGCGATATGCTATGAGCATTCACCGCCTCCCTCCCCCCGCTTTCCGGAGGGTTAGCCATATTTGCTTCGGGCGCAAAAAAAAAAGTCAAGTGTCGCAACAGTAGCTGGGTAACCGATACTCTAAAAGAATCAAGAGTGATTTATATTTCTTATGCGCATATAAATGTTAAAGAAACACGTCTTCGTAAACATCCTACGACACATATAATGTATGATGGCAGAAAGTATTAAGACATGGACGTATTATAATGATATTTTTTTCAGATACAACAGACTGAAGAAAGCGAGTACAGATCCGTGTCAAACGCATTCCTACAGGACAGCAACAAAAAAGCTGATCATCGAAACGATGGCACTCCAGGCTCGGGGAAGGTAAAATATTCCGAATTTGTTGCCTTGGTATAATTATTGTACTAACATCATGCACCCCATAAACTGTACACCGTGGGCCAAAATAATGCTAACAAAGTTAAAATTTAAAAAATGGAATATTTTGTAGTTTCTTTTGTTTTTGTTTGTTTATTTATTTATTGTTTCTTGGCATCGTCGAAAAACTATTAACGACATTATTGTACAGTCCTAAACGGTATCGGGGCAAAATATCTATGGAAATACAAAACTCTATAAAAAGATTTTATTGAGTTTTGTATTTCCATGTCATCATATCGTTTGTATATAATTTGTCTTTAACGAATAAAATAATGCATGTGAATGTTTTCCTTTGTGTTTTTACATAGTCTTGGGCAGATTTTTCGAGATTAAAAGGTATGTAAGTGATTTTTTGTCTAAACTGATAATTTTTACAGGTGGGTACTATACCATCAATGTTATCACCGCGAGAAGAAACAGAAGAAAAGATGGTAAATATTTTCGAAATAAATTATGCTAAATATTTCTTTTGTTTTGATATTTGCTACGGGGTTAGACAACTTACATACGTATTATTTATTCTGAGGCCAAGCTGACTTTCTACATATAGGGCACATTAAGTCACGTGAAAGTCGTGACTTAACCTTGACTTAATTTATTTTTATAGTTTTCTATTAGCGTTAATGATTGTAGAAAGTCCACTTTTTTGCTGACTCCGCAAGTATGAGGTGGTATTTCACTTTATAGAAAACATTGGTTAATTTATTAAAGCTATAAAACTCGACAGTTTCCTATAAAAATAATCGGTGGTCCGTTCTTCGAGTTATACCTACGGCCGGCCAAATCTCGCTATAGCTAATACTAAGTCTAGTGCTAATTCCACTGATGAATATCGGCTTCTCTCATAGATTATCTCATTGGGGGGAGGTATGTGCCACAGCTGCCACGCTTGGCAAGCGCGTTGGCAACCGCAGTTTTTATTTTGTTCAGTTGTTATCAGAAAGATGCCGTTGCCCATCTGGTTCAATTTCCCTCTGTCGCCTTTTAAGACACGCACGGGATAATATGGGATAGTGGATATTCCCACGCCTCCACGGTTACGTTTAATTTAATAAAACATAATTATGGTCGTATGTAAAATATTAATATATTTATTAAAAACAGACTTTGTGATATACATACACGATATTAAGGTCTAATCTAATATGACATTACTCGTATAATTGTATAATCGGATACAAAATTAAAAAAATACTTGTTAGGAAAATTTTGTTTAAAAATCCTATAATAAAAAGGATTAAGATAACATATTAAGCACAAGGATAATCGGACAATCGCCAACACAAGACAATAGAAGACACATGGTAGTGTGGCAGCCAGGTCCGTAAAAAAACCATCAAACAATAGGTTACTTAGGTACTTGAAACTTGGCATCTAAGTAGATTATTAGCGTATTAAAAGAAGAAAATGTTATCGATATTCGGAGTCGACAAAGTAACCGCACCAATAACTTTTTCGACATTAAAAATAGGAAATGTTTAAATATATATAACAGTTGCTTAAAATTTTAACAGTGGTAGAAAAAAATTCCGCTCGAGAATAATCCTGCTCGGGGATAACGGAGCAATAAGTCAAAGGCGCCCCCTGCCACGCTATCCGTGAATTTCTGCAGCATCAGGGGACTTCATTAAAAAATTAACAACGGAATAAAACCGTCCACTAATATCTGGAACCGGCGAAGCCGGCCTTGCTCTTTCTAAGCGAGACACAGTTGTCCTCTCCGGCTGATACTTAGTATCTCTCCTACCCGGGGTACAGATTAGAATACTCCTTTGTGCCCCGGGCTGGAGTTTGCATGTACGTCAGAGAGCACATCTGTTTTCGACGCCTCGACAGCCTTGAAGGTACGGACCTGTCCATCTTATGGCCGCGCGTAGGCAGCGACGACCATCTCCGCGTCTACGGGTGCCTCTATAGGTCCCATAGCGGTAATGCCGAAACAGACCGACTCATCGACCACGTCCAGATCGCTACAGACTCCGTGCTACAACAGATCCCATCCCCAGAGATCGTGTTACTTGGTGATTTTAACGCCCACCACGCAGAATGGCTTGGTTCTTGTTTAACCGATCATGGGGATAGATCTGTTTATGACTTTGCTTTAGCATATGATCTGACACAACTGGTTACCTCGCCTACGCGGATCCCAGATGTGGAAGATCATGTACCTTCCCTGTTGGACCTTCTGCTGACCTCTCATCCGGACGGATATCAGGTCTCTGTCGATGCTCCTCTTGGCTCCTCAGGCCATTGTCTGATCCGGAGTATGGTGCCACTCACACTCTCATCGCGGTTGCGTACTGCAGGTTGCCGCTGTGTTTGGCATTATAGGCCAGCAGATCGGGACGGGATGCGATCTTTTTTGCATTCTACCTTTGGAGGCGGGTTTGCTTCTCATCGGATGATCCCAGCGTTGTTGGCTGATTCTGTCGCTGATGTGGTGCAGGGAATGGAACTTTTTATTCCGTCATCTGTGGTAGTACCTATCGGAGGCAGAGCCCAGTCTTGGTTTGTTTGCTCCTGCAAAATTGCACTACGTCATAAGCAGGAGTGCTACCAGGCCTGGGCTCGCGCATCGAGGTCTCGGGATGCAAATACCAGCGCTCGTAAAAAGAAGTACAATTCTGCCTCCAGGTCCTTCAAAATTGTCATTGTTAAGGCAAAGTCAGAGCACATCGGCAGAATTGGCGAGAAACTAGTTTGTCTTCCTTCGGGAACACGTGCATTCTGGTCTCTCGCCAAGGCTACCCTAGGGAACTTCTGTCAGCCATTTCTCCCATCTCTGCACAGGGAGGACGACTCACTGGCCCATTCCGCAAAGGACAAAACCGATCTGCTGGGCTCTCTTTGCGTCCAGCTCGACTCTTGATGACGGGGGTACACACCGCCGACCATCTCGCAGAGTAAGTGCTCCATGCAGGATGTCCTGTTTACCCAACGCTCAGTGCACAGAGCACTCTCCCTGGACGTGAACAAGTCGAGTGGGCCGGATGGCGTCTCTCCTATTGCGTTGTGCTGAAGACGTGTGCTCCGGAGTTGGCACCGGTTTTAACGCGTCTTTTCCGGTACTCCTACTCCCTCGGCGTAGTTCCAAAATCATGGAAGACAGCCCTCGTGCACCCAATCCTTAAAAAGGTAACCTCTCTGATCCGTCCAACTATAGGCCTATCGCCATCACCTCCTTGTTCTCTAAAATTATAGAATCCATTATTAACAGCCAGCTCATGTGGTACCTTGAAGATCACCAGCTGATTATTGACCGCCAGTACGGTTTCCGTCGCGGTCGCTCGACTGGTGATCTTCTGGGTTACCTAACTCATAAATGGGCGGAAGCAGTGGAGTCCAAGGGGGAGACGTTGGCCGTTAGTTTGGACATAGCGAAGGCCTTCGATCAAGTTTGGCACAAAGCGCTTCTTACGAAGCTTCCATCTTATGGGTTTCCCGAGAAATTCAGTTTTCTTGCTGATCGGAGCATTTTACTAAATTAATTGCGGAAGGAATATACAATAGTGATAATTTTGTAATAGCGCCATCTATTGTAAAAACTTTGAAATACTTTCAGTTTACTGATTCTCGATCATTTTTCGTTTTCTTTATTCTTTTTGATGACGTGACGGTCCCGAAGGTAGGTAACGAAACGAAACGAAACGTTGTTCAACAAGTGATTGGTAATGGCGGATGGTTGGTGTTTCGCGTCCCGTAGTACTATTTATAACCTAAAATATAGTACAAGTTTTTAGCGATATGTACGCTAACGTTTCGCAGTTGTGTAGATTTGTGCCTTTATATTTAACAATTGTGTCAATTTCGTACGGACTGTGCGTTGATTGAAAAATACAGCTAATTTATGATTTTTCAGTGAAATGATATTGCACACAAAATTTTGACATTCATACTGCTGATATTTCGTATTCGTCTCAAGTAAGGCCATATAATATACACTATAATCTATTTTTAACGTTCAGTAATTTCTTTATAATTTGGGAACGTTTTCGATTCATTGGTGAGACTCCTATGATAGTTTTGCTTATGACAAATAGCTGTGTTACTTGCTGATTGTTGTAACTACTTACAATAAATATTTCCAGCATTCTATTGCACGATAAATAACGTAACACGGACATTCTAATTAAAGTTCATCGCTTTGACATTCATACCATTATTTCATTGAACACAATCTGTGATAAAACCAATAATTACATATCCACATCGTAATAATATCACTATCAGAAAAGGGTTCGGCTAGATTATAACATTCATTAGATAAGAACTTGGTGTAGTTTTCTAAATAAGCTAACATTTTTAATCAGCTTAAAATAATGGGATTTAAAAACTTACATGCAGGTGTTTTATTTTGACAATGGCCATAGATGTTAAAAAAGTGGTGCAAGTTAGATGTGGGTTCTAGGTAGAGAATGGTGCATGCTGAACGTCGCCAAGTATGGTGCTCAGAACAAGCACAAGTGTGTAACTAACAATGCATGCAGTGTACATAGAGTAGTACAGACATCAATATAAGTGTCCAAAGGCTATGCACACTTGATCTTCAAACCTTCAAAATGACTGAAAGACGAAAGAAAAAAACCCACAATGGATTCCTTCGAAAAGTATCTTCCTTGTTTAATCTTGACACGGTGAGTGAGCTCAGTGGTTGTTTATTTGAATTAAAACAGATAAGGTACCAACTTGAACTACTGACCAACATTTCATGTTGTCAAAACATGTTTAGTATAGTGAAAGTAATTACATATTGATGTAGGTGAAATGCCACCTCAGAATTCATACCTCAATAATATTTCATTACAATAATAATGATTTAAAGACTACTGATTAAACTATTAGAAGTTTTAGGTTTTGTACACTTTAATCTTGTAAATTGCACCAAATATGCCGTAATATAGGAGGGAAGGGATGTTATAAATTATATTTCATTTTCAGGCTCACGTTACAGCACCTGAAATGAAGCAGGTAAGTGTTTATTTTAGTTATTATTTTGAATGCAAAAAGTATAAACCAATTAATCTGTACACAGAGTATTAAAAAATGTTTTAAGTACATATTACTCAAATGAATCATCTTTTTAAATGAAATAAGTAATTTTAATCTCTATGTACATTTAGGTATACAGAAATAAATTACACAATTACAGTAATACCCTTTATATTGTTTTTCGTTATAAAGAAAATAAGTTACTAGTTAGAAATTAGATAGCTATATTGATATACCTAAGTGTAAAAATTTATATCAATTTATATTATAATCTATGTATATTTTTACTTCTACTAATTATGTAGTGTAATGTTAACTTTAACAAATATTCTGAGACTTAGTTACATATACATACATAAGCACTCACGTCTGTCACCCAGAGGAGTAAGCAGAGACTACAGAGTTCCATTTGACACAATCCTGTCACACCTCCCTCGCCTCTTCCACATCCATATATCCATAACCTACACATACATGCTCAACGGTTAAGGATATTCTTAATTTGCCCCTTTTCAATAGATCACCAATTTGGTTGACAAACTTTCGCCTAGGCCATCCCTTGCTGACTCTGCCATTCACTTCTGCAACATAAATTTGCTTTGTCACTCTCCTCATTCATTCTTTCTACATGACCAAACCACCGAAGTACTCATTTCTTAATTCTCGTCACAACATCATCTTGCATACCACTCTCTTCTCACCAGAGTTAGTTATTTTAAAGCTGATCTAGTGACAATTCTTTGTAATGAATAAAGAAAGAATAAGTTTTTTTTATCATGCAGAGTTTATTATATTTTATAATATTCAACAAAATTACACAAGTGATAATTTTTTCAAATATTTGTAACAGTAATAAAGTCAAGTAACTATGACAATATTTTTGGTACCTATACTTTACCCATGTCCTGAAACATTGTTGCAAATTGTAATGTTTTCTTAAAGAAGGTACTATAACTACTTTGCTAATGTATTTAATTCTCAATAATATAATTGATTATCAATTTAGGTTTTCATAATAATATATATTAATATTATGTTGTATAAAACAACCTATATTATTTAGGATTTATTTCTTAGCGTACTCCATCTAATTGATCTGATTCAAAAGTTACAGATAAATGGCATAGAGGGTGGAGGATCAGAAAGGACAGTGGGTGATGATGGATACTTATATTTGACAGTAGTACTTTCGAGAGCAGGAGGTGCTGGTCTTGGATTTAGTATCGCCGGAGGCTCTGACAATCCTCATGTTGCTGATGATCCACTTATATATGTCACTAAGCTTATACCTGGAGGAGCAGCAGCTGCTAGTCAATTGCAGATAAATGACGCAATTTTACAGGTGTGTTATACACTACCATTACCATTATAATGTAAATTCAGAATTGTTGAAACAAAGCAAAGTAAGTATATGTGAGTGAAACCAAACTGTTAAAAAGTTGTTTAAAGGTAGTCTTTGTAACTGCCACATTGTGTATTTTGTTAATATATTATTTTTACAAATAAAGAAAATAAATTGATGTTCATTGGTGGCATCATTCATGTGCCTCAAGTAATATCACTTATAATTAGTATGAGTACTACTTTTAGTTTAGAGTTAAGTGGTAGAGCCATGCTGCAGCACGAATGGGTCTGCTCCACCGGGTATATAGGTATAGGTACTGGGGTCCATGCTCTCACAGAATACCAGCATAATATAGCAGTTTAATGTTGCTGTGTTTTGCATGATGAGTGTAGAGAATCAGAGACCCATTTTACTGGAAACAAGGTATTCCATCTGAGTCCTCAGAGGTGACAATGCATCTGCATTTTGATTCTTATTTGAAGATAAATGTAGATGTCTATGGACCATAGCGTCCACTTACCATCAGGTGGACTGTGTACTTGTTTGTCACCTTTATTCTATTAAAAAAAATTCATACACCACATAATATTTTTTTACAACTTACTCTCACAAAACACTTACTTTCCACCAAACTTATTCTCAACCTGATGGTGACTGTTTCTGCAGCCCATAGACACCAGCAACCATCTTCAAGTAGAGAAGTCTACAGCTGTGTTGTCAGCTCTGATGATTACGATGGAGTGCCTCACAGCATTCAATTATACTAGCTCTCTATATCCTTTAGACTAGAAATCAGCAGTGCATGCATGCAGCACCTGTGTATGGACCATATTATCTATATTTGGATATATGGACTGCAAGGCTGAAAAAAAGTTCTGCCACATACTAATATTTTTATTCATTCATAATAATGATTGTTGACTTCACTCTAAAAATCAACTTCCTCTCGTTATCAAATGACTATTGAAAAAAACTGGTATAAAGATAATTAATATTTAAATTAAGTAAATTATATTCAACAGTTATGAGTAAAGCCAGTTATGTAAATTTTTTAATGTTCTGTTTTCCCACACTTAACCACTCAATCAGTGAGTATACCACATTGGATTCAGTTGTTTTTCGTACCTTTGTAGTGAAAGAGTAACAACTAGAAGGTATTTATTAAATCAAAATTCAATAATTTATTGTTATAAAAGTGGATTTTGAACATATTATGAAGTGTCTTGAAATCCCATATTGTGCATAAACATAAGTTCTATTGAAATTACTTAATGCTACTACATACAACATTCACCTACTAAATACAAGGTAAATGTTGAATTGTGATGTAAGATCATTACCCTGTTTTTCCATATTGTTTGGCAGAAGAATTTGCTTATTATGTGGGATCGCAATTATAGTACAAGACATCTTTCTCTCTTGAGATAGTATTCAGATATAATCTCAAGCGTGGACACTTAACTCCACAACGTCAAAAATTCTAAATTCGAGTTTAGTAATAAATTGTTATTTGTATAATTATAATTATTGCATATACTACTACTAATTAGGTCATTAATATTCAGTTATTGAAGATTACAACATGAATCTCTTCATACATAAAAGTCCATTTCTGGACACGGGCCCCTCCTTTTGCAGAAAAGATTTGCCATCGTCATACTTGCCAGGTGAATTATGTATTCCATCGGTCTCGGTTTTTTGCGCCTGGCGTAAACAAAATGATGATATCGCCATTTATCGGAAGGTCTTTTTGTATTGTTTTAACATATCCTACAGTCGCCACTTACGACACGCACGGAATGAAATGGGGTGCTGGATTCTCTTACACTACTATCTCACAGCAAAACATGAACTTACTAGGAATTAATTGATTATTTTATTCAGGTTAATGACACAAGTGTTGTAAATGTGACTCATGCTGAGGCAGTAGATGCGTTAAAAAAAGCAGGCAACACTGTCAGACTGGTAAGTAGTTATTTGTAAATATCCATTCGTAAATGAAATAGATAATAAATTTTGATTGCTTAGTAATATAATTCCATCAAATTACAGAAAGTAAGACGGCGCACGGCAGAGGAAACTTTAACGGTACCAAACCTAACAAACAAAGAACAAGCTGTAGAAATTGAATTGGTCAAAGGGGGCTCAGGACTAGGTTTCAGTATAGCAGGTGGAGTTGGAAATCAACATATACCAGGGGACAATGGCATCTATGTGACGAAAATTATGTCAGGCGGAGCGGCACATCGCGACGGCAGACTAAGGGTTGGCGATAAACTTCTTATGGTTAAAAACACATCAGTGAGTAAACATTATGATGATTACTTGAGTAGTTTTAGATTTATAGGTGTCTCAAGCAGAGAATGTTGAGAATGGTTTGTTACAATACATATGCTTGAGTTTTCTTTCCATTATAAAATTCATAATGAGGATGTCAACAGCAGAACAAGAATATCTGACAGTAGCATATGGCTCCATATTGATAGAGCCATATACTGAAGTGGAATTGAATCAGCCATATTGCAGATTATAGAAGAATCAATAACCAATAGAAAAGAAAGATTATGGAATGTTGCCTTATACATATTTGCAAGTACAAAAAAGAAAAATCCCACTAGATAGATTAACTTGCTTGAGTTGGTGTATAATGATGATTTATCCCAAAGTTTTTTAAGAAAGACTAAGTGAAGGACCAGTGATCAGGGCATAAAATAGTTGACCACAGTTGGACGGGATCTGACACTGGTTTCCTAATTGCTGGTGTATAATTCATGGCATTAAGTTTATCTTAAGAGTACTTAATTATATTTCGTAATTAAAGTGGTGGATCAATTAGTTTGCATTACTCATGTTTTCATATTAACATATAACCTATTATAATTTTGCAGAAAGGTGATGTTGACTTAGACAATGTGACCCATGAGGAAGCTGTTAGTGCATTAAAAGCATCCGGAGAAAGGGTTCAGTTAGTTCTGATACCAGGACCAAGACATGGACAGCCATCACCACGCACATCTAGAGCCAATACACGTAAGATAATGTGACATATATTATGATTTCATAATTATTCATAAATATTGTAATAATACAAGTGTTTATATACACTGGATAATGTATATTTAAATACAATATATGCATATAGCAAAGGAAACTAAAATTTTTTATAATAATAACATTAAAAATTATTAGAGATGCGCAGAGTACTCGGTTCATACTCGGTACTCAGTGTACTCGGCGGGTTTTTTATTACTTGTGCTCGGCCGAATAACTCGATTTTAATGCCGAGTATACTCTGTTTAAGTAAAGTAATATATTTTGGTAGATTGATATAATTAAAACAACATTTTTAATCAGAAAGTATTTATTAATAATTTATGAAATCTTTGACAATCACAATAATGATAATGAATGAGTAGTAATGAGAAAAAAATTAGGAAAAGGTAAATGAAAAAATCAATATTTTAAATTTAATAAAGGTAAATTATGAAGCAGGAACTGCATGTGCTGCACATTCTGGAAACAGCCTTTTCCTTTTTTCTTTGTAAACGTTACCAGCCTCCGAAAATAATCGCTCACTATACACGGTGCTTGCAGGTGCACATAGAAACACTCGTGCTAAACGTGCCAGTTCTAAATACCTTGTTGGGTGCCCTGTTCACCACTCGAAAGGACTCTTGTCTTTTGCCAACAAATTTTCTTTTAAAAAGCGATCTAATACTTAAGCATCAGGGCCTTTAGGATCTTTATCTCTATATCTTTAGGAACTTTTGTATAAGGTTAGCTGTTTATCATGGAATACCTTTAATGCCTTAAATGAGCAACTCATCTGTAATTGGTTTTTGTATATAGATAATGTTTTACTTTATAAATTATCTCGATAGGTGTCATCCCTGAGAAGTTATGTATAATTTTGTAACACCAAGTTAAGTCCAGTCCCTCATTAAGTGTAGCACTATGAGGGAAGTAATTATATTTATATTCATTGTTAAAGTATATTTTATTCATTTTATAGTTGATAGATTATAAATTTTAAATATGCTAGTTTACTATTGAGGAATAGTTCTTCAAAGAAAAATATATCATAAAGTAATCCATATTATAACTGTGCCTTAATTCTTAAATTAGTGGATGTTTCAACAAGTGTATGATTTACTAAATAATGTTACAGCATCCAGCACTGCTAATTCCTTACGACGCGAAGACGTAACGGATAGCAATGAGGAGCCGCGTGTAGTAGAACTTGAAAAGGGACCACAAGGCCTTGGTTTCAATATTGTTGGTGGTGAAGATGGCCATGGTATCTATGTTTCTTTCTTATTGGCTGGTGGCCCGGCTGAGAGATCAGGTGAACTGCGTAGAGGCGATAGACTACTTGCTGTTAACGATATTGATATAACGCACGCAACTCATGAACAAGCTGCTAAGGCATTAAAGGTATGTGATAAAAATGTCTGGTTGACATAATAAGTTAATATATTTAACTATATGAACTAAAATGTATTGTATGGTCCAAAAACAAGCGTTCCGCATTCGTTGTGTTGTATTACGTTATATAGACATACCCAGACAGCAGGCATTCTGACTGAGTCGGTCAACCAGAATATAGGCGTTCGTGATTGGTAAGCAACTGAAGGCTCGAACGCAAAACGCGAACGCGGAATGCTTAAACACGTGACCGCTTTCTGTCTGATAGAACCCTAAAGTAACAACACATGTGCTTACGTTATACGCCCCACATACCGAGTCTTAAACTAACTTCAAATTACATAACTATTAACTGAATTAACCATTGATGAAGCTCTAAGAGTCACACCCTGTGGCCCGTACACATATTTTTATTCGTTTGTTTCTTTCTTATAATACTTATTGTAATATAACATATAATATAAATTATTGTCTACGATCTATCATTTAAATGGATATTAAAATAATTAGAATTAATAATTCATTACTGGTGATTATTTTACTATGCATAAAAGGCAAATGTTATGTTGTGGTTTTAAGTGCCTCATATTATAGTGGGGAGGGATATTTGTCATATTTTCTCCGTTTGACAGGCGGGTCGGCAACTGCACTTTTTTTTATTAGTTACTAACAATCCGCCCCGGCTTCGCACGGGCGATGTTTAGATTTTGAGAACAGCACCACCTACCGGGATAAATTGAGTTTTTAAACAATTCAGGGACCCAAAAGAGCCATTTTTGAGATTAAGCGAGACTAATAGACAGCAATTGATTTTTATATATAAGAAGATTAGGAAGAAGCTGCTGTTCATGTCCTATTTTATTTACCCTCTGTTACGACACCCCTGGCTTGATATGAGGTAGTGGCTGTTCACCACCACTATACAGCACTGTGGTTGTCATTCTCATTTGCGTTACAAAGCTTCAATCAGTCTCATTTTCTTTCATGCATGACGTAAAAGTCAATATCTCATGGCCTCTGATACCTGGTGATGTAATGTTTAATATGTGTATTAATATTATGTCAAATTTAAAATTAAAACCATTCCCAGTGAGATGTCAGCTAGAGGCAGATTGAGGCAAGGCCAAGAGAGGTCAGTGTGTAGCATTAGACTGTATATCTACTAATGAATTAATCTTAACTTTACCTTCTTACTGCAATACAATTAGATTGAAGGAATAGTCTTCTGCAGTCTAAGACACATTGGACATTCTCAATTCATACTTGTAAAATAAAATATTTCTTGATTATTTTATATTGGCTTACAGACAGGTTCTAATCTAGGCCATACTTAGTTATCTTATCACGGGTAAAAATACATCTACCATATCTTGCTTTCATCTTTTTTATTATTAACGCCTTTAGTACACCTACGCATTTGTATGCGGTAGCGAAACAACGAAAAAACTGTAAGTAGTGTGGCAGATTTTCGCATATGATATGTCTCACTCTAGCACATAGATAGATGAAATAGTTGCGTCCTTGTCAGTATTGTTTCGCAAGGACCTGCGAAATGGCCGTTACACAGACGCATACGTTTCGCTAGTGATGTTGCGCATCGCAAAGCGTCAGCTCGCGTTCTGTCGGTGAGGACAGATTTTCGCGCCATGGATGCCGAAAATACTGAATTATTTTTGCATTCTATTCGAGATTATCCCGTATTATACGCAATTGGACACGCAGATTATAAAAATACGTACAAAAAAGAGGTAGCATGGAGAAAACTTCAAGAAAAGACTCGGATAGATGGTAAGAAATTTATTGTTTATATTTCATACAGGCATACATTTTACGAAAATTACAATGGCATATCATTGCGAAAAAGTTGCGAAAACATTGCTGTGTACTAACGTTCCGCAGATATTTCGCTACGCAGTAGTTCCGCAGAGACTCGCTGCCGCATACGAATGCGTAGGTGTACTAAAGGCGTTAGAGTGAAAAATAATTTTATGGTCAAGTATAAACAGCTCAGAAAAGTCTAGTGCGTGTACAATAAATTAGGATTGGTTCATATCAAGTTACAATTATTACTTTGCAGGGCACAGGACAGAATGTAAAATTAACGGTAGTGTATCGACCTCAAGAGTATAACAAATTTGAAGCACGTATCAATGAGCTCAAACAGCATCATACACTTTTAAGGACGTCACAAAAGCGATCACTTTATGTTAGGTAAGAATTGTTTGAAGTTAAGTTATCCTTTAAATCCCAAATTATTTTCAATGGTATGCTTATACATAAAACTATTATCTAGTTAATTCAAAAGGGTGAACCATATAACGGATTTATTGTAAAGATCTTATACATCATAGATTTCAGCTATTGTGTAAAGGACATTGTTCTGCGTCCATACAATGTTCGCCTAAGAACCAACAGTAACAAAAGATACCTTTTTAAGTCCGAAATTATACATAATTGTATGTAAAAACAATAACTCTTGACGGACACTTCCGAAAACAGAGATATTAGCAGTTATCGTAGAGATTTTGAGATTATCTTTTATTTTTATGAAATATTACTATGTTATTTATTGCTAATGTAAGCAGTTCAGTCTTAGCCTAGCACTTATACGGTAAATAAAATTCAGGTTGTGATTAGGTATTTGTTTTATTCATACCAATTAAATACAATTTATACACTCATTTGGCAACCAAATTAATGATTGATACTATCAACCATCATTACTTTCTAGCAAAATATTATTCAAGAATTGAGCAGGGGGTTGATATTTTCTTGGTATCGGGCCCAACTTAAATACCATATTATGGTCATAATATAGGTGCAGCAACCTATTGTTCTGGGCCCAACAACACAATTACAACGATATTTTTTTATTGCCTCCCTCCCAATTTCTGACTCATCAACCAAAATGTATACAAAATAAGTTTTACTACTAATATGGCGGCTATATATTCTCCCTCTCAAGAGCCATACATTTTCAGAATGTAGTAAATGTAATTCACTAATCAGTAATCAACTCCTGTTCGACCTCCATGCAAACTTCAACAACATAATTACCGATCGCACTTCTGACGCCCATCTATTTTATCGTCTTGTCATCTGTCAACATAACATATTTTTTTGCGTGGCACAATGTTGATTAGCCAGTGAGAGTACAATAGTATTGTTATTTCTAATGAATACACATGATTTTACTGTATTCCAGTTCCTTGTGGTATAATTTACTAATCTTAGATATATTTTAAATTATTAACATTTTCATAATATATTTGAGTTTATGACAACTTTTGAAATACCGTTAAATGTAAGATTATTGTGCGATTGGCAAAATCACAGGAGTCCAGACGCAGCAAATTAATAAAAAATACGTACAAAGCTTAAAATCTAAAAAGTCCGTTTTATTTTGTCTCCATAATTCAGAAGTGTCCGTTACTATCTAATGAATTTTATCTAATGCATAATTAAGGATAAGAATTTTAGTAATTGTCAAATTTATGTTGGTTCTTAGGCGAGATTTAACAATGTCCTTTCGTAGTATGTTAACAACCCCAGTTTGGTGTCAGCGGGCACCAATAAAATTGTTATTCGTAAATTTAATTTCACATAGTAGAGACACGCCCCAGCTTATTTTTGATAGCAGCACAATTAGGTCACCTCGACTGGGGAAGAGCCATTCTGGTACAGAATACCGGCTTAATGCATTGTTTCGTATGGTACGTGTAGAGAACTGGAGACCCTTTTTAATGGTAATGAGAAATTCCATCTTAGTCCTCAGGGATGACAACTCATCTGCATTTGGATTCTTAATCGAGAATAGATGCAGGTGAACTGTGTGCTCATTCATTGCTCTTATTCAATATATAACTTTTGTTAAATTACAGGCTTAATTCAAATAAAAGAAACATACTAATGTGTGTGTGTGTGTGTGCATATCATATAATTTTTTAAAATTGGTATTGATGAATCATAAATAAGAGTGACGTTATAATAAAGATGAGGACTGTCATAGTCAATTAGGTCACTGCCATATTTAGGCAGAATTGACATTACAGGATTGTTTCATTCTAGATTTTTATGATTGTTATTGTGGAATGTTTTTTTTTACTAATAATGTCTGGGCCAAATAAATTTTACACTGGTAATCTGTGAGAGAGCGGTTCCCTATCCGATTCAATCTATTCATACACATGTATAGAGTAAGTCATAATTTTTATTTCTTTTTTATTGCAGAGCATTATTTGATTATGACCCTGTAAAGGATGATGGCTTGCCCTCAAGAGGGCTTCCATTCCGCTATGGAGATATACTGCATGTCACAAATGCTTCTGACGATGAATGGTGGCAGGCCAGGTAATTGTTTATTTATTTATTTATGCTCAGCTTGAACACAGACGCGTATAAAACGGCGGACGTACTGCCACTTGTGTAAATGTTTCGATAAATTTTCGTAAATTGTCATTAATACAAAATTTTTAAATAGAAATGCTTTATTACTCACCTCACCTGCACACAGTGCACTTTTCTTTTAGACAAAACTAACGTGAACGTCAAATTAATTTTATAACCCAAATACTGGTGTTGAAATGTGATGGCATTACATTTTTATGTTATTATAGTTAATTTTAGTTGAGGGTGGGTAATTTCATAAAATATTTTACATATAATGAAAAATCTCTACTAAATAAAAATTTCGTTATTTATTAATTACAAGAAGTAAATTAAATTTGTTTATTTCAAATCTGCCTTGTCATAACTACTATCGCTGAGCTACCTTTTATTTATAATAAGTTATTTTTATTTGAAATTAGCCATTGATTGAATAATTTGTCCTGTTCTAAAAATACATTTTTGTAATCATTGGTATTTGTTAAGTATGTCATGTGCCTCACCTTGTCATAAGAATAATGCATTACCATTCAGTGTGTGTGATTTGAATAGTACTTGAGTTGATTACTGACTGATTAATTATCATGATGCAACAGTTTAAACATGTGAATAAATACTTGTAATGTCATCTACATTACTACACGTGCAGTGGCGTCGTGAGAGTATCATTACTCCATTTGGTCATGTGATTGTCGTTAGAAGTGACTGTAGGATATGCCAGAAAGAACTAAGGGCTTTTGATAGATGGTTTAAAAATCTCATTTACGCCAGGTGTATACCGGCGACAGTGTCAAAGGTGCGAAACGTCTGGTATTGCGATCATCAGTGTACCCAAGCGTATTGATTATGTCATGTCATCCCAACTATGGGAAAGGCCCACATCCAGCTGTGGCCTTATATGGGCTGATCATGAAGATTTTTTTTATAATTTCTTATACTAAATTGCACTTTGAACAAGCTACACTTACTAGTCTTTTAATTACACTTATTACAAAGTAAAGTATAAAATCTAAAGAAAGTTTCATGCTTATATCATCAAAAATGATAAAGGTGGGAGTCACATTATAATTGAGTGGAAAGGTGCGCTGACATCTAATTCCACTATGTCATCAACAAAGTGCTGGATACCTATTAAGCCTCTAGTTGACCATTGGTAAAAAGCTAAAAGGGGGAGCTTCATTCTGTATTTCTTTCTTTTTTTTTTATAGAAGAGAGGCAAACGAGCATATGGTTCACCTGATGTTAAGTGACTTCCGCTGCCCATGAACATCCGCAACACCAGGGGAATTGCAAGTGTGTTGCTGGCCCTTTTAGGAAGGAGTAAGCTTTTTTCTTGAAGGTGGGGACCTTCGAGTCGTATCGGTCCGGAAAAATCGCAGTATTCTTGCACACAATCCAATGCTGAGTCTGTGTTTAAGGCTGGCAAGATTGGCTTTAACCAAATCAAGGTCACTATTAAACATCTTAGCCTTATGTTACGTATCGCATCTTTCTCATTGGACCTTCATCATAATAACACTAACATAACTGAATCATTGCTCCATTTCGGCTTACACATGTCTTAGAGAACTGAAAGTATACAGGGTGTTAGTGTAAACACCGTTATCCTTGAAACCAGTGGTTTGGTTTCACTTATAGAACGTAAATTCAATCAAAAATAACAACATTTTTTTTTAGTAAAATCTCAATTTTCCTTCATTCCTCAATTTTTGCCTGTCCTAAGCAAGGTTGAAAGTATGAAGGAAAAGTTACATCACAGGTTATGTGTACCTATTGTGTTTTTGTTGGAATGTTATGTAGGTAGCTAGCGCGGGCGGTGATCTTTACAGTGATTACGTCACTTGGGTGCATAGGGTATCCATAAATTTACGGACGGTGTCGATAGAAACTTTTCAAATTTTATGAAAGAAAATAGCGTTTTTTTATTTTAAATTCGGATAAATATTTTTATATTAAAGCCTATGGTTTTAGTGACAACGGTGTTTACACTTACACCTGTAGTTTCCTCCATTAGGCTATGGCATAATCATCTCAAATATGTAATGTCTAACTCTGAATGATGTTCGACTTAACGGTGATAGATAGCGTTATACCAAAAATAATAGTTGAAAAGAACTTACATTTATGTCAAGCCATGCATCTAATGTTTTCAAAGCATTAGCTTACAGTACTATATTTTAGGTTTAAAAATGTATATGGTGTTTAAATTGGTATTACACCGCACAGACGACTTGACACGACAGACGCGGAAGCAATTGGCATTATTCCATCAAAACGGCGTTGGGAAAGAAAACAACGCGCGCGGGATCGGCAGGTCAAATTCCAGGGTCAGGGAACTCCCGTAAGTACTGTAAGTTCTAAAAGTTTATTTTTTGTTTTGTTTTTATCTGTAATGTAATGTAAAATTTACCACGTGCTCGGCGGTGAAGGAAAACATCGTGAGGAAACATCTGAGAAATAAAAAAAATCGAAGACATGTGAAGTTCGCCAACACGCATTGGGGCGGCGCGGCGGACACTTCCTTGCCCTAATACCCTCTCAGAAATGAGAGGAGGCCTTTGCCCAGCAGTGGGACGTATATAGGCTGTAACTTTACTTTTTTATCTGTAATATAATCCATAGTAACTTTTTTATTCATTTTTAAATATATTTTTGAGTTTTTGATTTGTATTTACTTTTTTTTTATTTTCTCTAATTTATATACCTATTTGTGGTGTACAATAAAAAGTGACAATGAGTAATGTTGTAAGAAACTTATTAAATGTTATTTTATTTTTCGACATAGTCTATGTCGAAGAGTCACATGGTATATCTTTTGTAAGATAAAAATTCCCTAGCTGTAGAAATAATATGAAACTTTTCATCCAAAGCAAATGAAAGATTCTGTACTGGAGCAACTACTGCCAAATCTTCAAATTTCCACACGCTAGTGTAAAGTCTGGTGAAAATATGCAGAATGCTCAATTATTTCAAAGCCTCATCATCATCATTACAGCCCTTCACAAGTCCACTGCTGAACATAGGCCTCCCCCAAGTAATGCCACAAAGCACGGTCCTGAGCCACCTGCATCCATAGACTTCCTGCATGTCTTACCAGGTCGTCACTCCATTTAGTGGACATCGTCCTACACTTCGCCTACCGGTACGAGGCTGCCACTCGAGAACCTTTTTTTCCCTAACGGTTGTCGGTTCTTCGAGATATATGGCCGGCCCATTGCCACTTCAGCTTACTAATCCGTTGGGCTATGTCGGTCACTCTGGTTCTACTGCGGATATCCTCATTTCTAACTTTATCACGCAGAGAAACTCCGAGCATAGCCCTCTCCATAGCTCGCTGAGCGACTTTGAGCGTCCTCATACGGCCAGCAGTGAGGGACCACGTCTCGGTTCCGTAGATTTCAAAGCCTGTATTCGTTTTATTTTATAGAACTGAATTAACAACCTGCAGCCCACCTGGTAGTAAGTGGCTATTGCAGCCCATGAACACCTGCAGACAACTTGCTACAAAGAATGCTATAAAATAAATTCTTTATCACCCCTGAGACTAGGATAGAACATCTCAGCCCGTAAAGATACTGGCTCTTTATACCCTTTTAAACCAGAACTCGGCACAATGCAAGCACTGCTATTTGATATTGATTTTGAACCGATTTTCTAGTTTTTTTTTTACAATTATATGGTCACTGCTATTGTAGATCGTGCGGAACGGCGATTGCTTAGTGGATGTTCCACATTTAAAATTTTCTCTTGAAAGAATCTTGATTAACTTGTTCTCATACTCATATTATAAAAATATACATTTCAAAGTTATGATTTTTAGGCTTAATCTTTGTGTGGGTAAATCTATGAAATACATTACTTGCAGAGCCAGTCTACGTTAGAAAGGAAAAAGAAGACATTATCATTCAGCAGAAAGTTTCCCTTTATGAAGAGCCGGGAGGATGGCAAATCGGAAGATGGTTCAGACCAAGAACGTACGTATTTTCAAATATTTTATAATTAGTGTATATCTTAATTATATCATTTTTCTAGCTGTTAAACCAAAAGACAAATATAAATGCTGATGACATTTATATTTGTCGATCTATCTACATCATGTAAACATTGTTTTAACATTACGTTTGTATGTTTTTTGTCCGTATTAAAGATGGGATTTCCTAATATAATAGAATATGAGCCTTCCGTCTTCGCCGGAATGCTCATATTGAGTCACTTCTTTACAATGTTTTCTTTATTCCTTCTTATTTTAAGGATCGTTTTGAATTCCTGCACTATTCCCATTCGAAAGTTTTGAGATCACCAGAGAATTTTACATTAAAAATGCCTGTCCATAATAGCAAATTTACGGACAGGTCGCTTAGTATCCAAGCAGTCTGTCTATGGAATGCCCTACCTCTGTCAGTGAGACGCGCCCAGTCTTTACCTGTTTTTTAGAAACTTGTACACAGTCACTATCTTAATCGTTGAGTTATTGCCATCTATATATGTAGTATAGTATACATTCGTATTTCTTTTGTATTTATTTGTTGTTTATTTCTAATTATATATATAAAATATGGATATATTTATAAATATTGTTTCTGCATCACCAAACCACACAATTTACTGCTTTTTGCGATCCTGTCCATCCAAAGGTTGTCTGGAAGAAATCGCTTTTAGCGATAAGACCGCCCATTGTGACACAATTGTTTTTCTTCTTCTTTCGTTTATGTATTGATTTGGTGTACAATAAAGAATTATCTATCTAATCTATCTATGGGAAAGTTAAATTGTTTAGGCCGTATTCAGTGCTCTCCTGACGGTCAGGACTGACGTCAGTCTGCCGTAGCTATCGCCATAGAAACCATGCGTGCATTCAGAGCAGCACTGACCGCGTCCGCATACGCAATACTGACAGAGACGGTCAGTCGAGCGCGTCGGTGCTGCGTACGTCAGGTGACTGACGCGCTATGCAATGCTTCAGAGCATTTAGTGCGTTGCGGAAGCGGGACTCGAACGGACGTTAGCGTGTACAATCATGTCGAAACATAACATCGACACTGAACGTGTGATAACAGAAGTTCGAATAAGACCACCTTTGTGGGATCTATCTCACGATTTATTCAAAGATAAAGATGCCAAGCTTCAAGCATGGTTTGGAGTGTATAAAGCTCTTTTGCCCGATTTTAATGATTTGTCTGAGAATGATAAAAAAGACTTTGGTAAGTAAAAAAATGTGTTTATTAAAAATATTTTTTATTGAATATACAAGTATCTAAATAATAACAATCAAAATATAGAATCATCTTGCCACGGAATTGCGCCAACTTCAGAAACAAAGTAATTAGCAAATTTATCTCTCAAAACATCACCGGATCTGACAACCGAGATGTTGTTAGTGTTGGTATTATTTTGAAATCCTTCAATAGTTAGCGTATACTCAAATTTATAGCCATCTCTTTCTCTAATGTAGTTGTGCAAAATACAACAGGTTTTAACAAGTTTAATAGCATTCGGCAGTGAGTGATTTATTGAGCGTTGGAATATTTTAAATTTATTGGACATTATTCCAAACGTCGATTCAATGTACCTTCTCGCCCGACTTAATCTATAATTAAATATTTTCTTTTTATGTGTCATATTGCTGCGAACATAAGGTCTTAAGACTTTATTCGATATTCCAAACGCTCCATCGCCTATTAGCACATATGGCATTGGTTCAGTGGTATTAGGTAATGGCTTAGCACTTGGTAAATTTAGTTCTCCATTATGTAATTTTGTGTACAAACTAGTATTCTTGAAAATTGTTGAATCAGAGTCTGACCCACACGAACCAACATGTATATATGTAAAACGATACTCTGAATCACACATTGCTAGTAGATTGATGGAAAAATGCTTCTTGTAATTTAAAAATAAGCTACCGCTCTTTTCGGGACAAACAATTCTCACGTGTTTGCCATCTAGGCATCCTACACAATTCGGAAAGTTGGCAACCTGCTCAAATCCTGAAGCAATTTTAAGCCAATCTTCAGGGAACCTAGGGAGCGAAAGACATTCACTGTGAAGCACATTCCAAATAGTCAGGCAAACTTCTCGAAGAATGAGACAAATAGTTGATTTGCCAAGTTGATAACTGAAATGTAAGTCCGAAAACGTTTGTCCAGTTCTTAAGTACCTGGAACAAAAAACACAATTTTTTTAATTTATTATTTACAGAAAAAAGTGTACAACAAAGATGGAGAACTGCGAGAGATGCTTACATGAGATGCAAAAATTCTATGAAATCTGTGAAATCGGGATCGGAAGGCGGAAAGAGAACCAAATACGTATTTTTCAAACATTTACAGTTTCTTGACAAAAAACATGTTGCCGACACCGAAGATTCTATTGAAGAAAATGAAACAAGAGAAGATACACAACAAGATTCAAATTTAGAGTCTCCAATCAATCCACGTTCTACTGAAACAGTATCCACCAATCCAGAAACCCAACCACAGTGTTCCAGCCAAGTTAGACAAGATTCTTCAAACACAACTAAACAATCTAGCTCTACTCCTAACACAAACCCATCAAGGAAGCGTAAAAACGCAAAAACTAATGAAGACAGCTACTTCGATAAAAACATCTTGGAGTTTTTAACAAAAAACAGCGAAATTATTCAAAATGACGATATGGCATTTTTTTATTCTCTTTTACCTTTAACACGGACATTCGACAATCGTCAAAAAGTTATGTTCCGTACTGCAGTAATGAATAAAGCCCTGGAAATTTGTAACTGCCCTTCGTCTATCACTCCTCTTGCTTCACCAATGTATGCATCTACCTCTCGCCCTGAATCTTCTACTTCCAGCATGAATATAGCATCACCAGAATCTCTACCATCAGGATCTCAAGACATAGTTTTGTATTCAGTTGAAGAACCTTCGTCTCAAAATGTAGTGAGAACTAATCCAAATATCGCACATACATCACAAAATTCGGTAATCACATCTTTGTCTGCTTCCAGCTTCAATATACCATCACCAGGATCTCGAGACATAGTTTTGTATTCAGTTGAAGAACCTTCGTTTCAAAACGTAGTGACAACTAATCGTAATTTCGCTTATACGAGCACATCACAAAATTTGGAAAACCCATCATCTGATTTGTCTCAGTATATTAATTTTAAGCAATGACTGACAATCACATGATACTGATAATACTGATTGCATTCCCTAAATTACTTAACTGATTGTATTACCTAAATTACTTATTAAACTTAGCACATAAACATGTTTAATTTGCCTATTTCATATTTAAAGGTCTCTGATTTCATATTTAAAAGTACTCTATGTAAGGGTGCCAGCCATTCTACCCATCAATTTTATCCAACAAAAAGAGAAAGCTGACTTTTATGTTGATATTATTAGAAAAATGCACTGATATTTTGATCAAAGAAATTTGATGAGTGGAATAGCACCCGACTACGAAAATATTTTCGATTTTATCTTACCTCAATGTCACAGCAAGTCTTTCAACGGGTCGTACTGGAATCCTAAACATGTTATGATGTTTAATATGATCCTGAATTCTTGCCAGCAGTTCATCAAAACTTTTTACTGACATCCCAAAATAATCAGAGAATTTTTCATTATAATTTCTAAGTTTTGAAAACAGAGTACTGAATTCTCCTTCAAGTAGCCTGTTAGCAATAACTGGATGTACGTGATATCTTCTTCGTTTTTTTTTCATTCGTAATCGCCTCAAATAGTAAAGAGTAATTAAACAATTTATAAACGGATACATCACGACTATACCCTGCTGTTCCGTACGGTGGTCAGTGGAGCACTGAATGCATAAAGCCGACTGACGGTCAGTGCGTGCGTACGCACTGACCGTCAGTCCCGACCGTCAGGAGAGCACTGAATACGGCCTTAGATCCGCAACAATAATATTATGTTGTCTATGACTTGGTTTGAAGAGCAAAACCCTCTGTCCCCACGTAGGCATGCTCTCCAAACTTCTTTTAGTGCGGTTTTACCTGAGAGTGCACAATGACGGTAAATCGAATAAATTTTATTTTTATTATGAATTTATTTATATGTATTTCATTAAAAATACGTTTAAAAGAGCTTTTTCGCTTAAGACCGATTTACACTTCGACAAGTACAGTAGCGAGTTAACTTGCGAACCTGGCGAGTTAAGTTTGAACCTCGTTTGAACGGCAATAAGCGAGCTAAGTAGCAAGTTAACGATTAAGTTGAACGGGATAGCCTGCCGAGCTATTTTTCGGCGAGTTAAGTGCGAAGTGCTGACCTCCCGCGCGTCTCCCGCCACCCACAACTAAACTCGCCGTTCGTGTAAACGGGCGAGTTTAGTTCAGTGCATAAATTGACCGCAACGTTTGCGCGCCAAAACGTACAATTGTACTTTTATAATGAAACTCGCCACAAAGTTTGTACGATACTGTTTATTGAATATTTATACGTTTTATATTGAGTTTTAATAATAAAATGGACGGAAGATATCACATATAAATTTATACAGGAGTATTTAGAACACGAATGTTTCTATAATAGTAGACGTTCAAATTGTAAAATTAAATCTGCTCGAGATGCTGCACTCACGAAAATTCTTAAAAACTTCTTTAACAACAACCATTAATACTTCTCTGACTGGATCATTTAATTCTTGACGTAATCCTAGAACCATCTTAAACGAAAACCGAAAAAATTCTGTAGTCTTGAAACGTCATACTCCAACGAACTCTAGGAACTAATGTCCTTAACTAAACTCGCCACGAAGATATTGTTTGAATGCTACTGCCCACTTAACCGTTTATTGTCAACTGCCCTGTAACTAAACTCGCTACTGTACTTGTGGAAGTGTAAATCGGTCTTTAGAGACTTAAAACAATGACAAGTGAATTTCTACATTTATATATTTTGTTAGGCACTATTTTTTCTAGTAACTTTGTGAACATTTTGTTGATAATAATGATGTTACGAGGGTGACACTGACACTGAAAGTTCTTAGAAAATCAAAAACTGAACAAACTAGCAAGTTATTAGTTTTATTATATCTTTTCAAAATTGTGTCCATTTATATCAATACATCGCTGCATCCGATGGAATCACTGAGAAAAGCACTTTGTCCACTCGTCCTTAGTGGTCTCTTCGACGGTATTTTGAAACGCAGCCCCCCGGTGACCCAGTGATTCCATGTCTGACGTCGCCGAGTAGTCGATTGTTTGCTTGGCGGTGTGCGACGAGGTGTTGTCGTGGTGAAGGAGGATCCTACTGCGAGGTTGTTTCTCCTGAACTTTTTCCAAGACAAGTGGCAAACAATTGTTGCGGAAAGACCTGTCCTTCCGAAGAACGAGGCCACCATCTTTTTTCCTACTCTTCGACCTCTCTTCACTTTAGTTGGCAACTCCTCGGAAGGAAACACCCAGACAGCAGACTGTCTCTTAGTTTCAGAATCATAACAATAAATCCAGTTTTCGTCACCTGTAAGTATGTCAAACACAGCATTTGGGTCACCTCCGTTAAATCTTTGAACCATTTCACGACACCAATCATCAACACGACGGAGTTTTTGGGCCTCTGTCAAGTTATTAGGTACCCATCGGGCACAAAGCTTCCTGACCGCTAAATGTTTATGGAAGATTTTGTGCACTTGACTCATACCAACACCTAAGCTTGTCCGGATCCGCTGATAATTAGGTTTAGGTTTAAGATATCATTTCTTTCTCAAAAGATTACAAATCGCTTACGAGAAATTAAAAATGTACAAACAATAATAAAGGAATCCATTACAAGCATACAGAATATTAACTACAGTACGCGCGCGAGTTCATGTCCATCGGGGACAGAGGCGGCGCGCGGGGGCAGCTCGCCCCGCTTTCAACCACCTCGCCGCATTTGTCTGCAGTCGAGTGTTGTCCTTGACGGTTGTGACGCGCGCTTATCGATACAGAAAATTAGTCGAGATTGTGTTATTTTATCGTGAATAAACCATGACTACTTCGCTTCCAGCAAGTTCGGGTAGGAAAAAACCTTTTATAATACATAAGCAAGCACGTGAAATGGCGAGAAATGTCCTACAGATGTGTGTTGAAGAGAAAAAAGAGAATAAATTCGCTTTTCCCGTTAACAATGCTTTAGATCGAGCGGCCCGTTACACTGGACTTACTAAAAGAACATTGTCTAGAATTCAAACAGAAGCAAAAAATGGACCTCTTCATTCGCCTTCTAAAAAAGGGAAATCGTGTAATAAAATGGGGAATTTAAATGTAGATGATTTCGATAGAAGTGTAATACACAGATGTATAGAAGAATTTTATTTGACAAAAAATATCGTTCCCACTTGTCCTAAACTTCTGGCGGCAATCCGGGAAAAAATAAATTTTCCCTGGGGGACTACAAGTTTACGAAAACTTCTAAAGAAAATGGGCTATAAATGGCAAAAATGTCACAACAAGCGAAGGATTTTGGTAGAAAGACCAGCTGTTGTATTTGCGCGGTCAAATTATTTGCAAAAAATTCGTCAATACAGAGAAAACAATCGCGATATTTTCTTTTTAGACGAAACTTGGATCGACAATAACCTCACATTTAAAAAGTGTTGGAGAAACGATTATATAGACGCGATACTGACTGACACCAGCTCAACGAACAGGCTGATTCTCGTTCACGCCGGATCCAGACGTGGTTTTTTGGATAGCGCAAAATTGCTTTTCAAAGCTGGTACTGCTACAGGCGATTACCACGGGCAAATGAACAGTACGAACTTTGAGAAATGGGCGACTGACATGTTCATTCCCAATTTGCCACCATCCAGCGTTGTCGTTATGGACAACGCACCATATCACAGTGTTCAGGAAAATAAAGTTGCTACAAAATCAAGCACTAAAACGGTTATGTTAGAATGGCTTATTAGAAACAATGTAGAGGCTTCACTAAGCATGAGAAAAGGCGAGCTTTTTGATTTGATAAAATTGCATGCGCCCCAAGAGAAAAGTTTTAAAATAGACCAGCTCATCCGTAGTCACGGACATGAGGTTTTAAGATTGCCACCGTACATGTGCGACTTAAACCCAATTGAGTTAGCATGGGCAAAAGTCAAGAGAGTTGTGAGGGAGTACAACGTTAACTCAGATTTATCCCTAACAAGATTGAAAGAAGTAACGGAGATGGCTATAAACCAGGTGACAGAAAAAGATTGGTGTGGATTCGATGATCACGTTATAATTTTGGAAGAGCATTACTGGCAAAAAGACGGACTAATGGAAAATACGATCGACAAATTCGTAATTGAAGTCAGCGACGGCGAAGATACTGATTCCGACTCTGCTCTGTCGGTTGTTTTTGCATCTGATAGTGATTAAATTGCATTTTAAAAAATATTTTTCTCTATTAGCAATAAACAAGTAAGTACTTATCACATTTATTTTATTTCATAATTTGCAAAATCACCTTAAGTTACAATAAACCAAATTGACAGCTGTTGACTAAATCGGTAGTAATTATCGACATTACCATAATTGATTAGGTCACAGCACTACCGCATTCCTCAGGATGGACATGAACTCGCGCGCCTACTGTATAGATGTGGGTAAAACGTAAACAATTAAAAGAACAGTAAACATAGGTTTGAACATTGTGCAAATTTCTAATAACGGAACAATATTAATGCAACCGAAACAGAAATAAGGGTGCGTACAAACTAAGATTTAATTTTAGCTTGTTTTTTTTTTTTTGGTGAATGTTCCAAAATGTGGCATTTCAATAAGTTTTTAAATAAAGATAACGTTTTTGATTCTTTTATATTTTTAGGTTAAGCGGTATACAGTTTTGCACCGTTAAATATTATATTTTTCTTACCATACTCTGTTCCAACTTTTTGTATGCATATATCATGGGCACATCTAAGGTTACGATTGTGAAAATCTATATTTTTTTAAACAATATTTGCGAATGAATGTCGTTTTTTAAGTCACTCTTTTGTCAGTCTATCATATGCACAACATCGATGTTTCTTCATCTTTAGTCGTCGCTCTCTCGTCATCATCGCTGATCTGTCTCTCGCTGATCATCGGTGAGATTAGTACGACCACGTTTAAATTCATTAAACCAGTTGTAAACATAGGTACGAGATGGGGCTTAATCGTGAAAGGCCAATCGAAGTCTATCATATAACTTTCTTGTTGACTTAAATGATATCGAAAGTCGTAAAAAGTCATTGTACGAAAATTTTCTCACGTTAAATTCATACTGACGTGACACAGACATTTTTCAATTTGCCGCCAATTCGTAAACAAATGACAAAAAATAATAAAATACATACATACAAAAAGCGACAGTAGCCTAATGGCAGGGCGCGGACCGCGAACTCAAAAAGGTCGTGGGTTCGAATCCGCCTTTCGACTACTGGCGTGAACCACTCGTAACACAAGCAATATAAGCTTACCACGAATGGTTAAAGGGAATATTAGTAATGTTTAAAGCATTGTTAATGTTCTTTAAAAAAATACATACACATTAATTAGTATTGGCAAAGAGTTCCATTTTCAAAATTTGAACTTTTTTTTAATATATCGTTTACAAGTGGCCAGTTCTAAAAAACTCAGTGTCGCCCTCGTACATAATATAATTTTCCACTTGACATAGAGAATAATATATAGATGCTATGAAACATAAATAATCAAAATCAAATATAACTCGCAAAAAATGTTACTTAGAACAGTAGTCTAAGGCTTCCATATAGATTTGCTTTAAAAATATTCTTACTGCCTATAAAAATGTATAAATTAATTAGTGAACATAAGTTTTTTTACAATTACAAAACAATGCATGCATTTATACAAATTTGTTTTGTTGCAGCTTTCATGCTTTGTTACACGCAGGAGGACGCTAACGCGGATGGTAAGTTAATATGTTTTACATTATATATTATTTATATTCCTGCTCTGTTGCAGTTCATTATGTATATATAGGTGTTACAGGATAGCTGTTTGTTCATCGATCGTATTTCAGTTACGGAGTTTTAAGATATGTGAACAACGACATACAATTCTTGCTTAAACAATACTATATTTCTTATTTTTCTATATAAATATCGAATATTAATAATTGAAGTAAGTTTAATTCTCCTCATGATTTTTCAGTCTTGGGAATTTATTAAGAGGATATCCGGGTGACGTTTTGGCCATACAAACATATTCCTTTGGTTTTTCCCTGAATAATGACAGTGCAAATGTTTTTTTTTTACCATACTTTTTTTAATCTATCATGTATCTAAAACTAATGATTTCTCATATTTACGCGAAAGCATATTTAAATAAAACTAATTTTTACGGATTTTATCGCGATTATTAAAGACTCATGGGGGGGGGGCTTAAGTGCTCGAAACGTCGGGAATATAAAATAACTTAATATATGCAATAAAATCCGTACAAGCTAGTTCCATTTAAAAATCTAAATCTGTTATGTTTTGCTTTTTCCATAATTCATTATTTTAAAAACTGGTAACCCTATAATATAACTTAAATTGCCCAGTTATACTGCCATTATTAGACATCCAGAAAACAAATTATACTTACAACAATTGATTTTAAAGAATTTTTCAATTTCTCTTGGATGCCTAGCTTGGTTGGTCGCTCAGTTTGACAGGAATGTCAAACTTAAAAAACTTATTTTTTAAATCCCGAATACCCTCTTAATGGCATTCCAAAAGTGATATGTATCTACTATAGAATAATATAATTTGTTTTATTATTTAGATACGGTATAATGTGTATTTGTATATATGATAACTTAATATTGTTTTATGCATTTTTATATTCATATAATGCTTACATAATATTCATATATTTTCAAGTTAAGAGAGTATGAAAAATACAGCTTATACATTTATTGATTATATAACTTTTATATCATCTAGTATAAGATCTATGTTGAGTTATGTTCTGTCATACGATCGGTCGTGTTAATATGTTATACGCGTATGTATGTGTGGTAAGTTTATTGCATTATAAAGAAACTTAAACAATATATATTTACTGAGTTAATTAAATACACAATAATTATTAGTTTCCTTTTAAAAAATGAAAAAATTACTTGTTTCATGCAAAAATCTCTAACTTGTCTCTTTTAGAAAAATTTAGGTAGCTTCCGTTCCTTTTATTTTAATTTAGTAATTAACAGGTAGGTATACTACAGTTGATTCTTAATTATTTTGAATTACATTTAAGCATTGACATTTCTACGGTTTGTTAATATGTTTTCTTTGAATTTCATATTATTTTTTAATTTCCTAATTTAGAATTAGACAAATTTGATGTTAATTAATGTAATGCAAATAACTTTACTTCATTTATCATGTTGGGTACTACTTTAATACATAATTTATATATCTTTATTATTTACATAGCATACTTGTTACCATAGTTCCATTAAGATTGTTATAACTTATAACCTTTGTTTATGTACCCGTAGACAGTAGATATCCCGTTTTTTATTCCATCGACGATACCGTAAAATACATACTTCAATTTTAAGTGAAATATATTCATACATAATAAACTAAGTGTTCATAAAAATTAGTAGATATTAAAAATAAACGACCTTGATTCAATAAGACATGTGTTGATTTAAAAATTGCGGTATCATTATAATGAAGTATCAAATTGTGCGATGCACTATATATTTTTTTAAATATTTTCACAAGTTATTTCAGATGGAAAATGCAAATATTTGTTTTTATCCAGGCAACATTTTTTCCATCAAGATAAATAAAATAAATAATAAAATGAGGTCAAATGAAAATTATTTATTTGCTTGAAAAATGTTATATATATATATATATATATATATATATATATATATATATATATATATATATATATATATATATAATGTTAATCATATATTTAACAATATGAAGCTAAGTCAGTGCGTAATCAGTTAAAAGGAAGATATAATTCTATTAGTTTTATAAATTCTATGAGTGTAGTTAGTTTTATAAATAACGCTTGCATGGAAAAGTAAAATTTACGTGAGGTAGTGTTTGTAATTGACGGATTTTGGAATGTATGTATGTATGTATATTTTTATGATTCAGTTCACCCACTGAAATTTTGCAGACATATTAAGTACTAATAAGTAATTAGTAATTTAATAACTGTGACTAGGATAATCACAGCTCTTGATCAGTGTGTGTTGTTTCATCTTTTAAGTTTTAATATGTTATTAAATTATAACTTCCTTTATAAATCAAAGTATGTAGAAAATACTTTAGATCAGCAGTAGACTTCAAAGGTCTGTTGCTAGAGATGTAAAAAGTGTGGGGATAAATACAAATATCTTGCATTATCTAAGGAAACAATGGAGTTCAATCAAAAGACAAATTCGCAAAGGAATAGTTTATAAAACGTGATTTTTCTTATAATTTTATTGGTCGTTGTAAGTTCATTGTGTAAACATGTGATGAAGAATAGTTTCTATAACATGACTTTTCCCTTCACCGGTTACCATATTTAGTCAGTATTGAAAGACTGTTTTTATTTATTATTATTATAATTGTTAAAAATATTGCAATCTATATCAATAGTTTCCCTCATTTTATTTTGGTGCCTCACTACAATAATTCAGTATCATTTGTGCAAAGAGGCCTACCGTGACATTATAATGTTGTGTCTAATAAATTGTTAATATTGTCTCTAGTTCAATAATTTATTGATGTCCTTATTTTTATGACACGTACAGGGAAACTACTCCTGCATTAAATAATTAAAAAAAATTCAGTACATAACAATTTTGCATTTTTCGAGTTCCGCTTTTGTCTTTAAACCATAAACTAACAGATAAAAACAGAGATAAAAATAAAAAAAATAAAAAACAATTATTTTTAAGTGTAAGATTTTTATCACGTCTGATGTTTAAAAAAATTAAAAATCTAATTACGAATATGAGGATCGTATTTTGAATAGGTTTGCGTTATTTTAATGTGAAGATAAATAAAATTAGCCACATTCATAAACACCAGGCTGGAGGTTCTAATTTTTGCAATTAACTATACCATTTAATAAGCATTAATTAATTATGTCATGTCTAATTGCATTAATAATAGTGTTTCCGTTTGGTTGTTTTACGTAAGTGGACATCATATCAAATAGTATATTTTACAATTACAACCAGCAACTATACATACAAATACACTTAGCGCCATCTAGCGATCAGCTATCGATGTTGCGAAATTTCTACAAGATTAAAAAGCTGCATGTTAGCTTGCTTTTGTATTACAATATGTAAGAGTTTCCAACTTATAGCTTATAATGTAGTGGCGACAGCAAGTAGTAACCAGGTGTAACAACATAATAAGTATTTTATTTTGAATTAACATAATGTCGGGAGGAAGGAATACAGAATCGGACATAGTGAGATTCATTTCTTGAAACGTAGGTTTAGAGGGCTGAGTGTAACTTATCAGGTTATTAATATTCGCTTTGCACAGCTGTGTGGTTAGATATAATAATAACAAGATGATACGATTATGTCGCAGCGAGCACACGGATTGGTGTAGGAAACATTCGGCCGCCGCGCCGTCCCGTGCTTCTAGTTGCCTGACCGGAATCTCTACTATACATACATGTTTTCACCCAATTATTGTGTCTTTTTATTTGCGCTTTGTGTTCTTGAGCGCTACTCTCTTAAATGTAGAAAATCTGCTAGCAAATAAATGTAATATGCCCCTGAAATCTTTTGCCATTTGATTGAATACCATAAATTATGCATTCAATGTTTCCTTTGGCCTTAACGCCCATGCGGTTTCATGTAGAATATTTTTAAATGTATATAACATTAATTTTTCTACGTGTAGGGGAAATCTTGTACCGAGTGGAACTTCCCATGATGGAGGAGATAACGCTCATTTATCTCGAGGACGAGAGTAAGTTTTGGGAGTGAGGCGTAGCTTGCGAGTGCCGTAGCGGAAACCTTACCTCCCGCATTCTGGTTATGATCATCAATTTAGAGACGTAGTTTTCATTTTTAATAACACTTCGAACTTTTATTATTATTTGTCATAATTTTTGTTTTTTACTTTCCTAATTCATACAACGCGATAATTCTAATAGCCTACCCACACACGAATATCTTGTCATCGACGCTCATGATGTTTGATTCATTTCGTATTCAAAATTGAGATGTGACGTCGCGCTCTTTAGTGTTCGACGGGCCGCCGCAGTAAAGTCAGCATTGAAATTGACACGCGCCTGGATTAACTAGTTATGGAGGGAGAGTGGGGCCACTGGAAGCACACCAGGACACGAGAGCCGCCTCTATCACTGCTTCCGCACGCGTTCCGCGCTTTGCCTTAAGTTACATACGTCACTAGCATGACCTACAATTGGAATTTCACGAAACATATCATACGGGCTTGTTTTAAGTTTTTTTTTAGAATTCTGCTGTGCTGGTTTCCTTTGAGTATCAACTGTATGCCGCTTCCAACACTTAGTGATGCTGTAATTATTTTAATAGCCTAGCGGTTGCAAGGTGTTTTTTATGTGTAAATTTGCTTTTGTTACATGAAAATCGATAAATTTCGTATTTAAGCCGGAATTACGTAGTTGTTCATTAAATTAATAATTATAGCAACTTTGGTATCTGATTCAATCCGAACTCTTATAACTTGTGTCTATTTCAATAAATAGTCAAACGCATGAATAAACTTTCTTGTATTTTTTTATTTCGCTTTTGTTTTAAGTAACTCATCTCAACAGTAACGGGTTTAAAGATAAATTATTAAATTTGTTTAAAAAATACGTTGCAACTAGGTAAGGTGCTCATGAAATTGCTTTAACTCGCCAAATTAGTCAACGAAAAATTTAGCGTTCATTATCATAAAATGCGACGTTGAATATAGCACGTAGAGTGGTATCGATTTGACTCAGCCTGTCATTATTTGCTCAGTAAGGAACCTAATGGAGCACCTGTAAAAATAAATGAACCTTGGAGATATAAATTAAGCGAGAGCTCATTTAGATGTTAGTAGAAAAGAAATATTAAAATCAATAAAACTAGATTAGTCACCTAGCACGCCTCGCACGAATATAACTAAGATTAATTTTTTGTTAAAACTTGTTTAATGAATGACTAAAACAAATTCTTTGTTGTTTGTTCGTGCCGACGGTAATTGTTTATTATTATTTTTTGCTTAATTATATTAAGGCATGTTACATACACGGAATTTGTTTCAATATTTAGCATAGAATTTTTAAATATTATTTTTATCTATACTTACCTTTAATTGGACATTTATTCTCTTTGTTCTCATAGAGAACACATTAATTACGAATATATTATTAAGGTTCTAATATAAATTTTGGAGATGTTGTAACTTGAGTTATATTACGTATTCCGATGTGTTTTTTCGTACATTACAGGTCAGGATGAGAACGTATTATCGTACGAGACGGTGCAACAGTTGACGATTAACTACACGCGCCCTGTAATTATCCTGGGCCCTCTAAAGGACAGAATAAACGATGACCTAATTTCCGAGTTTCCGGACAAGTTTGGAAGCTGTGTGCCTCGTGAGTAACCTAATCTGTGTTTAAAAATAGTTATGCCTCCATAAATATTTATAGCAGTTGGGTGCGAGTCAAGTTATTGGTGGTTCATTTGCGAGTGTCAATCTTCGATATTGCGGAGTACGAATTTCATAAGGGAATTAATATTCTTTGTGTCTATATACTTGTATCTTTATAAAAGAAACATGACTCATGTTGGTAACAGATTTTATAAATCGTACGTGAATTGCTAAAGGAAACACCTCCTAAACTCTATCAACCAAACTTAAGACCAACAAAGAAGATGACAGTGTTGCGTACAAATGCGTTTCAAGTGACGCCGAAACTATGCTCAATTTTATGCATAAATCTGTCTGTCTTCTTTCTTTAACAGCTCGTAAAATTCCACGGCTCAATGCAGCCATAGACACTTAAAACCACATTGGTTGGTTGCAAATTATTTTAGATGTGTGTGTACGTAAGTGCGTGTTACAATAAGTGGAGCATGGTTTTGGCTTAGTTTCAGTTTCACTTGAAATATACGCTTTGCTTCTTCTATCTTTCTTTGTTGGTCTGAGGTCCCAAACAATTTGAATGATATTAGTTTCCTTGTTTGTTAATATGTTATGATATAATATAATATAACTTTATAAAAATCAGTGATATCTTTCCCATTCTTTAGAGGTATACCATAAATTTGCTTTCCTGTAGATGAGGATTATTATTGCCATTAACACTTAACACGTTTGTAATGACGATTTTCAAATAAAATCGATTTCCATTTAACATTCGACACACTTGTTAAGTAGTATAATAAAAGATATCTTAAAAGTATACTTTTTTGTATAACCCATTGTAGATTTTTATAATTTTAATTACTCAAGGAATGCTGCTCTTAATAAAAGTTCTTTTCATGGAGTATAGAAGTAAGGATGACAATCTCCCATAGGAGAATAATTGAAAATGTGTCCATCTATAAGCAGTAAATAACAGTTCAAAAACTTTCCACAACACCGCTCGAGTAGCTACGGGGTGTGATAAATCGCCGTAAAATACGTTGAGAGTGATTTTGAAAATAAAAACTTTGAAAGCAATAAAATAATTATTGTAAAAAGAATTATGGTGAAAGTCTGCAATAAAATATTATGAAAAGTTCTTTAAAATTTAGACTGTAACTACAGTGGCGCCACCCTTATTTAGCTGTTTACAACGGACACTTTTTTATGCAGTCTGCTCCTTACCTCCATAGTTCTTTTCTTAATCCTAACTTTGACAAGTCTGTAGGTATCTCAATGAATCGTCATGGCGTCAAAAACAGTTCATTGGAGGGGGGGTCTCCTTTTGTGCCCACTGGGCAAATCCCTCCTAGTGGGAAGAAGGGTATGAAGCCATTATAGTTATAGGCCGTTAGGCATTCCATGCTAGTCCAAGATGTAGCCTTTTTTTTGATATTGGATGAGGCCGAAATGGTTTTTTTTTAGTTTTTTAAGTTTTATAGAATACGAACCAAATTTTTAGTTTATGATTTTTGACTATATAACCTTGTATTTCATAATAGGAAAACGCGATGACATGTAATTTTCTCAATAGAAAAAATTGCAAAGTAGGCCGTAATTAGTTACATTTCTCCATGACACCACATAATTTATACGAATAAGTTCATGGAAATATTTTTAAGGCATAGTAAATAATCATATCTAAGTTCTCATAAACCATTTTTTTAATCCATAACAAACTTTAGTTAAAAAAAAGGAAAATTTTGTATAGCGCTTACTTATTTTTTTCCGAACTAGTGCTCAGTATAGCTATCCCATAGTTTGCATAGTATTAAGTCATTGCATCACTTTCATTTTGACACTTCCTCAGTCGTTCGTTAGCTTTACCGAAAGAGATAAGCCACGCCCCTAAAACTACGATTCATTTTCAAGGTATGTAACTTAAGTAAATATCTTTTACGTAGATCGTGTAACTCTGGTGAGAATTGTTTGCCGATAAGAATTACTCCATGATTGTATATGTTTTTAGTATGAAAACGTATTGTAACCTAAAAATAATTAACACAGCACAACATTAAAGATAATTAACACAATATATCTATATTTTAGGCGAGCTATTTTTTTATATATGTAATTGTTTTACTTTTCAAGTTTATATAGATAGATTTCATCCCTGAGGAAATTATAATTTTTGTTCTAACGCCAGGGGCTTGCTGGGCCCAGGTTCTGGACGGTCCATTCAATTTGTCAAAGCGTATAAACTGATGCATGGCATTGGCCTCTGTTGATTACCCCGTCTGGCGAACTTCTGTTGCCAAAGAAGGGCACGTCACGCTTATATTAATCAAAGTAGTCAAAGTTCTTTCTCTTAAAATGAAATGACCAATATAAAATAAAATATAATAAATAGTTATATGTACCGTGTGAGCAAGAATTTTAATACTGTATTACCAATTGTTTAACTGAAACCTATTCAACACAAGTACCATTTCGGCGAGACGAGTTCTGAGTAAGCCTTTTTTCGACTCCAGCTGATCTTATTTTTATTTTTTTGTTTTTGTTAATCTGTAATGTTTAGTTATTCAATGCACGAATATACCATAAGCTTAGCTAGGTAACACCAAGCTAAGCTTATGGTTGGTGCGACAGTGTTATTAGCTGTTGCTAACTCACCGCATGCAATTATTTATATAGTGTTACTATTTGCGAAAACCCATAAATGGTTTCTTATTGCTTGTAATTGCAACGATTTGACATAGATTTGCAACTGGTGAACGTTGACTAGTTTCAGTATTTCATTTTTAAATCCTTGAGAGCTATATTACTCTAGTGGTTCCAAAATAGTCTGTATTCTGTTATCCAGCTTACTTAAACGAGCATCTCTCTCATCTCTGAATACCCGAAATTCTTCGGGTATCTGACGCATCTCTTCTCGAAAACATCGCAATTCCTCTCCTAGGTTTGAAACCTCATTCGTATTTGCAACGTTTACTGCTAAATATTTTGCCACCGCTTTATCCTTGTTCTATCGTTTTACCTACTCTGTTTTTTGTTAACCGAGGGATTTCCGATTAAATAAACAAATAAAATAAAAATGTTTTTAAAAGTAAGTGAGGAATCCTTCGGCGGAAAAGAGCCATATCATCTCGGTGATGTGACGTCCTTCGGCTCCTTAACGACACTCCCGATTGACTCCTGTATCCAGCGGTCCCAGCTATTTAATTTCATTAACAAACTTTCGGCAGATACTACTCGGCCGCGTCGTGATTATGAAGTGGACGGTCGCGATTACCACTTTGTGGCGAGTCGCGAGCAAATGGAGCGGGATATACAGAACCATTTGTTCATCGAAGCCGGCCAATATAACGACAATCTCTACGGCACGTCCGTGGCTTCCGTCAGGGAGGTCGCTGAGAAGGTAATTTTAATTTCAACATTTTCAGACACTAATAGCATAGGTAACCGTCTAGGTTTAAGAATATCCACTACCTTAAATCCTACCCTAATGTCGTAAGAGGCGATAGAGGAAAACTGAAACAGGAAATGGGCAGCAGTATCTTCCTGATAACAACCCTAAATTATAAAAAAGCTGTGGTTGCCAATTTGCCTGCCGAGCGTGGTAATTATGGCAAAATTTCCATATGAGGCAATCTGCGAGAAAGGCCTATATTCAGCAGTGGACTGCTGAATATATAGAGGCTATAATATATAGAGTAGAATAGTATAGTATACTAAAACTTATTTTTGTGAATTTTGTAAAAGAGAATTGACTATCCATAGCATCTTCAATTATAAAAAAGATATTAATTAATTTGCAACCTTCAGCTAACTAAACTCAATGATGTGTCTTACCTGGATTGAAGAGCACCTCCCGCCCTCCCTCAATTGCGTGCACCAATTCTGTCACCACTAATCCCAGCACCACTACTCCCAACATCACTACTCCCGGCACCACTACTCCCAACACCAATATTCTAGGAAAGACACACCATCGATGATAATAAAACACGTGTTTCGCCTCTACACGAGGAAGGTTGCAAATTAATTAATATCTTTTTTATAATGGATTTCCGCAAAGTAACGCCTGATTCTATCAATTAACTTTAACTATATTGACGCGTGTATACGTTGGTGTCCCACGGCAATTTACTACAATTATCGAGCAGTTTGGCAATCTCATTTGTATGTACTCATTAAATACATTTTTATTACAGGGTAAACATTGCATTTTGGACGTCAGCGGAAATGCCATAAAGAGATTGCAAGTGGCGCAACTTTATCCTATAGCCATATTTATTAAACCAAAGAGTGTAGATTCTATAATGTAAGTAACTTTAGAAATACTGTACAAATCCTCTTTAGATTTCATTGTTAATCAACTACGTTGGAAAGCTTCTGAATGCTACTTTTTTATATCAAAATATTATGCTTTTATAGTTGTCATAATTGGCGTTGGAAAGCTTCTGAATGCTACTTTTTTATATCAAAATAATATGCTTTTATAGTTGTCGTAATTGGCGTTGGAAAGCTTCTGAATGTTACTTTTTTATATCAAAATAATATGCTTTTATAGTTGTCGATATGCTTTTATAGTTGTCGTAATTGGCGTTGGAAAGCTTCTGAATGCTACTTTTTTATATCAAAATAATATGCTTTTATAGTTGTAATTGGCGTTGGAAAGCTTCTGAATGCTAGTTTTTTATATCAAAATATTATGCTTTTATAGTTGTCATAATTGGCGTTGGAAAGCTTCTGAATGCTACTTTTTTATATCAAAATAATATGCTTTTATAGTTGTCGTACACAATAAATTTTAATCAGATCTAATGCTAACTCATTGTAAATTTTTAATTATTTATAATTCACGTTTTCGTGTGCATATTTAAAAAAAACATATACATAGTTTTAATTTAATGACCTTGCATGCCCTGTTATAGTAAATTTCCGTATATATATCATAAAACTTAAATGCGCTTGATTGAAATGTGTGCCATTACTGTAGCACAGGAATCATCACAGACCATCATAAGAAAAAGTGAAGTTACGGTTACGTATTTAAAGTAACGAAATATTTTCCAAGAAATTTATTAACATTATACATTATTTTTTTGTTTGAATATGCAGTACATATGCAAAAACAATTAGTGACAGTTTAGTTATACTTACTATATAAATAGTAAATAAAACTAAACCAAAGGGTAAACTCCAATATATGCTTAACAACAATACTACAAAACAAATTACAATAAAAATATTACAGTCCGTACGGATAAAGAAAGGGATTAGAAATGACGGTTTATCGAACCTTTACTAACCCTCTGTCACTCTTGCTACCTGTGTGAAATAATTACCTACAATCGCGAGTCACCCAGGGTAACATACGCAGTCGGGGCTAGCGCGTTGTAGGTGATTGAATGGTAAAGTATTTTAACGCTGTTTACATAAATAGTTTTTTGTATACTTGTTGAAATAGTTTTTGTTTAGTATATTTAATTGTAGGAAAAAATAGTTAAAAATGTTTTAATGTAATTTTAAAATTATATATATTATGTATATATTACCTATTTGATAAATTATAGTGACAAAACGTCCTTCGTACTATAATTGTTGTTTGGATAGATGCTAAATGACCAACCAAAGGTTTCAGATATATCATTCTTTAAGTTAAGTTACCAAAGGATTTTAGTAGGAAGTCATAAACAGTGAATTTATTTCTGTTTTTTTGTTAGATAGGTACTTATAGCAAAAAAGAATTAAGTAATCATTTATTTACAGAAGTAATACCTATATATAATAATACGTACTTTATTACAAAACTTAGTTGAAATTTACTTTAATATCCATGTATCTATCTACTTACATACCTGTACTTGTCTTTTGTAATTAAAATATTTTAAGTTATAATAACACAAACACTGAAATTAAAACTTTGTTTACTAACAAGATTTTTAACTAAGTAGAATACGATCACATTTTTGTTAGGAATCGTATTTCGGGTTTATTTGTTGTTTACACTATCTACCTACTTCTTCCGAGCCAAGCATCGCGATTTCCGACGCCTTGCAATTTGCATTCATTGGGCATCGATGAACTCACATAGGTGCGAAAATATAATCAGTCGATCATAGTCATTATAGATATTTCACCTAAGTAACTTAATTTAACTTACATTTCGCAATGTATTTTTTTACTCTTTATTGGCATTGGAAGGGGAAAAGATGCAAATTAATTAGTGCAAAGAGTGCAATTTTTGTAGTCAGTACTATTATTTATTCTGTGTCTGTACATGCACAGTACCAATAGCGAAAACCCGCTATATCCCGCTAATATCTTTTTTTAAATTTATGGCATTTTGTTATCATTGATTCTGGTGACAAGTTGGATTGAAGTCATAGGACACACGAAACACGTATATCATAACGTTTTTTTTTTTTGTGGTCTTTACCGACGGGTGTGAGTCTAGATAGCGACAGTATGCAAGTGAGAGGTGAATGGAGGCGACGTTATTTTCAATCCCATTCTTTAACCGCACAGGTAATACAAGGATTATATGGCCTTATGAGAAATAACGCATTATAAAATTATAAGCAACTTGATGCGAACACATGAATATGAATGGAAAGGCCTTGACGCAATACCCTTCCTTGTAACCTCGTCCTACTCCTACGATATGGACGTACTTCAGAGATGCATTTAAATTTGTGGTGAACTTCATTATAATAATAACATTGTTTTTATGCAGGGAAATGAACAAGAGAATGACTGAAGAACAAGCTAAAAAAACATATGAACGTGCCCTGAAAATGGAACAAGAGTTCGCTGAATACTTCACCGGTAACCATTCCAGTAGTTCTAAGTTTGTGCTATATAAATAAAAAAATTAAATAAGACGTTTGATTTAAATTGTTTTTTAAAGCGCAGTACACTTAGTATTACAACATTTTTTTATAAAAGTTACTTGACAAAATATGGAATGCAACTATCTTAAAACAGAGAAGGTCACAAATGATCGTAACTTCTAAGGGCTAAGACGGAATGCCTAACAGCCTGTAATTCCACTGGCTCTATGCCCTCAGACCAAAACACAGCAGTGCACTCACTGCTGCTTGCAGTAGCTTGCTTTTGCTCAGGTGGACTAAGATCTAGATGTGGGTGTACAATGTACTCCTATCGCTTGTCACTAATTCGTTGATATCCCAATATTTCAGGCATTTAAGTGTTTCGGGTACCTCGCTACTTTCATGGGTGCAAGTCCAGTTAGTTATCAAACCTGGTTGCATTGCAAATTGTCTTTATGACCTTCCATTCCTGACTGTGTGTCCAGCTCAAAGTTTCAAAGTCGGTTATTCTTACAGTTTTTTTTTGCGTGATATAATCTAGCAGCAAACATATTAATAGAAAGTTTCTATTAAAACAAGAGTAATCGACATAGCCTATACGAATCAGGAAGATGAAGCAACAATGGTCTGGCCTTAAAATAGTTCGAAAAACTGACAACTGATTAGGAAGAAAGGTCCTTGATTAACAGTACACAATAGTGACAATGGGCACACAATAACAATAGTAACAATTGATTCTATCTATATAATACTCTTGCCTAATTGTGTTTCTTTACCACCGTCCTGTAAAATTACGCTGCTGGAGATGGGCGGTATTCGCTACGCTTGGCAGGCCGTTTCGTGTCCGCAGTACCAGACGTCTCGCACCTTTGACGCTGCTTTCCGTCGTTACTCTGGGTACATTACGCCTGGCGTTAACGTGATAGTGTTAATTAAACCGCCTATCGGAAATTGGATTTTACTATACTTCGGGTTGAACTACACAAGCACGCACGCATACATAAACACACACACACACACACACACACACACACACACACACACACACACACACACACACAACAAACGCGCACACACACAAACGCCACACACAAACACACACACACACACACACTCGCACACACAAACTCACTCGCACACACACACAAACACACTCACACACACACAAACTCACACACACACAAACACACACACACACACTCACTCGCACACACAAACTCACTCACACACACACACACACACACAAACACACACACACAAACTCACTCACACACACAAACTCACTCACACACACACACAAACTCACACACACACACACATTCAGCATCTCCCTATTAGTATAAGCTTGTTTGTTTTATTTTGATGTTAATCTTTACTTTTATTTAAACATATTTAATATAACATTTTAAATTTCAACAGAGAAACATATAATTGACTCTTATCACCATTTATGAATTTTGTTAACGCGCGCGCACACACACACGCACACGCGCACACACCACACCACACGCACGCACGCACGACATAAGAGTCTGCACACAAATATTGTACACTGTAAGTGACATATTATATACAATATGTATATAGACAAGAGAAAAAGGAGAACGTTAACACCTGTAACACACGCTATCCTAGTACAGGCGTCAAAGATCACTGTTTGTACATTTCGTATTTTATACTAAAAGATAATCAAATTGTAAAATTGTGATTAGTGTGAATTTTCTTTTGTGTGTGTTAATAAATAAATAAATAATTATAATAATAATTTATTTATTATTATTTTAACAGCGGTTGTGACGGGCGACACTCCAGAAGAGATATATGCGAAAGTGAAGGCAGTGATCACGGCGGAGAGCGGTCCCACCGTGTGGGTGCCGCGTCGCGAGCCGCTGTGAACGGACGCACTCGCTGCCCCCGCCCCCATCTGCCAGCACGCACTATAACGATGCCTGCCCTCGCGTCTTTGCGGTCCCTACACCTTCATGTTGCTGAGATGGACTTTATCTTGTCGCTGTAACATTATGATCGGGTTAGAGACAATATTAAAGCAGAGGCAATCTTTAGTCAATTTGTTTAAGCCTCCACTGTTCTTCACTGACGAGGTAACATATGTATGTGTCGATTGTATATTTTTTTCGAATGCTATGCTTTCCTATGTAAATATTAAAGAGTACAATATAAAAATATTATTTAGAGGCAACAAATGTAACCTCAAGAATTCTAATCAAACTACTATCCGATCATGAATTCACAGCAACAAAATAACTGAGTCTCGTGATTAGCCTTCAATTCCGAATCTTCAGAAACGTACTACGGTCCTTCGTACAGATGTTCCTGTTACATGGGGAACTATTCGCCTGGTACTTAAAAATTTCAATAATGTAGGTAGTTTCATAAAGATTCATGTTGGCACAGATTTCTGAGGATTTAATTTGTTCGTGTATTGATTCTCAAAATACTATTTGGGGATCTGGGCGTGTGTTGTGTATCCTATAGTGACGTTAAGTGAAGATCGGAATCTCCTTTTAAAGTTAATCAGTGAGTGACGGGGCTTTATTGAGCCACGACTATGTTGAAGCAATACAGCCGTTCTCGAAAAAGTATCGTTTCTATAGCTAAAATTACGCCTGTAAAGATTGTTAAAGATGTTCCTCTACGAAATTTCCCTCGATCTTGCGATAATACTTCCTTTAAAAATACGATACTTTGGTGTTAATGGCGAGTTCGAAGCAATAGGTGCGCTTTGTCGACTAACGCTCCGAGCTAGATGTGATAAAGCCGACTGCATTGTTATTACATCGCTACTTTTTAAACGCCTTATCTAAGGGCGAGTTTAGCGTAAGTTGGTTTTGAATTTCTAATTTAAATGTAAATTTTCACTCGGACGTATTTATTACTAACAGCTTTCACTGTAGAGTAATGCTTATGTTTTATTGTGCAAAGTCTAATAATATCTAGCGGTGACAAAATATGTGAGATGCAATGTTGACATTACAATTTTATTTATTGAAATTAAATGATAATTATGCTTGAATTATGTAAATTGTATATTATATAATTAAATGAAATATTCATGTTATTTTTAATCGGGTTGCTAGATATTTTCTTGAGCGCTAAGAATACTATAGTAACTATAATGTAACACGTATTGAAGTTATTGCGTCGAATCACGGTGCACAGAAAACGTTGAATTATTACAAACTAGTTATTATTAGTTGTTTATGGTACTGTGTAGTCAAACCCACCTCACGCGAGTCCTGCATGGCTAGGCTAAGAAATAATAATATAATCAGAATAATTTGCTCAAGCAGCAATCTGTTTCGCGGTCATAGAATCTCATGACATTCAGCACAGCAGCCCTTCTTAACACTTAGGCGATGTGCAAAGTTGTTTGTTGATCATTTTTATAGTAAGGAATTGTGTTATACGGTGTGAAAGTGTCTCACCATATAGTGTTTGACATTAATTTATTGAGAATTTTATTTTCTTACGGATTAAAAATGGGATGCCCATCTGCAAATATGGCGCTAGGATCGAGCAACCTCACGATGTGACGTATTATTGATGTTTCTACTAAAACATTTATTTTTATTATCATATTTGAAGTGCAACTGTATACAACAAACGCGGTACTTAATTTTTACATGTTTTTTTTTTGCATGGTATTTGTGAATATCGAATTATTGTTTTCATGAATAATGTTTAACAACATTGACAAAGAATTACGACTGACTATTTTAATATTTGATACATCCTTATTGAAGAATAAGGGACCTATCAAAATAAGTTACCAAAGTTATTCAGTAATGGTACAAAAGTCACTGATATTGGCAGAATGTTTTAATGGACTATTTATGTACTTAAGGTATTATATATTTATTCAACATTTCCCCAATGTTGTTTTGGTTGGTCGTGATTTTTATTAATAATTATTATCAGTATTTGTAATTACGGTAAAGCTTTCGTGCACCCACCTATTTAGTCAGTCGGGTGTACACGTAATGCCTTAATTTTATTGTATTTTATTTTATAAATAAGTTAATCCGACCTAATTTTTAACATTATTGTGAAATTATTTTGTTTTAAAAGCTATTTATTTTGTAATACTAAGATAATGTATTCAATTCATTGTTATGATTGTGTAAAATAATAAATAAATTTAATCTATTTTAACATTTTAGTATTTTAACATTTTATCATAATCCCATATTTGCAGATGTACAATGTTTATCAGTTAGTGATGTTCAATAGACTAGTTTGAATAAAATTATTTACGTTAAAAATTCTACTCAGTGTTCTTATTTCAAACATTCTCCTAAGTTATGACACGCGACTCACGAAAAAATTGAGTAGCTCATTACAAAGTTGCAACTGTAACCTTAATAATGTTTTGGAAGTTCCACTGCAAAGCATAGGCCGACTCTTACGCTTCACATACACCTAATCCGTCATTGGCCGAAGTTTGCGCGATGTCGGACGAACTCGGACGATCGAATCAAACACTTGTAAAACAAAGAGAGCGCTTACACAAACACGACCGTTATCGTCCGATAACGCACGAAAACGGCCGATCAACCGTCGAGTCCGAACTTGGGATTTCTCGCCCAACCGCCGGCGTCTACAGTGCAAATTAAGTGTATTTATAGTTTAATTTAATTATTTTGTTTGTCAGTGTTATCTACCTAAACGACTATGGATATTGAAAATATAACAATAGAAAAGAATACCGACAACGTCCAATGTCGGCACATGTGGTAAACTGTTGCAGTGTAAGCACATACACGTCCGAGTTACTCGTCCGGGTGTAAGCGTACCGTTATTATTTAATGTTCCGTGCCAAAATAATCAAAACAGATCACTATATGTCGTCTGCCTTTCTATCACGAAAGCGTTTCTCACTACTGTACGTATATGATAGCTCCTCGGCGTGACTGAACATGCATCGCTGACAAAACATGAAAACAGTCACAAAGATGATTATGAATAGCATATAAGTATTATAGGAAAATTATTGTTTTATTGCGGTGTTATTTTATAGCGTTTTTCTTCCAACAATTTCAAGAATATGAACAAAAGTTAATAATAAGGTACGTGAGGATAAAATGTTCACCTTAAGCTTTGTCACCCTATAAAACCAAAACTATGAGGGACATGGACAAAAACAAAATTGTATACTACAACTAATATGTCAGGAAAAAATAGCAAATTAGCAAAGTAGGTACACTACGAAAAATCGACTTAAAAAAAACTAACTATACTACATCATACTAAAATCGCCTAAAATATTTACACTGTTGACATTATATGTCAACTGTCAAAATGGAGTCTATAAAACGACGCCCTTTTGAGCCCTTACCATTTTAGTTGATCGATGAAGAGCTATCGTATCACAAAGTCATCTATCCAAACAAAACTGTAGTTTTTGAGTTATATAGACAGTGACCACATTAACCGTATAACCACAATATCCTCACGTACTATACTAATAAATCTGAATGACGTAGTCATATCTACAGAACCCACAATCACCTACAGTCCACACATTCGTTGACTCGCAAGCGTACTGCAGTCATTAGCAAAGAGTGCTTTTTAAAACCCCATGGGGTACTGAGGTGTTGGATGTCTTGATTCGAAGATCGTTATTAGAAGTTTCAAACTTATTGTCCACCAGATGGTAAATGACTACTGCAGCCTATTTTTTTTACATGGTGAAAGACGCATACGCATACCCGCCTCGCGGGGTCGATGATGGGTTATGACGAACTCGTCGTATCGACTAAAAACCACATGGTGTTCCACCTTCGCATATTGGCAGGGCCTCGGGAACGCTTTCGCACATATCCGCGGCCCCACCCACTTGATGGCAGCCCCAATGAGGGAGAGGACTACTCCTCCCGATTTCATTCTCAGTTAAGGTACACCAGAACACATGGCACGCTTTCCTCCGCGGCTTTTAACTTCGCCTATAGATACTCCCGTGTCGGATGCGCGAACGCTATGGGACCAGGAATAACGAGCACTTCATGTGTCTATGGCTCTGCTGCCAATCAAAATTAGGCTGCAGAGATTAGGGAGAGCGGCGTCTCGCAATGCGCTCTTCTACCAAGCCCACACGGAGTGGCACCTCGGGCCCGACATGTGGGTTCCTCTTAATTAATCGTGGATAACCAAGCCATGGTTACTAAGCCCCCTTGCCACAAGGAGGAAATTCGTTCGAGAGGGGGGGGGGATATGTAGGCTATTGGATCACTTTAATCAATTATCATAGAAAGCTACAGACGCTTATTATCGCTTATTATCACCTCAGGATAAATTTTGAATGGCTCAGCCCGTAATTATACGTATAGCTGTTTAGCGAACCGACGGATTCCCAACCAATAAGGAATCCTGCCACCTAGTGTATTTTACACACATAGGTCGAACATAACCCTCTTTTAAATTTGGAAACAAATTATCTAAGAACGAAGATTGAACTGCTGGGTGGACAGTTCAATCTTCGTGAGGGGCGAACGTGCGATTACTGCACTTTTATGAACAGGTGCGTTATCTGCAAAAGCAACAGATATTTGATAAATATTTATGATATTTTTTTCTTAATGGTTTCTTTTAATCCCTGTAATATTCGCGATTGGAGTTCATGAGGTCCCGGATCGGGCCTATTACAGTTATTGGGTTTTTCAGTCAAGAAGTTCCTGGGAACTTCTTCACTGAAAAACCCTAGAAGCCTAGAGTTAAGAAGTTGGCGGTGTTTTATCCTTGTGCCTTGGAAAGCTTGTAAAACCGTTAGTCCTGCGCGTGAATCTACGGTCGTGTCGATTTACCGTCCCATCGGACTATATGCGTGAAGGATTTGAGTACACAAAGTATTCTGCTTACACTGCGTGCTAGTCTCCGGTGAGATTCGCCGCCGAGATCGGAATTCGGTTTGGAGGACGTTATTAAGGCGTAGAGATTCGCAGTGTTTACTATCATATTCTTTATAATCTATAATAAAAGACGAAGTACTCTTAGGTACGAGGTGCATTCTTCTTCAGCTTTCAATGCTTCTTCTTAAGGCACCATATTATTCTTTACAATCTAAGTATAATAAAAACGAGGTACCTACCTTCTCCAGATTTCTATGCTTCTTCTCAAGTCACCATAATATTCTTTGTAATCTATAATAAAAGACGAGGTCCTCGTAGGTACGAGGTACCTTCTTCTTCAGCTTTCTATGCTTCTTCTCAAGTTACAATTCATAATTATTGCAGAAATTCTTTGTCGTGTTGATTCAATGATGATTTATATTAAGTAGAGCAAATACTACACTACACATTTACATTTTAACTTTAATAAAAGTCGGGAATTTAAACTTAAAATTCAACACGATAAAATCCATAAGTATCTAATAAATTGATTATTGGTGTAGCGTGAGCATTTATATTCATTTCAAAAAGACTTGTGTGAAGGTGATAGATTGTGCGGAAACCTCAAAATGGCGGAATCGGACACCTACTACGACTCATGCAATTACCATTTATTTTTCGGAAGGACATCTTACTGGCTTTTTTAATTATACGATGACGTTAGGCATAGAGACTTCAACCAACCACACAGGGATGGTTTGATTAGGTATATTCCTGAATGAAATGGTATATTTCTGAATTCCTGATCTTTGTTTTGTCAAGCTTTCACAACTCGAAATTCATTTTGTGAAACATAAGTAGCCAGAATCCATCGCCTTTCTACTATTGATTGAATAAATTAGTTAAATAGTCGATTATGCTTAAAATGATAAAATGTCAAGAAACCAAAACGGCTCACCGTAATCCTCTGGCTTCTGGCTTTCAATTCTTTTATTCGACACCCTTGAAGAGTCAGAAACTATTATTAATTGCATCATCATTGCAGAGTATTGCAAAGACGATTACAATAATACATTGGGTGCGTTTGGCAGAAAAAAGCGCTAGCAAGCGCTTACAAGCGCTGAAATAGTTTTCGGCCAGGACACGATACTACTTCAGTAGCGCTGACACAATCCGCCATTTTGCTTATTTAATTTGTTTGTTTTGAAGTAGAGTTTTTAAGTTGTTTTGTGCAATATTAGTTTTAAGTAATATAATAACGTGAATAAACATATACATGTTATTAAAAATTCATGATTGGTAAGTTTTTAATATGAATACTTTACAAACATATATTTAAATTAGGTTAGGTTCCCCGGTTAAAACTAACATCGTGTCCTGGAGGAAAATAGCTACTTAAAAGTTGACAGCGCTTACCGCTTACGATCGCCATTTTGCTTACAAGCGCTTGCTAGCGCTTTTTTCTGCCAAACGCACCCATTGATGAACTATTTGGTTTTTGAATCTAAATCTAATAAATAGGACACACAAAATAAACTTAATATGTTATGGTTAAATAGAGATAGATTGATTGAATACATATAAATAAAGAAATTGTCTATTTACTTAAATTTAATGTACCCAGTACCCCTACCCTAGTTACACCTAAAATAATTATATACGGTGTTTATTTAGAAATGCCAAACAGAATGAGAGATTCATGTACTCATGAATACGAATAACTTTTACGGATTTTCATAATCAACTCTTTCATATATTTTAGTTGAGCGAGAACTTATCGAATTTTTAAGGGGAAAAGCTAACTTTTTGGACTAAGAAAGTTGGTTCTGTAGTTAAATATATTTGTATTCATGTCTACATTCGTCTCTGCCATGCTCGTCTACGCACGACACCGTCGATCGAGAATGAACCAGTGAGTGGGGAAAGCGTTTTGGCTTACATCCGTTTGAACTGATCAGTTAACAACTTCAGTTCAACTGATCTGGTGTGTCGTGCTTATTATTATGGCTGATGCTAAACAGATTTTCTCTTTTTTCGTAAAAAAAAGTGACCCATACCCACACTTGGATTTTTCCCGTATCGAGGAGACAGTTTACACACGTAAATTCCTTCAGGACATATCCAGAACCGGAACAATTATTTATAGATCATACAAATACTTGTTGCATGCTGGGTTAGAACCCGCGGTCCACAACGCCGCAACTAATTGCTAAGCCATTGCGGCCCAGAGCCGTCAAATTAAATAATTGAGCGATGAGCTGATAAAGCAGTCTGACGGATTTTTAAATATTTTGAGTTTTTTCAGTCATCAATCAACGAGTGGATAGTGATGGAGTCGCATGAAGACACTGGGTGCGTTTGGCAGCAGAAAGCGCTAGCAAGCGCTTGTAAGCAAAATGGCGATCGTAAGCGGTAAGCGCTGTCAAATCGTAAGTAGCTATTTTCCTCCAGGACACGATGTTAGTTTTAACCGGGGAACCTAACCTAATTTAAATATATGTTTGTAAAGTATTCATATTAAAAACTTACCAATCATGAATTTTTAATAACATGTATATGTCTATTCATGTCATTATATTACTTAAAAATAATATTGCACAAAACAACATATAATTTCTACTTCAAAACAAACAAATTAAATAAGCAAAATGGCGGATTGTGTCAGCGCTATTGAAGTAGCAATCGTGTCCTGGCCGAAAACTATTTTAGCGCTTCTAAGCTCTTGCTAGCGCTTTTTTCTGCCAAACGCACCCACTATGTTACCGCTCGCGATGAGCCAATGGCTTAGACCGACATAACCGACACAACTGTTGCAAGTGCATTAATGTAATAGCTGTGCTAATGTGAAGCGATTTAAAAAGTATTTCGTAGTTCCTTAAATTTATAAAACACGTTTCATCTGTGACACACCGGCGCGGCGGTATAAGTATTTACATATAAAAGGAACTGTGGCTGAAATTTTGAATGTAATTTTAAAGTTGTATGTACCTACGGTGTTTTTGTTAATTTTTGGGTTCTGCTGACATACCAGAAACCCCTTTAATAACCTGGTCTTATCGCCTTGAACGTAAATGATTAATACAGTAAGTGTTAGATCATAGTTTATTTGCGATGCGATGAGCCAACGGCTTAGACCATTTAACCTAATTAAATGGTCTGAGGCCAACGGCCTCCTGCTTAGAGCCTCCTGTGATGCCACTTCTTGCTTCATTTGATGCCTCATCCTTTTAATTATTGCATAAGAAAAATTAAGTGTCGGAGAAACAGTTGATTATACAATATAAAAAAAAACCTCGGGCAAACATTCAAGAAAATAAACAAGTATCCATTATATAGTCTTACTGATTATACTGATAGCTGCAGCCTCGTAAGTAAAGTGTAGGGCGGTCCGCCACCAGCTGCAGTGATGACCGGGTAAGACATGCAGGAAGTCGATGGATATCGGATACAGGTGGTTTGAGACTGTTGTGTGGCATTCCTTGGAGAAAGCCTGTGTTTAGCAGTGCACTTGTGATGGTCTGTAATGATGATCAATGTCATGATAATATAATTTTATTTTGGTGGTATATTTTTGATAAAAACGACCAAGGCGAGTTATTATATTGAATTTGTAATATGTAAATTTTTGGTGAGGTCTACTATGTTCATGAAATATCAATGAAAGCACTTAATATGTAGTTGCTTTGCATAGTTTTTTTTGTATAATATAGTTATTCTTTAGTTCAACCAACAAAATACGTCTAGTATTATATATTACATCACTAGAAAAATGACACAGACAGATGAGATAACCTTGAAACAGCGCCGTACAGATTTTGGTTATGTTCCAAAATGTTTTCAGTACCTACACTGGCGAATGCAAATTACGTCATTAATTGACGCCGTATTCCACCATATTCGATACAACGAATCACCAATATGGCGTCGATTTATGACGTCATTTGCATTGGCCAGTGTACTGTGTTTACTGTGTTATTTCGGAATATACCCCTAACCCTAAAGCGGGCTACATACGAGACGATATAGGTGGCGATCTAGGGTGGAAAGAAATCGGGGCTTTTATCGAGGCAGACCCTACACACGGGCCTGCCTAGCAATACGCGTTTGGACTTGGAGCGGAACGCATATGCGGTATAGTTCATCAAAATGCCTCCGACTCTCTTAAAACACCAACGTGTTGGTTTGGAATTAGCCCTCTCGGTTAATTTATTCGAAAATAGAAAAAGAGGAGTTGCTGGGTGAAAAAAATGGTTCCAAAAGAGACAAAAAATTAAGCCACTTAAACGTACTAAATGGTCTGTAATCCAAAGACATGATTAATTTTCTCCGGATGGATGAAGACAGTTTTTACAACCTTCTAGAACACAACAAACAAAGAAATACAAAATCGGGTTATGTACTACACACAATAAACAAAGAAATAAAATGCTTTTGTATAATAATATGTATACTTTTTTTTTTAATGTAATCTTTATTTATGGATTAAAACTATAAAAAAAAAAATATCTTTTTTTTAAACATAAAGAAACCTTTAATTTCGGACACACTCCCTTCTATATAGCTTGTTTGTTGATGTGGAGATGGTGAAGGAGTAGGAGTTAGTTGTTGATGAGAGGATGAAGGCACGTAAGAGATCTAACTGTGGTCTTGTGTTGATAGCGTTGGAATAGGAGTTAGTTGTTGAGGAGAGGCTTTATCTTCTCCTTACTTACATCGGGCCGATGCGCCTACACACACGCAGTACGGAGGGGGCGGGGCCCCGATCTAGGAAGCATCGGCTGCATTTTTGCTCCTGCCAGCCGATTAAGGAGGCGATATCGGCCACGACTTAGGATGGCCCTACATACGACTCGATTTACAGGCAATCTAGGAGGCATCCCCACTACTCCACCCTAGATCGCCACCGATATCATGTCGTATGTAGCCCGCTTAATGCCCCTATATACCTACCCTGAATCAGGGCCCTGGATGAAGGGTGAGCGTGTCCCCTAATTAGGGACCTGAGTTATTACACTACCTTGACCTGATTTTACGCACTTTCTCGGTCATAGGGATGTGAAAAAGTATATATATTTATTGAATCGATATTTTTAAACACTATCAATATTATTGCGTGATTAATATCGATATATCGTCGTGTTTTGCATTATGTAGTGGGATAAGGGCCAAAATTTTATTACTGGACGTTTTGAAGACGAAAAAAACATGACTATTAATAGTAAAGAACTCTTTTCTTTACTATTGTCGTGTTTAGAAGAAAGCTATGGGTGAAGGACTATTTAAAACTTAGGTAAAATCACTCAAATATGTTATCGGAGTTCTGGAGCCCAATGAATTTCGAATACCTGAGAATAGGGGAAGAAGAGTTCGAGGAGCTATTAAGTTTAGTTCCTTATATTGAAAAACAAAATACGGTTTAAAGAAAGAGAGTAAGTGTAGGCAAAGATTATTTGTGACTTTAAGATTTCTAGTGATTTAAGTGCGTGTATTTGTGTGCGCGCTTTGTGTTACAAAGAGAATTAGCTACTACCATAATAATTTGTTATTTAGAATTTTATGACAGCTAAGTTATTTAAGAATATTTGAACTATTAAATAGCTTATTTACCTACATCTTAAAACTAGACTGATGTTGTTTTGTGAAGACTGATGTAAAGCTAATTTTGTTTTTAAACATAGGTACTTACTAATATTGATTAAAACCAAAAATACACAAGTATATAATACACACTAAATATACCTTTTTACTACTTACTAAGTTTAGTAATGATAGTTGACCCAACCCACCAAAGAGTTAGATAGAAAAACAAATTCATAAAAGTAATAGGGGGCTACAGGGGCCCCCAACGTGTGTAATAATCAAAAAATTGTAAAATGTTATCCACAAATCCACTTGAACTCTTAGGCCGTACTTCCCGAAAAAAAATCATATCAATAAATAATGTTCCCAACGTGCCTAAAGAAGACCTGTCAGAAATTGTCCAATTTTCTGTAGTTTTTCGATACATCTCGATAACAGAAAATTGTGATAATGTATTTAAAGAAGTAATAATCCTTATTGACAAACATATTACAAGCACAAAATTTACGTCGGTTATTAACCCCTAAGCTGAAAACTTCTATCTACTTTCAGGGGCTAAATTAATTGTTGCCTAGAGGGGATGCACTATTGGAATTCATGTATATTATTTTTCTTTCGATTTTCTCAAGTCCAAGACACTTTGTAGACATTATCAATAAAAAATTATACATATTTTTTGTTTGAAAGGTCAACGCGGAAATTAAAGATCAAAGTACCTCACAGAATTACAAATTCATGGAAATCATGAAATCATGAAAATTTGGAATTCTTGCAAAATACGTACCAGTTCTTCGCTAAAACATCTGTTGTAGCAAAGTAATTTAGCATACAATTGCAAATGTACATTTAAAGAGACGAATTTAGCCAGGATATTAAATTACGTCTAATGAAATTAGTGTTGGTAATTGCCTGGACTAATTGCAAAATGTATAAATTACGCAATAATATTATTTAAAACGAGGCAGTTTAATTAGAATTAATTTTATTTTAATTTTGCAATACGTAATGCATGGACTGTACCGGTGTAACGTCTGTAACGGTGACGGTAACGGCAATACGTAATATGTTTTTGATAAAATTTTTGGTTATTAAAAATTAATTAATAATTAAAGTGTATGAATTAAACTGTACTTGGGGTAAAAGTCGGAAGAAAAAATAAAAGTGTACTCCGATTATCAACCCCCGTCTGGGATGGATAGATGAACACGCGTTTGCGAGAATCCACTCTAGGGTGGATTTTTTTAGGGTTGACAAACGGAATTACCCAAAAAATATACTTTTTCATTATAACATGGTAAGGTAACTAACGATTCACCTAAAAATATAAAATTACCCTTAAAAAGGTGTCCTAGGTCTTCAAGAAACGACGCTTTGTGTTACAACTAAAACATTATTTTTTTAATGACTTATATTAATAATGAAAACATTGTAACAACTAAATTTAATTTCCACTAAAAAAACAAACCATTTTTTTTTCACTATTTAAAATTTCGATTCAATTTTCATTCAATTGTTTTCTGTCTGCCAAAATTAGTGAATCCAACGAAAAAATTCGACACATTTTGAAGTTTTATAACAAAAAAGGATGCAGCTCGCTCTGGTCACCTTCATACGAATAAAGTCGATGCCTTTTTTGAAAAAGTGGAAGAATTAGTTCTTTACAACATAGCCGAAGAATTGAAGATTGAGCAAAAAACAGTTTTGAGCCATTTAAGAGTTTGGCTATACAAAAAAGTTCGATATTTAGGTATCACACAAGCTCACTGAAAGAAACCTAAGGAATCGTGTACTCACTTGCGATTCTCTATTGAAACGTAATAAAACTGAACCATTTTTGCAAAGCTTAATCACTGCCGATGTGAGTGGATTACACACGTGCGACAAGATCGTTCGAAAAAGATCATGGTCAAACGGTAGTCTAGTCCACAGACGGTAGTGAAACCCGGATTAACACGCAATAAGGTGATGCTTTGTGTATGGTGGGATAAGTAGGGCATTGTTTATTACGAGCTTTTATAGCTGGGCAAAACCATTGATTTGAATCTCTACTACCAACAACTTCTTAGACTCAAGCAAGAAATCGAGAAAAAACGGCCGTAATAAATCATCAGAAAAGGAGTGGTCTTTCATCATGATAAAGCCAGACCACACAATCTTTAGCCACTCAGCAAACATTGAGAACGCTTGGTTGGGAAGTGTTAATGCATCCACCATATAGTCTTGACCTTGCACCTTCAGATTTTCACCTGTTTCGGTCACTTCAGAATTCTTTGGGTAGTGTTAAGATAATATCAAGAGAGGACTGTCAAAACTACTTGTCGCATTTTCATGTTAAATCAAAATCCAAAAATTTCTACAGCAACGGGATTATGTCATCTACCTACAAGATGGCAAGTTATCGAACAAAATAGCCCATACTCGCATATTTGTTATATTTAAATGTAATGAAATTATGAAAAAAATTGTGTATATGAAATACGAAGAAACTTTTTCCGCGACATATTAAGTTGGCCGAACTAAACAAGAAAAGCTTATACTTATTTGATTTGAATTGTTTGGGTAGCTTAGTTCATAGTAGTATTAATTGTAATTATTAACCTATAATCTTTATACAATCTTTATATATATAATTTTTTTCAATTCAATGCGAGAGGTTTCGGGCGCCACCGAAGTATGTGGTGTAAGTAAGAGAACAAATGAAAGGAAAAGTAATACGTTGTGGTGGGATGATGAGGTACGGGTGGAAGTTGAATCAAAGAAGAAAGCATGGTTAGATTTACTAGCAACCAAAGCTGGTAATTCTTCTGGTATGAATGATGAGATTGAAAGAAAAAAGGCAGAATTTAGACGTCTAAATAAGAGAGTAAAAGAAGTTGTTGAAAGGAAAAAGAAAGAAAGAACGGATAAGAATGATAGAAGGATATCTGATAATTTCCAGGCTAACATAAAAATGTTCTGGAAACTCGTAGGAACTGCCAGGGGAAATACAAAACAGCCTCTAATGAATGCTATAAGAGACGAGAATGGATGTATTCTGAATGATGAAGCTTCGAATTTAAACAGATGGAAGCAATACTTTGAAAGCGTGTTTACGAGTGAAGAGTCGTCTGAATTAAATGAACTAGAAATTCCGAAAGAAGTGGAAAGGGTATGGAGATAAGTGTAGATGAAATAATGAAAGCAATGAAAAGCATGAAAGCAGGTAAGGCAGCTGGATATGATAGAGTATCACTCGAGATGCTAAGGGCTGGAGAGGAAGTGGTGGCAGGCCTGCTGTACACCTTGTTTAATTTATGTTGGGAATTAAAACGGGTACCGGATGACTGGTGTAAAGCAGTTATAGTACCAATATATAGAGGAAAAGGGTCACAGCGGGACTGCAAAAACTACCGTGGAATCAGCTTGCTTAGTATTGTGGGTAAACTGTATGCTAAGGTGTTAATTGAAAGACTTATGAAAGAAACTGATGGAAAAATTTGGGATGTGCAAGCGGGTTTTAGAAAGGGAATGGGGTGTACAGATCAAGTCTTTTCCATGCGCATGATTGCGGAGAAGTTTTTGGCCAAAAACCAGAAAGTTTTTTGTGCGTTCATGGACTTGGAAAAGGCTTATGACAGAGTGGACAGGAATGTATTATGGCAAACACTGAACTCATATGGGTTGAGCGCTGGTTTGATACAGGCATTAAGGTCTCTTTATAGGGACTCTAGTGCTTGTGTCAGGATCAATGGGGTCTACTCGGACTGGTTTGGCATCCAAAAAGGTGTCAGACAGGGCTGTGTAGCTTACCCTTGGCTGTTCAACCTATTTATGGACAGGTGTTTGCAAACTTTGAAAGATGAAGAATGTGGGTTAAGAATGGGCGAGTTAACCGTCAAATGCCTTTTGTATGGATCAGGATCGTGCCAAATGGAAGTCCGTAGTCTCTGCCTACCCAACTGGGTGACAGGCGTGTTTATGTTATGTATGTTTTATAGGTTTCGGGCCTTTCGCTGGGCCCCCCAACAAATTTTGATACAGGGCCACTCTAAAGCACGCTACGCCACTGATTGTATCTATAGAATAAATGATAATTTTCAACAGAAATGAAAAAAGAAGTATAATAATCAATCATTACATTTATGTTATTTTAGGAAGTTTTACACTATATTTTACACATTTATTTCTTTCGAATTGAAATTTAAAATAACAATTTTAACAATCTGGCGCCTAGTGCGCGGTTTCTCCTGGATGATTGTAGATCCAGCCTCCGAAAATAACCGCTCACTGGATACCGAAGTTGCCACGATAGGCAAATAGATTTTAGCTAGGCTATGAAGCCCGGGAAATAACCCTTTCGTGCCATCCCACATCTCCAACGCATGTAATATATGAAACTCTTCTTCTGCTTTAGTTTTATTTCTTATGTTTTGGTGCGTTACTTCTTTACGGTAGTTTCATATGTCACCTTCAGTATTATCGCATTTTCTGAATACATCTACTAAACTATACCGAAATACAAGCAGTTGAGTAACCGTTCATCCATCAACATCAATGTTTCAGAAAAGTGATTGTAACGAAATACGAAGTACCGTAAGCCGATAAAATAATTTTCAATACAAAATAACTATTACTCTAAAAAACTGTACTTAAGTTATTGATTAAGTTAAAGCTCAAACAATATAATTATTAATAAAAAAAATAATAAAACCATTCCAATCAATTTTCAACATTTTGTTTTTTAACTCACTACCACAACACAAATAAACCTCAATTTTAGATAAAAAAAAAAAATCAAGATTGAAAATGCATAAGTTCAAGTATATTGAGTCGAGAGTACAATTTATGTTTCGACTGAAAGACCTTTCAATGTTTGCTTTTCTTTAGTACCAGTGATTTTCTGCTAAATACCTCTAACTTTAAAAATTTAGCATCTAATTTTCAGTTTTTTTTTGGCATATTTCTTTTCGGCGATATAGATCGTGATAATCTTCGCACTTTAATATACGGAATACTCAAGTTGGTTTCGAAACCTTTGACGCACCAAACATTACATAAAATTTCGCTAATGAAAAACCATATTATGAACGATATATCGATGTTGAAGGAATTGATGCTATCGTTTTCACCCTAACTACCTAAGTGACAAGGGCATGCAATTTGCTAAACGACCTGACGCATACGAAGCACCGCCTGGCGGCAAAAAAAGTATCGGAAACCCTGATTCTATATTGTCTAAATATAAGTAGGTAGGTATAGATAGTCTAAATATAAGTAGGTAGATATAAATATAAGTAGGTAGGTATAGATAGTCTAAATGTAAGTAGGTAGATATAAAATATAAGTAGGTAGGGTAGTATTTAAATCGCAGTTGCATTCTGCAGGCTGCTGCCATGTTTGGCACTATAGGTCAGCCAATTGGGATGGGATGCGGTCTTTCTTTACATCCTACCCTTGGGGGCGGGTTTGCTTCTCGCCGGACGATCCCAACGTTCTTGCGGATTCTGTCGCTGATGTGTTGGGTGATTTTTATTCCTTCCTTGTGGTGCTCATTGGAGGCAAATCTCAGCCATGGTTTGGTCGCTCCTGTAAAATAGCATCATACTATAAGCAGGAGTGCTACTAAGCCTGGGTTGACGCATCAGCGTCCGGGGTAAACACCAGCGCTCTATAAATGAAGTATAATTACGCCTCTAGGTCCTTCAAAAGAGTCATTGCCAAGGCAAAGTCAGAGCACATAAGCAGAATTGGCGAGAAACTAGTTCGCCTTCCTTCTGGAACCCGTGCATTCTGGTCTCTCGCCAAGGCTGTCCAGGAGAATTTCTGTCAGCCATCTCTTCCATCTCTGCACAGGGAGGACGACTCACTGGCCCATACCGCAAAGGAGAAAGCCGATCTTCTAGGCTCTTTCTTTTCGTCCAACTCGACTCTCGATGATGGGGGGGAGTACGCCGCCGACTATCCCGCGGTGTGAGTGCTCCATGCCGGAAGTGCAGTTCACACAGCGCTCGGTTCGCAAAACACTCCTCTCCCTGGACATCCGCAAGTCGAGTGGGCCTGACGGAATCCCCCCAATTGTGCTGAGGACGTGTGCTCCAGAGTTGGCACCGGTTTTAACGCGTCTTTTCCGGTACTCCTACTTCTTAGGCGTAGTCCCAAAATCATGAAAGACGGCTTTCGTCCACCCGATCCCTAAAAAAGGCGACCGCTCAGACCCGTCCAACTACCGGCCTATCGCCATCACTTCCTTGTTCTCCAAAACAATGGAGTCCATTGTAAACTGCCAGCTCATGAGGTACCTTGAGGGTCACCAGCTGATTAGTGACCGCCAATATGGTTTTCGCCGTGGTCGGTCAGCTGGTGATATTCTGGTCTACCTAACTCACAGATGGGCGGAGGCAGCAGAGTCCAAGGGGGAGGCATTGGCCGTTAGTTTGGACATTGCGAAGGCTTTCGATCGGGTTTGGCACAAAGCGCTTCTTTCGAAGCTCCCATCCTATGGGCTTCCCGAGAAATTGTGCGATTGGATCACCAGCTTTCTTGCAGATCGGGACATCAAGGTCGTTGTAGACGGTGCCAGCTCCGATTGCAAGCCTATTAATGCTGGTGTTCCACAAGGCTGCGAGCTATCGCCAACGCTGTTTCTTCTGCATATCAATGATATGTTGCAAACCTGTAACATTCATTGCAATGAGATGACAGCACTGGTGATGCTCTTTACACCGGCCGAGCCAATATTTCTCGGGAAAACGTCTCCGAGTGCCGGGACAAACTTGTGTCTGAAGTCGAGTCTTTGCTGAACAGAGTCTCGGATTGGGGGCGAATAAATCTAGTCCAGTTTAACCCCCAGAAGACACAAGTTTGCGCGTTAACCGCTAAAAAGAACCCCTTTGTCGTATCTCCTCAGTTTCAAGGCACTCCCCTTGTTGCCTCAGCCAGTATCGGAATCCTCGGCTTCGACATATCGAGTGACGTGCAGTTTCGTGGTCACTTGGAAGAGAAGGCCAAATTGGCCTCTAAAAAGCTTGGCGTGCTCAGCAGAGCGGGACAGTATTTCATGCCGGCACACCGCCTGCAACTTTACAAGGCGCAGGTTCGGCCGCACATGGAATACTGTTCCCATCTCTGGGCTGGGGCTCCCCAGTACCAGCTCCTTCCACTTGACCGCATCCAGCGCAGAGCGGCTCGAATCGTCGACGACCAAGTGCTTTCCGATCGGCTCGATTCACTGGCTTTGCGAAGAGATGTTGCATCTCTGCATTTTCTTTCGCATATACCATGGAGAGTGCTCTGAGGAATTGTTCGGATTAATCCCAGCCGCCAAATTTCGTGAACGCACTACGCGGTAAACGTCCCGATACCATCCACACCATCTGGATGCTTGGCGGTCCACCACTGTACGTTTCAAGAGGAGTTTTCTTCCGTGTACAACCTCTCTGTGGAATAGTTTACCACCAGCGATTTTTCCGGACCGATACGACCTGGGGACCTTCAAGAAAAGAGCGTACTCCTTTCTAAAGGGCCGGCAACGCACCTGCAATTCCCCTGGTGTTGCGGTTGATCATGGGCGGCGGTAGTCACTTAACATCAGGTGAGCCGCACGCTCGTTTGCCCCCTCTTCTATAAAAAAAAGTTATATATGATATACCTTTTTTTACAGTAAATTGTACAGTTATTAGGAAATTCGGAACCGAAATAGTTTTTAAGCTCCGGGAATTTTGGTATACTTGTCTTTAATGGAACCGTAAATCCACGGACCGGAAGTTTTGATCAATAATATTACAATCAGTGAAGAAGCAAGCAATAGTACCTACTCGAGGTAAACCAAGTAATAGTTTTCAAAGAAATGAATATTTGATCTTTTTATGGAAATTAGGAATCAATAAATATCTATAATATTTGAATTCAATCAGCATTCTTATTTCTGGAAAGATTTTTTTTATAGAAAGGTGGTGACAAACGAGCGCACAGCCCATCTGATGGTAAATGGATGCTGTGGCCCATAGACATCAACGTTTATCTTCGATTAAGAATCTAGTTGCAGATGCGTTGTTACCCCTGAGAACTACGATGAAATCCTCGTTTCCAGTAAAAAGGTTCTCTACACTCACCATACGAAACACAGCAGCATTAAACTGCTATTTTATGGTAACTGGTATTCTGTGAGGGCATGGTCCTGCCTCGGTCGAGCCGACCCATTCATGCTACAACCATAATATAGCTGCAGATATAGAACCACGATATTGAAGCGACGTGCAGTGACAGATTCACAAGCTCAGCCATAGTTTTTCTTTCGGACTTGGTTTGATCCCGACTGACCCGAGCACTCAGCTAATATATTTCCTCAACTGTGCTGGCGTCTGCGTACCGATTGATACCAGCCATAAGCAGGTCATTAAAGTGCAGCAGAAATAAATTTGCGGAGAGAACGGTCCCCTAAGTGCTTTGGTATTAGCGCCATAGGCTCGGAAGCTGCCTTTATTAACACTTCACTTAAAAAGTATTTTACCCAGCCAATGGATGGACCACACGCTGGAAGCTTAAGCGATACTCTAAAAACTAGCCTAAAAGGCTAGCGTGGCAGACCTTGTCAAAGACCTTGAGACACCAATGGAAACAGTTATTGCTTCACCATTTTTCTCTGAAGCTTCGCCTCTTTTGCGTGTAGTACAAAAATTGTCCGACCGATTATGTTGGAAAAATTTAACGATCATACTAACGGTTGTATTGTCGTTCACTGAGGAGGCTGATCTGTTATATAAGTATGCCTTAAGGTGGACCTTCAATATACGCTCCATAATCTTGCAAAGTAATTATGATTGTCCAATTTTTAGCATGGGCTGCATGGCGCTTTTGTTTTTGCTCAGACTACACATTAGACAGCTTCCAGGATTTAGCCACTATTCCAGTCCATAATAAGCGACGGAACCATCGTGAAAACAGGAATAAACTCAGGTCAACTAGCCGTTATGCGATATAGTCCACTAGCTTAAAGATTTAAAGACCTCCTTGTTAATGAAGTTAGTTGAGGCGGTTCGTTGTTGTCAGATGGTGCAGATGCTTGTGTTTTGGTTGTCAATTTGCCAACGCGTTGGCGTTGCAACAGTAGACTTCCAGCATAGAAAACCTAAAACAAACCTAAAATTAACCAAAATAAATGTCTTCGAAAGTTTCTTAGAGGTGTATTATTACCTAAGAGTCACTTTTTAATTGAAATTTCACGTGACTATATAAATCGACATATCGCAGCAGACGAAGTTAAAGATAAACGAAGTCAAAGATAGTGAGCGATTATTAAGATAATGGCAGCCAATTCCTCAGTGCGGTGCTCCTTATTTTGTGGGTGCGGTGTGTATAGATTCTTGTTGGTAAGTATTTTTTTATCAATTTCATTACACAACGCGGATGCTTAAAATGATTTAAAAGTATTTTTCAGTTGTAGTGGATAGTCTTGAAAAAGCGGTATATTTTAAAACGAAGTCTATATATCATAACTATAACATCATATACAGTCCGAATAGATCGGCTCAACCAGGGAAGAAACACAGAGATTGTCCACTCGTACGGAATACCAGCGTTTTAGGTACAACAGTATACTATACTGCTACTAAGTTTCGTATGGTGGTAAAGTTGCCTTAAACATAAGAGTTAGAATAAAACTATTATTTACGGATTTTATCCCGACGTTTCGGGTGCTTTACAGCACCCATGGTCACGGGGGGACTGAGATGTTTGACGTCCCAATGTCATAGTTAGTCCGGCTACCTTCAGTTTTTTTTTTTAATATTAATTTTTGGTCCGATTTACGCAAAACGAGCTTATAGTATCATGAAGTCTTGCAGTGGTATGCTTGGGTTTGGGTTTAATTTTGTTAATTATAGGATCCCAAGCAGATGGTAGCACCCAACCATCTTCTCTATTGAAATTTGGATGTTTTTTAATTTCAATAGCCTCGCGTATCATCCTTGGTAGGAATCGGTGTTCTTTTGCGAGAATTTCTGGTTTATCAAATCTAATGTAATGGTGGGGACGATCTTGAACATGTTCGCAGACTGCAGACTTCCCGGAGCGTCGGTGCTTCACATCAGCTATATGTTCCTTCACGCGGGTTTTTATAGATCTCTTTGTTTGACCTATGTAAGAGAGACCACATTCACAATCTAGCTTGTACACACCTGCATCTTGTAGAGGAATATTACATTTGATGGATGGTATAAATTGACTAATCTTCTTCAGCGGTTTGTAGTATGTCTTAATGGACGCTCGCTTCAAGATGTAGCCAATCTTGTCCGTGACTCCTCTGACATACGGTAGTAGAGCAGGCGCGCGCTCGACTGTGGCCGGCTGCACTCGTTCACTGTGACGTAGGCGCGGGACCCGAAGCTTGTTGTCTTGCAATACTTGCTTGACGTGCTGAAGCTCCGCGGCCAGATGTTTTCTGTCACAGATCCCTCGTGCTCTCTGAAATAAAGATTTACCATTTAGATATCGGTTGGTATGGGTATGGGTGAGTGAGATAAAAGACCTACATCTCGCTTACAATGAAACTATGGTCAGTTTTGATGTTCAGTCACTATTTACATGCCTACCCATTGTGGACTGCATCTCAATTGTAACTAGGAAGCTAGAAGAAAATAACATGCCTCAAGAATATGCAATACTACTTGAACATTGCCTCACATCTGGCTATCTATTGTGGAAGGAGGAGTTCTACAAGCAAGTAGATGGTGTGGCGATGGGCTCACCTGTGTCTTCCATAGTCGCCGACATATTCATGGAGGACTTTGAGGAGAAAGCCCTTCTTACTGCTCCTGTAAATCCAAGGTTCTACAAGCGGTACGTAGACGACACTTTCACAATTTTACCATCTGACAAAGTAACTGCATTTTTTAGACCACCTTAACTCCATAAACTCTAAAATACAATTCACAATGGAGTTAGAGACAAATAATTCTTTAGCCTTCCTAGATGTTTTAGTCATCCGAAATCCTGATAACACTATTGGTCACACTGTGTATAGGAAAAAGACCCATACCAACCGATATCTAAATGGTGAATCTCACCATCACCCTTCACAGTTAGCTACCGTGGGTAAATCTTTGTTTCAGAGAGCACGAGGGATCTGTGTACGTCAAGCAAGTATTGCAAGACAACAAGCTTCGGGTCCCGCGCCTACGTCACAGTGAACGAGTGAAGCCGGCCACAGTCAAGCGCGCGCCTGCTCTACTACCATATGTCAGAGGAGTCACGGACAAGATTGGCTACATCTTGAAGCGAGCGTCCATTAAGACATACTACAAACCGCTGAAGAAGATTAGTCAATTTTTACCATCCATCAAATGTAATATTCCTCTACAAGATGCAGGTGTGTACAAGCTAGATTGTGAATGTGGTCTCTCTTACATAGGTCAAACAAAGAGATCTATAAAAACCCGCGTGAAGGAACATATAGCTGATGTGAAGCACCGACGCTCCGGGAAGTCTGCAGTCTGCGAACATGTTCAAGATCGTCCCCACCATTACATTAGATTTGATAAACCAGAAATTCTCGCAAAAGAACACCGATTCCTACCAAGGATGATACGCGAGGCTATTGAAATTAAAAAACATCCAAATTTCAATAGAGAAGATGGTTGGGTGCTACGATCTGCTTGGGATCCTATAATTAACAAAATTAAACCCAAACCCAAGCATACCACTGCAAGACTTCATGATACTATAAGCTCGTTTTGCGTAAATCGGACCAAAAATTAATATTCAAAAAAAAAACAAGGTAGCCGGACTAACTCTGCCATTGAGACGTCAAACATCTCAGTCCCCCCGTCGACCATGGGTGCTGTAAAGCACCCAAAACGTCGTGATAATAATAAAAATAAATTAAAGTAATTAAACGCGATAAAATCCGTAAATAATAGTTTTATTCAATGTGTAGTGTTCGCGTAAATTTAAGAAATCATTATAAGAGTTAGACTCACAGTCTCACATAGATTTCTTTTCAAAACAAGTTACTATTAATTATCATTGCTATAATAATAACAATAACGTCCGTCCAGATCAAATTACGGTCGCGGCGGTCAGTCTCAAGGGAGACTGGCTAGTCTGCCAGATGGCTATATCTGCGCAGGACAGGACTGTAGTTTTAACACAAGTCTGTACGCAAACACAAATTTACTTTCTATACAGTTACTACCATAGTCAGATAGGAATGCTATCCGATACGATCGGAGAAGGACCAACGGCTTTAAGTACCCTCCGCTGCAAGGTTTTTTTTATAGGATAGGGTGACAAATGAGCACACAGTCCACCTGGTGGTAAGTGATTGCTGTGGCCCATAGACATCTACATCTATCCTCTATTACGAATCAAAATGCACATGCGTGGTCACCCGTGAGGACTAAGAAGGAATGCCTCGTTTCCAGTAAAAAAGGTCTCCGGTTCTTTACACTAACCATCCGAAACACAGCAGCATTAATCTACTATTTTACGCTGGTATTCTGTGTGAGCGTGGTCCTTCCCCGGTCGAGCCGACCCATTCGTGCTACAAATATACTACAAATATAACTGCACCATGGCTCTACCACGTATAAGAACAAGCTTGAATTTATAATGTAATCTAAAATGTGCTCCCTGAGGCGGTGTACCTGTTGGACACAACAATGTTTGGATCGAAATTTGACACATTGAAAATGGCCACTAGAAGGCAAATCAATTTGGATGGTAAGGCTTTAAAAACCTTGTTATTAATACCATAAGTTTCCAGGGTCTGAGATTTTTTATGATGATTTTAACTTCATCGAAGGTAACGGGCGTGAGCGGATCAGCCGTTGGTGTTAAGTTGGTTACGTTAGCCGCTTCCTTGTTTACTTTATTCAGGTGAACGGGGTCGACAGGCAGAGTGCTGAGAGAGCATTGGCTCTTGATGCTATCCACCATGCATTCGGTCTTTTCTGAGTCATCAAACGAGAACGACCATCAGATCTAACTAATGGGGGCATCAAACAACATTTTTTGATTTTATAGCTCTCACTAGCTGCCAAAAGGCAGTATGTGAAGGCAAGATATTCTGCATCAGTTTGTCCCATCGTGTATCCCTGAGGCGGGTGTTTGTGCTATAGATTACTGTATATATACTACAGAAATTGTGCTTACCTTGGTATGTGTTGGAATGATGGCCCACAACTGCGAGATCCGTGTGGTGTCGGTTTTTCAAAGAATTGTTGGGTAAGTTTGGCCGCCGCGTCCACATGTTGGGCGCGCGTTTAGTTTGCTACAATCTCACAGAGTGATTGCTCGCACCTGATTTAAATTTTATAATTATGTATCGTAGCTAGTGTCTACAAAATGGCAATAATAATGACTGAAAATTGTTTGCGTTAGTTATTGTTCTGAGGCTGTGAATAAATAAACAGCGGCAGCTGTTAGCGCCTCAATATCCGTTTAAATAAATTCGTCCGCACATTGGTCTGCCTGAACCGAAGCAAACTGAACGACCTTCAACGTGTGGACGCCATCACAAACTCTTGGCATTGGCCAAGAGTTTGTGATGGCGTTGATTTGCCACTCTATTCGCCACTATGTTGGCCAACTTTTAGAGCCGTCGTTACGAATGTATGAATGATTTTATTAGCTTGAGCGAAAAGAAACTGGAACTCCACATTACAAGTGGATAAAGCGACAATTTGTAAAAGAATTTTTATATTTTTTAAAACGATTTTCAGCGCAAGCAGTGGATGCTTTAGTCCTTGTTCCGGCTCTTTGACAACATCACACAAAAAACTACAAGTTGTACTCGAAGCAGAGAATCATAAATTAACCAAATCTACAACTTTCTAACAACTAAACTAATTCTTCAAACTACTTATTAAAGATTGTCAATAATACCTTAAGGGTTAATAAGAATCATAAGATTTCCATCCATTTTTGCTAAATAACGCGGTATAAAAACTTGAAATTCACAGGGATGGAGCCGCCGCATACCGCGAAAAACTAAAAACTTAAATTATCACACATCAATCAGTGCCAAGAAAGCTGGCTGTGTTTCTTCCGTAAACGACTATTACATGGCTTTTAAGCAAGAAAAGAACTAGCCTTTTTATCACCAGCAGTTACGACCACTCGCGGTTACACTAAGAAACTTCACGGTACCGTGCAGCAAATGACACAAATATTGGTTGGGCTGAAAAGTTCGTATCGTCTCTATGAGATGGCGCCACTAGAATAAAATCCATATCATTTTTAGGTAGTACCAACCTTCAAAAGAAACGTGTATAAATTTGACAGCTGTCTGATTATTAGTTTGTGAGATACAGCATTTTGAGTGAAGCAACTTTTGTTATTTTGAAAAAAATGGATAAAAAGGAATGTCGTGTTTTAATGAAACACTATTTTTTGATGAAAAAAAGTGCTGCTGATACCAAAAAGTGGCTTGATGAGTGTTATCCGGACTCTGCGCCGGGCGAAGCAACCATTCGTAAGTGATTTGCCAAATTCCGTACAGGCCATATGAGCACCGAATACGATGAACGCAGTGGACGTCCAAAAGAGGCTATTACGGACGAAAACATAAAAAAAATCCACAAAATGATTTTGGAAGATCGTAAATTGAGGTTGATTTGTATAGCTGGCACTCTAAAGATATCAAAGGAACGTGTTGGACATATCGTTCATGAATATTTGGGTATGCGAAAGCTATGTGCAAGGTGGGTGCCGCGCGAGCTCACAATCGACCAAAAACAAGAACGTGTAGATGCTTCAGAGCAATGTTTGGAGCTGTTCAACCGCAATAGAAGTAAATTTTTGCGTCGATATGTGTGACAATCGATGAAACATGGATCCACCACTACACTCCGGAGTCCAGTCGGCAGTCATCTGAATGGACTGCACGCGATGAACCGAATCCAAAGCGTGGAAAAACTCAACAGTCGGCCGGTAAGGTTATGGCGTCCGTATTTTGGGATGCACATGGAATAATTTTCATCGACTATCTTGGAAAGGGAAAAACCATCAACAGCGACTATTATATAGCGTTATTGGAGCGTTTGAAGGATGAAATCGCGAAAAAACGGCCCCATTTGAAGAAGAAGAAAGTGTTGTTTCATCAAGACAATGTGCCGTGTCACAAATCGATGAAAGCGATGACAAAATTGCATGAATTGGGCTTCGAATTGCTTCCGCATCCACCGTATTCTCCAGATTTGGCCCCCAGCGACTTTTTCCTGTTCTCAGATCTCAAGAGAATGCTCGCTGGAAAGAAATTTAAAGCCGATGAGGAAGTAATCGCCGAAACAGAGGCCTATTTTGAGGCTAAACACAAATCGTACTACAAAAATGGTATTGAAAAGTTGGAAGATCGCTATAATCGGTGTATCGCCCTCGATGGCAACTATGTTGAATAATAAAATCGAATTTTGCCAAAAAAATGTGTTTTTCTATAAAACGATACGAACTTTTCAGCCCAACTGTTATACAGTCATCTCTTAAAGACTCATATTTGCGCCGCTTACTTAGTTCCGCTGCCTCTGATGCCGCCCTGGCTCTAAACGAGATACCCCTGAGATGAGAGGCTACTAAAGTGCCTACGCATATAGCATCCCACACTAGGGCCCAAGGTACCAAAGTTAATAACTTCGGGTGCCAACGTGTCTAAATATTTCATAAGGCTTTTTAAAACCAAGCGAACATTTATACAATAGCTCATCGTATAACATTATTCAAAGAACCGTGAAGCGACAACCTACTAGTACTTTTCTTACACGAATTTCCGGTTGCTCTCGTTTCTCGATCGTACTCCACTCCCCCATACACCGCTCGAGGAAGTCTTACTGTACAGTCAATCTTGTACAGCTCGAGGACCCCCTTTGCCCTTTGTAACCGAGTCAAATGCCTTTTTGTAGTCTATCCAGGCGGCAGAAAAGTTCCGACGGTTGCGTTTCACCACTTTGCCAACGACTTATCATTATTATTATACCTAATAGATAAACATGTTCAATAAGTTCACTGCAAATCTCGATGGCCGTGGGACACGATAGATAGCTCATTTGGTTAGAGCATCGGCATGGATCGCTTAGGTCGTGGGTTCAAACTCCAACCGATGTCAGCTGATTTTTCGAATATCTCATTAAATGTTTAAATATTTATTAATTTAGTTGGTCTTTACTATGGGCATGTAAATTCAAGCTCAAAATGTACCTACTCTGTTAAGTTGTTCTAAGATCTAAATAGGTCATTGCGAGACTCTTACTGCAAGACCAAGACCAAGAACAAGACTGGGGGCGCAATAACAAGACCAAGACCAGGTGTATTGGCGCAAGACCAAGACAGACTAAGTCTCGTGCTGTTCTTGCATTTGGGCAACACTATTCGGAATGGCTGAAGCGATTGTGATGCAACTGTACGAACAGATACAGACCAATGCCTGGAGAGATCTAGACTATATTTTATTCGGTAATATTTTAGGGAAAAAGAATAAATATTTAGAAGTATATTTATTTCTTCATCTTTCAAAAAATTTTTGAAAGAGAGGTAAATAAAACGATATGTGAAATAAGAATAGAATGGGAGTTGGTCGAGCAAGTAGATGTGTTTGTATTCTCAACTAGGAGTATTCTGTGGTTTGTATATTTGGGATGTGTATTCAGCAGGGATGGGAGTTACGATAAGGATATAAAACGATGAGTGAACGCGGGAAATAGAGTAAATGGGGCTCTACTTCACACACTCTATTGTAAAAAGTCACAATGTGTCAAAAAAGGCCGTATGGCAATTCACAATGCTGTGTTAGTCCCTACTTTAACGTATGCTAGTGAAACTTAGGTGTGGCAGAAGAAGCTCGAAGAGTAGAATAAATGCAATAGAAATGCGGTCGTTACGGAGTATGTTAGAGCTGAATCTGAGTGATAGGGTGATAAATTGTGTGATAAAAGAACAGTTTCGTTTGCAAGATGATGTTGTGACCAAGATTAAGAAAGGAATGCTTCGGTGGTTTGGTCATGTAGAATGAATGAATGAGGAAAGAGTGGCAAAGCAAATTTATGTTGCTAAAGTGAACGGAAGAGTCGGAAAGGGACGTCCTAGGCGAAAGTTTATCGACCAAATTGGCGATATATTGAAAATGGGAAAAATTAAGAGTACCCTTAACCGATGAGCATGCGTAGGTATATGGATGTGGAGGAGGCGCGAGAGGTATGTTAGGATCGTGCTAAATGGAAGTCTGTAGTCTCTGCCTACCCCTCTGTGTGACAGGCATGTTTATGTTTTTATGTTACTTTTTTATTTCTTCATCATCATCAACCTATAAATGTGTACTGCTGGACGTAGATCTATCCGGTTATAGGGAGGACTATCGTCACGCTGGGCAGGCGAATTAACATTCGCAGTGCCAGACGCTCGAAACTTTGACGCCTTTGAGTATTGCTCAAAATTTGACGCTGTAAACTGTTAACGTAAACGATATAGTTTAACCGCCATCTATCGGAAACCATAACATTATTCTGATTTGCAATTCACATAGTCGCCTCTTACGACAGCCACGGCATGTTATGGGGTGATGGTATTCTTTACGCTAATATGATTTCATCATTATGTGCATTAAATACGTTTATTGCTCAATAAATTGCATATTTAGAGGATAAGGTCTTCATGACATAAAATCAATAACCGCGTTTAAATAATTCAATTAGCCTTTGATCTATATAGAGAGTAGATGTACGTTGTAAGCAATTAAATTAAGTCTTTTCGCTTAGCTGATTTATTATCACTGCATCAGTTAGAGAAAACTTTATTCTTGGAAGGCGATCAGTGTCATTTTTGTGTTTTAATTTTGTGTGTTTCTGCTCTCCATTGTTTCCTACTTCAGTATGTACAAATATTAAATCTTATCGTATGTAATGTTTTGCCTGTAAGTTATGTTTAGTCGACATTTATCTAAGAAACTTGTAAGTATAATATAGTTTATATAAGTGTATAAACTATGTACTTAATATATATATATACGAGCACGCAGGAATAAAAATACTTATATATTTTGTTTAAAAAATGTCATTACTTATATTGCTTACTAAATTGTTTGATGTTAGCTTAATTCATGTTATTTATACGTACATTTACCGTATAGCAATTTGGAATATTCGTGGGTTTTTCTAAATATATTCTATATTTATTTTGTCAAATACCGTTAAAACAGTTATCCTTTTAATAACTCTTGAATTAATATTATCTTATTATATCTAAACATATAAGTACCTCGTTTATTTTTAAACGAAACTGTTTAAATTATGTTATAAATTATATTTAAGATGTATCTACCACGCTTTTTCCTGGCAATTATAAAGAAGTGGTGAGTTTGTAAATTAGTGACCTTATAAAATATTTACGCTCATAAATCCTCTTAATTCACAGAAAAACAGTAACTGTAAAGTTATGTATGATTCGTGAATCTTTATTTTAATTTATAGGTTATTATAAAGTTACTGAGAGAAGCTCTGATTGTTATAGATAAAATGTTCGCATCTCTATTTGAGGCGGCACGGAATTCTCCGTTCCACGGACCACTTACTCCCGCAGCGTGTGAAGCCTCCGCACTCACCGAAGTACAACCAATGCAGGTAATACATATATTTTTTTAAACTGTATGCTGTTGACCCTGCGACCTTTACTGCTTCATCGAAATAGACTCGTGAGTGAGGACACACGAGCTATTGTGTGCAACGATCCTGCCGTCGGCGAGGCCGACTCGCCGACTGCCGAGGCACCTCGGCTCCTGCTTTTGGAGAGAGGCTCCTCTAGCTGTGGGGGGAGGGGCTCGATGTGATTCCAGGGTCCCTCTGAAGGAGGTACGAACTTCGGATCGAACCACTATCGTAAAGAGGGGAAACGGGTCGGAACTAAAAACGCCCCGTATCGCGGTTGTTAGTAATAAATATACATTTTTGTTTCAATTTAATACTAAAGCTAAAGCGGGGAATTCACTAGACGGACATGCCCACGCTCTGTTTGTACGGGTATGTCTCTCGCCGCAATGTCCTTACTTTGTTTAGACCGGCTACGTGATTAGTTGTGCGTGGACATTAAGATGACAACCTAGACTTTTAATGGTTATTATTTATTTATTCTTAATTGAATGCAAAGAATGGTATAAAAATAGAAATAAGTTTAGCCATATCAATTTACATAAAGAGTTAGAAATTGATGACCTGTACAATTACTTGTGCATGGATGTAGAGTCGTATAAACTCTTCCCAGAATAATTTATTATCATTAAAATTCATTGCAAATTAAAAATCTCCTAAGTTATTTAAATAATAATAAAAACCCGTCTGCACCGGTTGCTGTCGCTCTTGTGTCTGTGAACAGACAGCCCGCAGTAAACATTCACGTTCAGGTATGTCTGCGTCCGCGCACACAAAATGAGATCGCGCGGACGTTCAATCTGCCAGATAGACTGCGACGGTCCTACACTATAAATTTTTGCACAGACCGATCTATTATAAGAAGTTTCGATCTAAGAAGTCCGGCAGGCATGTCTGCAGACATTCTCGTGGGCAAGTCCGTCTAGTGAATTCCCCGCTTAAAGCAATGACTACAATTTGCTTCTGCATGCCACGTGCCGCTAATGGCATGCGTACCATAGGTAAATGCTTCCTGATGGAAACTATTGCCATGTTTTTTTTATAAATTTGATATTTAATAGTAGGAATCTATGGTTGGAAGTTGGAGCGGACTCTCGTAGCTTCTGTAAGGTTATTTGATTGCCTCATTGTTATAATGGTCGTAAATGTCACTGGTGATAATGACGCCCCAGGTTCGAGTCCCTAGTCGAGCCAAAATCAATTATTGGATTTTTTATATCACAAAATTTTCAGCAGCAGCCCGGAGTAAGTAAGTTGCCGGTATTTTACTCTCGTGCCTCGGAAAGCACGTAAAGCCGTAGGTACTGCACCTGTTCTATCTCAGGTCGTGTTAGATTGGCGTCCAATTGGACTACGATAGTGAGAGAATAGAGAGTGCAGCTATGCTTAGGCATACACTCGTGCAGTATAATCCTGTCCCATGCAGATGGCTAGTCTAGGTTGGTCGCTGTGACCGAAATTCGATCTGGAGGACATTATTATTCACATACATAATCAATTAAATACTTAGTATTAGTAACAAAGAGGTCCTAGTTTTTAATTTTGTTTCAAATCCAAATGAGTTTCTCTGCAGGCTTGTAGTTGTTATTGCTTAGAAACAGATAACAAATACCTATTATATCTTTTTAATATAAGGTGCGTAATGTATTGTATAAATAACAATTTTAGAATGCCATAACATCGTCCTCTGAAGCTGCACCGAACTACTCTTGCGAATTTGGCTCTGCTAAATATTTTGCATTATGCGGTGTCGGAGGTTTACTATCATGCGGTAAGTTTTTTTAAATTTCTATATCCAGTACCTACTCATATTTTTATTTAAATGCATTAAGTTAGATTAAGATTTTAATTAGAAGAATTTATGTTACGTTTTTTGAATATAGATAGTACTCTATAAATTTAATTTAATTTGGATATTTAAAGTTAAGTCTAACCAACTTCTACTTTTACTATTTAGAATACATTCTAGTTGTTCTCTTGAGCTATGGTATCTTCCTTAGTCTAGTTAAATTATGTATTTAACTTTAATTCCGCATGGTGGCAGAGTAAGGGAATCCTTCGCCCCATTTCGTCCCGTGGATGCCATAAGAGGTGACTATGAGTTACGGCTTCCGATAGATGGCGGTGTAATAACCATAGGCTAAGCGCTTGCTGTAAACTTCACAGTACGCGAACAACCCGGTTCGATACCCGCCAGCACCAATTAAATCGTTAATTGCAATTTTAAGTGCTGATGTACCACGTGCTCGGCGGTGAAGGAAAACATCGTGAGGAAACCTTCATGTCTGAGAAATAAGAAAAATAATATCTCGAAGACATGTATAGTCCGCCACGTATTCGGCAGCGCGGCGCACATTTCCGTGCCCTAAAACGCTCTCAGAAATGAGAGGACGCCTGTTGTGCCCAGCAGTGGGACGTATATAGGCCGTAACTTTAACTTTTACGTCAGACGTAAAATACCTGCATAGTCATAGGTACGAGACGCGGTACTGCCATCGTCAATCCTCCTACCAAGTGACGATTGAGGAAAATGGTACGGGCTGATGTGGAAGAAAATTAGGAAACCACTTTTATAAAATTTACAGCTTGCATAATATCAGATATAATTTTATTAATTTTTAAAATTAACTTTAGGCCTAACACACACGGCAGTAGTACCGTTGGATCTCGTGAAATGTCGTCTGCAGGTTGACTCTAAGAAATACAAGAATGTGATGAACGGTTTCAAGTTAAGTGTAAGAGAAGAAGGCGTGCGAAGTCTTGCTAAGGGTTGGGCTCCGACACTTATCGGATATTCTTTACAGGTAAGTACTCGTATATTATTGTATTTTTCATTAAATTGATACATGGTAGAGCCACGTTGCAGCTATATTAGTTGTAGCGCGAATGGGTCGACTCACCCGGGGTAGGATCATGCCCTAACAGAATACCAGTGTAAAATAGCAGCTGAATGCTGCTGTGTTTCGTATGGTGAGTGTAGAGAACCAGAGAACCTTTTAACTGGAAACAAGGCATTCCATCTTAGTACTCAGGGGTGACAACGCATCTGCATTTTGATTCTACATGGAGGATATATGTAGATGTCTATGGTCTATGGGCCACAGCATTCACTTACCATCGGGTACAAAGAATAATTTCATAAATTTTTAAAAATATAAATAAACTTCAATAATTATTATCGTACCTGATTGGAACTGACATGGTAACATAATAGGCTTTAGGCGGTAAATGTATATTCTATCAGTTAATAAGGAAATGAACCGCCTCGATTTGTTAACCTCCGTTTCATAGTGTAGGGTGTAGGCCTATGTAAAATACATTTAAAAAAAAGCTGAATTGAGAAACGATGACAATAATTAAAATCAATTCATTTGTTGTTTAAGACTTAATTACCTATTATTAAAAAAATGAAGGACCCAACCCAACTGCACTGATCATTATTATTCTTATTCGTGTTAGAGCCGCGCCCCAGAGTATGGGTGCAGCACAAATGGATCAATTATACACAAGAGTCACGCTTGCACACACAGACACTAGTTTAAAATTAGTGTTGTGCTTCGTATGGTAAAGCCTTAGACTGTTTACTGGTAACAAGCCATTTTCTTCTTAGTTTTCAGGGGTGACAACGCATCTAAATTTCAATGCTTAGACTCGAGAATAACTGTAGGTAAAGTGTTTGATCCTTTGTAACCCATAATTCTATAAAAATAATTAATGTAAATTTGAATAGAATGCTATTCAAGCAATTATTTTACGTTTTGCAAGCATGGTTTTGCAATTATACCCAATAGTGTTAACTATGACACAGAAACCATCCTGATACTTCGCACTTCAATATGCGTCAAGAGCTAGAGGTGGTCACGGTGCTGTAGTGGTGGTGTAAGAATTAATATCTACTTGGTCTTCAATTTCGTCCGGTGATTGTCGTAAGAGGCGATAGAGACAGATAAACCAGGTGATGTGATGTGAGGTCCAGCATCTGTTTGAAACCAGCGTAAAAACCAGTTTAATACTGCTGTGTTTCGTATGGTGAGAGTTGAGAATCGGAGACCCTTTGAACAGTAAACAAGGCATTCCCTCTAGACTTAGGGGTTTCAAGATTGCATATTGGGAGATTGATTTCTTGCATCCATTTATCATCAGATGGACTATGCGCTCGATTGTCACACTTATTCTAATAAAAAAGGGCTCAAAATAATTAAAAAAACTATCTATAAGAGGAGAGTATAAGCCTCCCCCTAGGGGAGAACAGGTCGACACTAAACATTCTTTCATACAAATTTATATATGCCGCAGATTTATGATAATATCAGGTTTTTGATCAAAAACCTATATCACGAACGAACAGTAGAGACTAAACATACTTTCATAGAAATTTATATATGTCGCAGGTTTATGATAATATCAGGTTTTTGATAAAACCTAGGTTTTTGATCAAAAACCTGATATTATAGAACCGGAAGACGACAGTTTCTAAAATATGATGAAGTAAATAATGCTACCTATATCTAAATTAGTAAATTGGTTTAATTTTAATAATTTGCATTTAAATGGCACTAGAAGGCTAGAACTAAATGTATGCAATTCATAACTCCAAATGTCAAACAAGTAAATACCTACTAGTGTAATTTTAAATAGGGAGGAGCTGAGTCTCGTCGATACCATCATTTTTCTTTGAATCACACTAGACGCGAAGCTATAAGAGACTCATATATCTAAACTAGCAAGCAGGCCTAGTTGTGCAGCATATGTTGTAAAAAAATTAGAAGTCTTACTAGTGTTGAAACAGCTAGACTGCGTGGTATTTTCCTCTGGGGACACGTGACTGACCCTGAAATTATATTTGTTTTACAGAGGAGGGCAATTTATGATTTAAAACCTAAAGTTAACATATTACCTTTGCCAAAGTAAGTTTTGATCAACGAACAGGATTCGTTCAGGTTAATGATAATATTAAGTAATTACTTTATCTTCTTCCGGTTCTTGATCAAAAGCCTAGGTTTTTGATTAAAAACCTGATTTCATCATAAGCCTGCGACATATACATATACTCGAAAATTACACTTCTTCTGGGGCAGTCTGGTAAAAAGGAAACATGGCGCAACTGGTTTTGCACAAAATAGGATATTTTGTTGTCTGCTAAAAATATGAATGTTTTTGCTCAAAAATATTCAACTTTTCTATCTTTTTGTTAGGGCATGTTCAAATTTGGTCTGTACGAGATGTTCAAAGTGGGTTACACAAAAATCTTAGATGAGGAGACAGCGTATGTTTACCGTACTTTCGTGTACTTGGCTGCTTCAGCCTCTGCTGAGGTGTTTGCCGACATCGCTCTCTCACCCTTCGAGGCTGTGAAGGTAAGATATTATCACTGATAATTAATGTACCTAAATTCATGAAAACCTTGTACGGGTTACTTTCCGAAGAAATCTCAAAGCAATGCATTTAGCGTGATTGTCACAAGGCCTATCGTGTGCAATAAACCTAAAAAGTAGTCTAATTCATATGCCTATAATCTCTGGTCTGGCGATAAAATTGCGACAGGTGGCAGTGGTAAATGTGCAAAACGTCTGGTCTGCGATCGTAAATCAATCTTCAAAGGGTGTCGATTATGACAAATCCTGTCTACATGACAGAGAACATGTTCATCAGTAACTTTTACAATGAAGATGAAGAATAGCATATGCCTTTTTTGCACATCGAATTTTAAACATCATAGGTAATTCTTACTCAAATTATACAGCTCCGATTATAAGCTAATCCCTATATTATATCTTAAAGCAAATAGCTATAACTATTAATTTCTACTGATATCTTTTTTTAAATATTTTAATGTATGTTTACGAATTTTGTTTATGAGTTTTATTTCTTTTTAAATTATATTCACAGGTGCGCATCCAAACCATGCCTGGATTCGCAAATACGTTGCGCGAGGCATGGCCAAAAATGGTACAAAACGAAGGTTACGGTACCTTCTACAAAGGTCTTGTGCCGTTATGGGGTCGTCAAATCCCATACACCATGATAAAGTTCGCCTGTTTTGAAAGAACGCTCGAAATGTTCTATAAGGTCAGTGTTATGTGAATCAAGTGATTAAGTTTTTCATCTGAACAGAACATTGTCGTTTGTAAATAATCTAATTCGTTTGATTCTTTATTTAGGACTTATTTTATACTTAGATTATTTTTAAACTTTTTAAATAGGTTTATAAAGGTTAATAAGGTTAAAAAAATTGCAAATACTGGGAGCAGTGTCTTAAATGCTGGTTCTCTGGTAGGTATACTATCCAACCCGTAGAGCGTTGCAATTAGGTCTTTTCGATTTGGTAGAAATATTTTTACGTATTAAAATATAAACTTAAGTACTAAAATCATAATACATTCTTTTGAACCACACTGTGTGATCTGGTTATATTTATTAGGATACAAATTAAAATAACCAATAAAAGAAATGTATAAATAATATTCTAAAACACCCTCTCAGTAACTTTTTAGGTATCATCTATATTGAGTTTACATTACAGACTTTTTAGTATTTTGCGTTTGCATTGGCCAAGGTAATAGAATTTAGTTTAAATGGCGCTTCGATACAGGGTTATTTTTAAAAGAGTAGACAAATTTTATATTTAATATCTACCGTTATTGCAGTTTTTGAAAATACGAGTAATTAAAGCTTCGAATTTTATTTGAAATTATACCAAATTGAATGTGATTTATGGGCAGTATCTAGCTCCTTAGTGAAAAGATTAAAGTAAGTACAGAATGTTTGAGATTTTTTGATAACATTTTCTTCATCTTCTGTCTACATTACTTATTCCGTACCTTCTCTGCCTGTATATTGCAAAATGACCATGTATTTGATATGATAGACACAGTGCAAGTAATATTATGAAAAGTTGAGTAGTGCAACAAGCTGTGTGTTCTGAGAGCATAGCAACGAAGGGTATCGATAATCCCATTATACGAGTTGTAGATAAAAATTTGTATCAATTAGGAGAAATATGAAAAAATGATCTAGACTGAATGATCTAATGACTGAATGGCGATGATACTATCTCCTTTGGAAAAATGGATCAGAGGCGTGAGGCATGCGTAAGCATCATATTAGTCTGCGCGTGAGCCCTTTGTGACTGCGTTCGCCAATTCGCTTGAGGATCATAGGTATTTTTTTATTAAATAAGGATCACAAACGAGCACACAGCCCTCCTGATGGTGAGTGGATGCCGTTACCGATAGACATCTACATATATCCTCGGTTAAGAATCATAATTCCTATGCGTTAGCAACCTTATGGATCAAGACGGAATGCCTCGTTTTCAGTAAAAAGGGTCTTCGGTTCTCTATACTTAACATGCGAGATATAGCAGAATTAAGCTTGTATTTTACAATGGTACTCTGTGAGAGCGTCCTCCTTCCAGGTCAAGCCGACTCATTCGTGCCAGAACCATATTTTAGCTAAACATAATTTAGCTTCAGTTTCGCTCTATCACGTATGAATCTTTCATTCATATGAATAGAAAAACACTGATCCACTGCCGCGTTATCTAGCAACAGGTTGTTCACGGTAAAATGATCGACTGCCTCGTTGGTCTAGTGGTTGTAGTAGTGCGACTGCTGATCATGAGGTCCTGGGTTCGAATCCCGAGTCGGGCCAAAAAATCAATTATTGAGTTTTTCCGTCAAGAAATTCTCAGTAGTTGCCCGGAGTCAGGAAGTTGGCGGTGTCTCTCACCCCCGTGCCTCGGAAAGCACGTAAAGCTGTTGGTCCTGCGCCTGATCTCTCTCCGGTCGTGTCGGTTTACGGATTATGAGAGTGAGGGAATAGAGAGTGCACCTGTGCTTGCGGCATACACTTGGGCGCTATAATCCTGCTAGTCTCCGTTGAGGCAGGTCGCCGTGGCGGAAATTCGATCTGGAGGACATTATTTATACAAGTCCGATCTGAACAACAATTGCGTAGTCGACAATTTTTTCGTTTATTTTTCATATTATTCCATAGTCAGTGAATGGTGAACCACACTACATATAAACAGTAAACAAGTTATACTTATATTTACTAGAGTAACAAAAAAACTGCGGCCTAATTTTTATAAATTCCTTTTTATTAGTATGTAGTGCCAAAACCGCGTGACCAGTGCTCAAAGGGCGAGCAGCTGGTAGTGACATTCGCAGCGGGCTGCGTTGCTGGAATCTTCTGCGCAATTGTCTCCCACCCAGCTGACACCGTTGTGTCTAAACTTAACCAGGTAAAGGTCAAATGTCATTGAATATTATTGACTTCACATGGCTGGCTGCATGGAACAAGTGTTTGTATGGCTTACAAATATTTTTTTGGGATCTAGGTATGTAAATCAGTGTTACTAAATTTTTTTAGGTAAAGCCAGATTTTGTAACCTGTTAAGTAAAAAGTAAAAACGCAAAATTTATTCAATGAAAGGGGATACGATAGAATATACTCAGTACTTTTATAGGTATCTACTATTGGGATGAAAATAACAATAAAATTCAGCAAAGAAAATTACTTATTTAAGTTCCTAAGTCACTGTCACCAGGCAAATTAGGCGAGGGCCAGTGCTGCTACGGCACTGTCGATAGATCCTCAAAAAGCGTGACTGTACCTTTGATTGCGTGATTTCTAATTTCAAGCTAAAAATCAGGACGTGTAGCAATGTTTGTACATACAGCAGATGTGCACACGTAAACCGCCTCGATACAGAAGAAACCTAGTGTTCGTTCATTAGGTACTTAAAAGTTTCAAAAAACTCCGTATTTAAGCGCAGTCTGACGCAGGTCAATATATCAGTGAGGTAAAGTGATTGTCAGCCGGCACTATAGCTCGAAGGACCGACAACCGATGGGGAATAAAGATTCTCGTATGGCAGCTTCGTACCGGTTAGCGATATTTAGGGTGGCCCCCACACCCCACTAGATAAAATGGCGAATATGTCGATGGATGCAGATGGCTTAGGGCTGTGCTTTGTTACGTTTCTTGGGGGAGGCCAGTGCTTAGCAGTGGACTAGTGATGGGGTGTAATGATGATGATTATTAAACTCAGACCAGTAAGCTAAATTAACGTATGTAACGTTGTTATCGAGTTGGCACAAATGTGCGAGTACCTAATGCAAGCCTAAATATCAGGGGTCCCACCGAAATAGATTTTAGATTGATATGAGCAGGAATGAAGGCACAAGGGTGATTTAGCTTAGTTGGAATCGTCGAGGCGGCGCAAGATTCTAGTTTAGAATGCTGGTCATAGCCAAAATTTGAACAAAATCAAAGCCTACTTACCTTCGATTTTATAGTGTAAGCGACTTTTGGCGTGTACGGTTGTATTTTTTTTTAATTTCATAAGGAATTTCTGCAAAACGCCGCTGAACGTTGTGCCTCCAAGTCGTCATAGCGCATACACCTGTGGCATTAATTAAAAGTGTCTCCAGAGCAGTTGATACTCGTAATTACGGAGTCTACTCGTTTTCGACGTCGTCGTACTTTTTTATTTTTTACGTAAACAACATTTAGTGCATAATTTATGCAATTCGTGTACTTTACAAACTTCGTAAACGACTCTATAGCATCTAAAGAAAAAAAAAGGTAGCTGTCGAACGAAATTAACGTCAAAAACTCTTCTAAAAGTACTGTGCGCAACTGTTGTTTTTTTTTTTGCAGTGGTAAATTTTTAAAGAGGATATTTTAATTGTAATTATCAGTTTAAATAAAGATAGAACAACAACTTTATAGTTTTATTGACTTGTGTATGACTCTACTGTATCTGAAATTTGTAACAAACTTAAACTAATGTTATCCTGAATCTCATGTGTCAAAGTCATCCGTATACGGGTTATAATTTTGACACACAACGAAACAGCCAGTTTTTGATATACTTTATAAATTTTAAAGCCGTTAAATAATTTGAGAGTATGAAAACTAAACTTAGAACACAGATGAAGTACACTCTCTTGTATCGTTCTCCTTCTCTCTAACCTCCATGCTCTCTTCTTATATTTAAAAGTTAACTACAAAAATATAGTGATAATCTGTCAAAGTTACCCCGATTGACTGTACAGCAATGGAATGGAATAAACTTTTTAACACTGGTTTCCAAGAGGTAAAATTGTATTTGTATATTATAATTTTAGTCTTTATTTGTATTATTTCAGGACAAGTCTGCAACGGTAGGATCAATTGTAAGCAAACTGGGTTGGGCGGGCGTTTGGAAGGGACTCGGAACAAGAATTGTTATGATTGGTACACTTACTGCGCTTCAGTGGTTTATCTTCGATGGAGTGAAGGTATGAGAAGGGATGAGATGAGAAAAAAACTATATTTTTTAATTACTATATTTAAATCGAGGAAAAGGATTTGTGTCCTGTAATGTATCCAGTTAGATCACTTTTTCTGGCCGATATCAACTGCAGTTATTAGTCACGCCACAGGCTGCTCCTTAGAATCCGGCTCGAAGGATTAAAAAATGGTCGCGGTAATGACCAGAAAATGGTGCGGCGATAGGGTCTCGGGTTCGATCGGGTCGAGCCAAAATGGATGTTTCTGAAATGCGTGGTTCCGTATAACCAGACAAGATGGCTGATGTGGCACGTGGCAGTCTTGGACGATGCACTATCTATAACCCAATCTATTATTTAGCCAGTATCCCGAGATGGGATTCTACTTGAGTTGTTAGGGGAAAGAAAATATAGTAAAGAAAATAAACAGCTCAAGGCAGTCTAAGGAACACTTACCGGGGTGGGGTTCTTTCTACCAGCGGCCTCGAGGGCGAAGCTCCTGGTGTTGTGATGCGTTGGAAGAGGTCGAGCGACGGCAGCGGGCGTCCTTTTATTGCTCGGCCATTTCTACCACTTCCATCTCGGTGGGGCGCGTTTCTTATTGGCCGAAAATCACGTCACATTTTAGACTCCACCCCCCCCCCTTCCGTACGTGTGGAATGGAATGCGTGGATAGGACGGAGAGTGAAACTGGCTAGATAACTCAAATACCATCAAGAGTTCTATCCGGGATAGGTATAGTATAATTATAACAGTGCCAAAACGCATTTACTCGCGAAAATGAAGGTGCACGCATGCAGAGTGGCAGTTTTCTAGACTCAATTGCCCTCTCAAAATGAGAGCAGAGTGAGGTTTTTACATTACTTTTATATCTTTTATTCAGGTAATATTGAGAACACCACGACCACCACCAGCGGAGATGCCAGAATCGATGAAGAAACGATTGGAGGCTGAGAAGTCAGTTAAAGATAATTAAATCTGCGTGCCACATACCTGCAATTTCTAATTTTGCTTAAGTTTAAAATCGAGTCCACATGCGTTTTAAAACATATATTGATTACATATTCTTTGGTTCTTACAATAATTATTTACATACATGTGTGGTGAGTTTATAAAAATCCATGTCATGATACTGGGTCATGTTGACGTAACGCAACGCCGGAAAAGCCTTGCAATTTATTAAATTGATACTTATTATAAGGACACTATTATTCTTACTTTATAAAATAACAATTTATTTTCTCCATCAAGCGTTAATTCTCACGCGCCGAACAGCTACTGAAGTAAAATTACATAATTTGTCATAGATTAACTATTATTATATTTCGGTATGGTACCATAACGCAGTGTTACTTCTGTCAGGCACTGTTGCATTTTTTTTTATAAATACTTCCCTACCTTCTTACCTCTTGTAAAACTGTATCCCCAAAGAAAGCGAAATACCTACGCAATGGTTCATGCGAGGTTGAGTTAATTTATTAATCATTAATTATTGATGTGCAATAAATATTTTTTATGATTGTCTTGTTTTCTTTTATGATCGAACTTTTAATGCATGTTTTCATCACATCTCCCAGAAAGAATAACTATCATTTCAAATAAACATGGACAAACAAGCATCAAAACCAAGTACATTATTGTGACAAGAGTTATCAGTCCAACTGATGATAACTGACCACTGCAGTCTAAGGGCACCCGGTAACCAACATCAAGCAAAGATTACAGATGCACTGTAATACACCTCAGAATAAAATGAAACTATGCAGAAAGTATGCAGCATAATGCTTTTATCGCCTAATGCGATTAAGGTGAGATCAGATCATCGTCTTGTTTTATAGGATAGGATGATAAACAAGCACACAGTCCACCTGATGGTGGTGATAAGTGGTTGCTGTGGCCCATAGACATCTTATATCTATCTTCGATTACGAATCAAAATGCAGATGCGTTGTCACCAATGAGGACTAAGATGGAAAAAAGGGTCTCCAGTTCTCTACACTGATCATACGAAACACAGCAACATTAAGCTACTATTTTACGCTAGTATTTTTGTGAGAGCATGGTCGAGCCAACCCATTCGTGCTACTACTATACTACTAATGTAACTGCAGCATGGCTCTACCATGTATCGAATTTGTTCTTTTTCATTGACTCATGCAAAATTTATCTTTGATAACATGATCCCATAACCTGTCCTCATCGCTGTTCTAGTTTTTGTTCTCAGAATAGTATTACCGATGGGATTTTTAAGCAGTCTGTTTCTTTTTTGATCTTAATACAAAATTATAAGTTTTGTTTAATTTATATTGTTAGAAGTTGACCGCCTCCTTGGTCTAGTGGACATAAACATGACTAAAGATCTTGAGGTCCCGGGTTTGAATCTTGAGGCGGGTCCAAATCACTTAAGATTTTTCAGGATTCTTTTAGGTCAAGAAATTCTCAGCAGCAGCCAGGAGTCAGGAAATTGGTGGTGTTTCACACCCATGCCTTGGAAAGCATGTATGTAATGAGCAAGTTTTTGGTCTTGCACCTGATCTCTCTCCGGTCGTCTTGGTTTACCGTCCCATCGTGTTATGAGAATGATAGAATAAAGAGTACACCTGTGTTTGTGCAAACACTTGGGCACTATAACCCTGTTATGCGCAGATGGCTAGTCTTCGTAGCGCCAGGCCGCCGTGACCGAAATTCGGTCTGGAGGATATTAATATTAAAAGTTCATATGAATGGGTATAAATTAAAAAGCATAAATTTGTATAATATCAGCAGTCACTAAGGGGCCTCTAAGGGGCTAAGGTTCCAATTAAAAAATATATACTATTTCAATACAAGTTTAGCTCATACTGGTCTTATTTACTAAAATAAAAGAAATGAATTCAGTTATTATTTAATGTTCTTATGCCTCTTCTGCCAACACAGTACCCTTTTCAGATACATATAGACCATCCAAGAACTTTCTGATGTCCTTGTTTTTGACCATGGTGGACTGTTGTATTAGTGCTGCTGAGCTGGAGACATCTTCAATTGAGTTGCCTTCAATGATCAGCTCATCCTTCTGCTTGGTCGAATTGACGACTGTAACACCAGGTGCCATTTTTACCCTTCTAATGTACTTCTCGCCAAGGAAGTTACGTATCTCAATCAAAGTGTTGCCTTCAGTGGTTACACAGTTAATGGGGAAGTGAGCATACACAGCACGCATTTTGTACTGGAATCCCCTTGTCACACCTGAAATTAGTAATAAACTTTATGAAATGTAAGTTAGAAGGCTGCCATTTACCTAAGATAAATTGAAATGTAATTAATAAATAAATTGAAAACTTTTTTAATGAACAAATAAGATTTAGTTTCAATATGAGGTTCCTGTGTCCAGAGAAGAAATGAGGAAGTAACTCTGTATGTATCTTCTATCATGTTATTTTTTAAAGACCAATGCAAGGAATAGAAACAAAAGCAATCTAAACAAGTTCTACAATGAAATAATTACACAACAAAAATATATGTGTTTCAAATCTGAGAAGACCAGTCCCCATAATTAAGATGGCAATAGAGAGCAGCACAGGTGAATATACAAAAGAAAATCTTAGTGGTAAGATTTTCTTATACAGAAAAAAAAAAGATTCATGACTAATATTATATGGTATAGAATAGATATAGAAGTAAATACATATGTGCCATTAGACAGAACTAACTATTTTGACAGAAAAGTGTTTGTTGTGATTCACTGACATGATACTATGACATGTTAGGAATTCCTTTAAATTCTGTCCATAAGTAAACACAGATGGTAGAAGAAATAAAAGGATGTAGTGAGTAATTTACCATAGGATAAATAATAACATAATTAACATTTCTTTTGTGTCAATGGATTTAGGTATGTAATCTCTAATCTGTATCTAATATTTCTTCAGATGCCAGCATTTTTGCAATAGCATAAGTCTGCCAAGTTAGGAAGTGATGCAAAAAGCAAAAACATCTTGCATATAGCTTTATTTCAATATATTGATACATATATTAAAAATAGTAATTTCAAGTCCGTAAATAGTTTTTGGATAGTTTGTGCCCAGTAGAGCCACTCTGCAGCCATATTATGGTTGTAGCACAAATGGATCGCACTCGAACAAGGCATGGCCTCTCACAGAATACCCCCATAAAATAGCAACTAATTACTGCTGTTTTGTATGATGAATGCCACTGGCAAGTGTAAAGTACCAGATACCCTTATGGAAATGAAGCATTCCATTTTAGTCCTAGATTAAAACAGATCTGCATTTTGATTCTTAATTGAAGATACGATGTCTATGGGCCAGATTTCACTAACCATCAACGACTGTGTGCTCATTTGTCACCCTTATTTAAAAAAATTATAGTTTTAAGATTATAAGGGCCAAATCTGTATAATGAATAAATCTGAATAATGTAGATAAAATATTTTATAACTACCTATCTAACAAATAAAATTATTGGCTAATTATTAATAAACCCACTAGTAGACTGAGTGCCTTCAAGTCAAAAGAGTGGCTTATTAAAACTAAATACAAGTAAATGCACAGTCCTCTATATAGGAACCGGAAACCCTTGTTTCGTCTATAAAATTGATGATATACCTCTGGAAAAACTTAAAGTAAAAAATATTTAGGTGTGCATATAAGTAACAATCTAAAATGGGAATATCACATTACAGTGATAACTAAAAGAAAATAGTTTTATTTACCTTATTAGAAAAGCTTTTCGGCATCTAACATCACAAATGATGCTAAAATATAATTGACCTATTCAGGGCTATATTCCACCTATTAGAACTCCAGGTTTGGAATAATGCATATGCAATCCAAATCTGAAGTCCCTATTTCATTAAAGATATTGAATTACTGGAGAAGGTTCAATGCAGATTTTCAAAGGTTCCTAGAGCATTGAAAAACATACCATATGTAGAAAGGCTAAAAACGATTAATTTAATGACAGAAGGACTGCAGAGAATGATTAGACTTGATAGAAATATGTAAAATTATAAATGGACACTAATAAATTTTGACATACTATTATTCTAGTACTCAAACTACACACATCACACAATTTGCGTTATATTGGTGTTATAGCACAAGAGGTAACACTATAATGTTTCTAACCAAAGAGTAGCTGAAGCATGAAACAAGATGCCACAGAAGTGATATCAGCACAAACCATGAACCAATTTAACAAAAGATTGTATAAACAACTAAAATAGAATAACTACAGATTTGAAACCAAGATTACAGGCTTATATCAGTTGTTTCAAGTGCTGGTCTGCTAAATAATAATAATAACTAGTCTTTTTTCAACTGTGATTTAACTCATTAATAGCTATCTAATCCATGTATATTGGACTATAGCAAAGCTAACAGCACATATGAGCAGGTCAAACGATATCTATTTTTTGTAAGATAAAAATTTTACTAAAGGTCAAGTATTTGTAAATTCAAGGTCATTTGTAGTGATGCATTTGGTGTTTGGCGAATACTAATCACGAATATTTAAAAAATAATATTTTTGTATGCAACTCTAATTACAGGCAGACTTTGATATCGCGCGTCGTCGGCGCTTAAAAAATACGTTTGCATAGTCCCTTAGCTGCAACGACGGCTACACAAGGGCAGGGGAGGTATTATACATTTTAACACTCAAACAACTGAAAGATTCTCAACAAGCTAACAATATACCGAAAAATGTTTTGTTTCAAGATGTTGAAACTAGATGGGACTCAACAAATCAGATGTTGAAGAGATGACATGAACAATGCATAGCGATTCAATATATTTTACCATCTCTACCAAATTGTAGTCATGAAATCACAGCAAGGCAATGGGCTCTTATGAGCCAAATTATTGATATTCTGGCCATTTTTGAAGAAGTTACTAGAGCTAAGCAAAGAATCAATGACATTAGCTCAGGCAACCCCATTAATATGAAGTCTTAAATCTTGCCTCTGATCCAATGGCCTTTTATTTGGAGTGAAGATTTTCATTTTGTCCAAGACTGAAAAAATTCACCCAAAAATATTTTTTAATGAAACCATGTACAGTCACCTCGAAAAAGCTTTTTTTCAATGGCTGGAAACATCCAGACTGTTAAAAGAAATCGCCTAAAACCAGAAAATCTACAAATTTTGTTTTTAAATAAAAATTTGCCTGTTGTAAATTTTAATTATTAGAACATCATCAAATGAAATAGTTTTTCGGTACCATATAGAGATATTCATATTCATATTCACTGAATAGTAGGTTTGATACTCCTATTCATATTCATAAAAATAGTGTTCGTGCATCACTAGTTATTTGTTTAAATTTAAAGCTTGTTTCTTTTTTTTTGTAATTCAATAACAATTTATCAAATAATATCAAAATAACAGCTTTTTACAACATGCATATGAAATTATATGACACATAATGAAAAAATAATTTTTAATATTTTTGTCTGTTCTGGCTCATCTTCGAAATGGCTGGACCAATTTTGACCGGACTTTTACTGGCAGATAGCTTATGTTATAAGGAGTAAATTAGGCACCTACAAACAATTGAAAACTTACATTTGTGTATGGGAAGTAAATATTGCACAGATCCTAAAACTATGACTGGATATTAAAAAATTTTCGAAATTCAGAAAGTGAAGTGATCGTAGTAAGTAAGGATGGGTCCAACATTGGTTTCATATTCTGTATTCTGAATATTCTTCTGGTTTATTTAGATAATACACTCAATGTTCGAAAAAGTGGTACAAGTTTACTGTTTTCAAGTTTTGTGTGATTGAACATGATTAATTAATGTAGTCTCACATAGTTGTATTGTTAGTTAGTTAGTTGTATTGTTAACCTAATTAAAAGTGTAGCCTTATGCTTTTGTATTTCCAAGAACAAAACATAAAAAGATGTCTATAGAAAAATGTGTGGTTGTTTATAAATAACTTGATTTAATAACTTTGCTTACAGAGAAATGTATATAATAAGTAAGAAAGAGTTACACTTCCATAATAAATTTACATTTCAGCAGATTTGCATGTATTTCCAGATTTTAATTACATATTATATATTTATTTCCAGTTTTAACTTAGTGTAGAGTTAGAAGTTAAAAATTATTTATTAAAACCAGTGATTGTCTTATAAACTACATGTAACAAGTCCAGTCGTCCTGAACAGTTTAACTGACAATTAAAATATTTAGTTCAGTATATTTTGTCAAACATTTAGCCGAATAATTATAAATAGGGATGGGCCGAATATGAATTTCACCGAATACAAATATTCGGCCGAATGTTCGGTAATATTTTTACCGAACCAAATATTCGGCCGAACATTATTTGGCAGGGTCACCTCGGTACCCAACCAATTTATGTCAAAACTTGTTACCAATAAGAGCACGGGATTAGCGCCAGACCCTGCTCCTTGCTCCCCCACCACACCTGACACGTTATTGCTTCATCTAGTACTGTGTAAATTGCCGACACATGCTTATGTTTTGACTTTCTTTGTTTTATTCTTAGTGAAAATTGATATTGCAATTGCAATTGCAAATGATGGTTACATTAATGAACTGGGAATTAAAAGAAAGGGGAATGAAAGTGAACGCACGTAAGACGAAAGTGATGGTTTTTGAAAGAGAAGAAAGCAAAACGGTATGTGAAATAAGAATAGAAGGAGAGTTAATTGAGCAAGTGGATGAGTTTGTGTATTTGGGATGTGTATTTAGCAGGGATGGTAGATATGATAGGGATATAGAACGACAAGTAAATGCAGGGAATAGAGTGAATGGGGCACTACACTCTATTATGAAGAACCAGAATGTGTCAAAAAAGGCACGTATGGTAATTCATAATGCTGTGTTAGTCCCTACTTTAATGTATGGTAGTGAAAGCTGGGTGTGGCAGAAGAAGCACGAAAGTAGAATAAATGCTGTAGAAATGCGGTCTTTAAGGAGTATGCTAGGGTTGAATCTGAATGACAGGGTGAGAAATTGCATAATAAGAGATAAATGTGGTATGGAAGATGATGTTGTGACCAGGATTAAGAAAGGAATGCTTCGGTGGTTTGGTCATGTAGAAAGAATGAATGAGGAAAGAGTGACAAAGCAAATTTATATGGCAGATGTGAACGGCCGAGTCGGGAAGGGATGCCCTAGAAAAAAGTTTATCGACCAAATTGGCGATATTTTGAAAAGGGGCCACGTTAGAAGTACCCTTAACCGACGAGCATGTATGCGTAGATATATGGATGTAAAGGAGGCGAAAGAGGTATGTCAGGATCGTGCCAAATGGAAGTCCGTAGTCTCTGCTACCCCTCTGGGTGACAGGCATGCTTATGTTTTGATGAAAATGTTTATGCTTATGAAAATTGATAATTATATGATAAAAATGAGCAGCAGGAGATTAACTATTTGGGCTTATTTTAGAGAAACTGATGACCAAAGTAAAGTGAAATATACTAATGTAATGTTTCTTTGTTTGATTCAAAAAAAATTTTATCAAGTTTCTATTTGCTATAATCGGAAATAAATCTACAGTTCCTCATAAATGTATAGATAAACATAAATGCATAGACTTATGCATTTGAGGCACTCTAGAGTAAGTACATTTAACCCATAAAATATAATATATAAAATAAAAGTATATAATAAATAAAGTATATAAAATATACTTTCAACAGTAAGACATCGCATTACTCAATGCGTACAGTGAAATATATTGGACACTATGAAAACGAATGTTCGGTAATTTAGCCGAATATGAATATTCAGTAAAGCTGCCGAATATGCCGAATACCGAATATAAAACGAATATTCGGTCCATCTCTAATTATATATGGTAAAAGTGATGTTCAGCTCATCTTTAAATCTCTCAATTTGATCAATCTAATCATAATAAAGTCTATATCTGACCATTTTTATTTTCAAGTAGATTTATCATTTAATAGTTCAGAATGTCTTCTTCAAAAGACAGGTTATCAATTCTATCAAAAATATTAACACAAATTTGCAATAAACATAAAAAACAAGATATACCATACAAAAGTTAAATGTTTTGTTTAATGTCATCTCATATCAACTAAAAGTAACTTTTGGTTATGATTTGTTAAGTTATAAAATGACATTGTTTACATAACTATACTTCATAAAATATGACCACAAAGAGGCGAATTCACCTAAAAGAAGTCTTCCATTATCATATAATGGTTTTTCCATTTAAATAACCACATTTTTTGGTATATTTTAAAAAGTATTGTAATATAATCAGATCAAATGGAGTGATCTTACCTTTAATCATGTTCTCCACGTGAGAGCAAACAGTTCTTACAGCAGCAAGCTCTTTCTTTGATCCGAACCATTTCTCCACTTTCAGTAACCGAGGGTTTACCATGCTAATATCAACAGCCAAGTGTTTGAAATTTCTTTTTAGGGTGCCTCGGGGCCCTTTCACTGTTACCAATCGGGATTTCACATGAACTGTGAGACCCTCTGGGATCTTCACCTTTTGATTTGCAACTATTTGCTTCATTGTAAGGCCTACAATAAAAGAAATATATGAACATAACCTAATCGACACTTTGACAAATGATTGTATGTGTTTTCATTATAAAAGATGTGAAATATTAATCGAAACGTATGAGGCATTATATATTACACTGCTCTTACAAATATTTCATTTAAATAATAACAATTAACAATGATTTATTTAGATTTTTGCACTAAAAACAGAATTACAGCTTACTTTTAGTGACACAGAGAGCCGGAAAAGAACATGGAACTTGCCAGTATGTAAAACTAAAAATACTGTCATATATTTATGTATACTCTGTGATTATTGTCAAAGATTGGGTTCGGGCCTCTTAACGATTGCCAAACTGTTGATCATTAATAAAATCATAAGAGTAAGACGTCCTAACTCTCTAATGCTTAAGTAGTGTAGTATACTACACTACTTAAGCATTAGAGAGTTAGGAAGTCTTACTTTTATGATTTTGCTTATGTAGTAACGCCCGCTAAAAATAGTAAATAGTAAAAATTTTGTACATTTATGCGATACCGCAAACTAAGTATCGGATTCTAAAAACTTTGTGGTGAATCTGTCGTCGTGCCATAAGCGTAACGCTCTCACTTACGATGTTAGTGTAAGTCATCGGAAATAATGTACCTACTTTCACCGACCGAAACGACGCAATACCAATGCACATAATACAATTTAAAGTATTCATTCTGCTTTCATTTGCAATGATTCTTTAAAATAAAAGCTATAAATGAACAGTATTATTTTTATTTATCTAAATAGATGGAAGATAACAAATGTTACAAAGGGAACAAAGGTCGCGGGTTAATCTACTCCTAATTCCCACATTTTGACATTATGAGTAGGGCTAGATTAACACTTATTCTGCTCTCCTGTCCGGCGAACAGATTTGCGAATGGCTCTGGGGGAGAGCGCAGGTCATGCTGATCCCGAGGGCAAGCCTGAGGAAGTCTTCCTTCACGTGGTTGCCGCCTATTATTTGGTGTGGTTTAATAGGAAACAGACAGAACAGAAATACCCAGACGATCCTCTTGTTCCTATCCTAACCCAATCCAAGGTTTTAAACGTATCGTGCCGATGGATGCGTGGCTGAGGGGGTCCAGTCGCAAACGGTGCCTATCCAAGACCAGGACAATTCGGATAGTATTTTAGCCTTTGCAGCTGAACGAATATTTCCCTAGCTAATCGTGGGACTAAAATAGACGACAATCAACATTTTGAAAAACTCAATTCTCTTTCAATGGAACTGTCTGTAGGTCTGGAAGAGGCTCTTTTAGCCTCACCAACACCCTGAAATACAACCCCTCAACCTAGGACGAGCCGTGAATTGAAGGGTACATACGCAGTCGAACCACAATCGGAAACAAACCAAGGATAGGACAAGAGAAAGTTCGCTAGGCCTTGTAAGTTTAGTGGGGCAGCACGGAAGAGGTACAGGAAACTGATAGCAGCTGAGACATGAGCCGAAGAGGCCCTCTCTCTCTTTGCCAGAAGCCCTGGGATGCGATTTCTTTACCCAAATCTCCCCCCGGTTCCAAAGGCGAAACAACGCAGTCAGTCTGAGGAGAAGTTACCAAAGACCAGCCCAGGAAATCCGTGAAGCTCGTAACGGGGGTGAAGAAGCTCATATTCAGTGCCGTAGCTAGCTCCACACTTGTAGGAATTCGCATTTCGAGTCCTATGAACGTGGAGCAGATGCGGCTGGTCCACTGGGCACTAACACGGGCTATCGCTAGCAGCGCAGCTGGGAATGGGACCATCATTTTCGGATTTCATTCATAAGCCAGATTGGATTCTGGTAACGTGTCTGAATAAGGCAAGCCAAGACTGGATTGTGGGTGAAATCGGAAAACTGAAACCCTGGCCGGAGGCAAAGCTTTCAATAATTCCTGAAGGCGAACTAAATAAGCCTCAGCTGGGCATCACATATCCGCCCCGCAACGAAGCAGACTCTCCAGAGGAAGCAGTTATGCTGTTGACGGTACAAAATGAGGGGCTCCATACCGAGCTCTGGAAAATCCTCCATCCAGGACGAGTAGAATGGGTTCCTAGTAACCTTTTCTGTGGGCGACCCATTGGCGGAGGTTCTCCGGGCGGAAGGGGCCAGAGTCGTCCTTGGCTTTAAAATAATACCTGAGGCTCTGACGCGGTAATGTAGGGTGAACCACCCGAACTCCAATCTTCCCAGACTTCTACCTCTCGGGGAGAGACTCTAACGTAATCAGCGACAGTGACTGAGACCCAAGGTACTAATCTCGCCTCGGTCCAAGGGATTCCACTGGTGTCTGCCATGGGTAAGGGGAAGAGAGGTGGGAGCGGTAAAGCGAAAAGTAAGGCAGGGATCAAGAGCGCTAGTAAAGGACGTCTACGTCCTCAACAGGTGGAAAAGATCCCTGCCCCCCACACCTATAAATGGCTAATCCCAAGGGTAAGACGAGGTTAGGAATGCTCCATGCAGCTGCTGCTTCTGCTGTGCTGGAGGTTTGCTTTGCAGAGGACAATATCGCCCTTATAAGAGTTTGGTGGCCAAAGGTCAAGTTATGGGATTGTCGGCTGCCAGTAAGATCCTAGTCAATACTAAAGGTAGTAGACCCAGAGCTTGTATAATTTACAATAAAAATATTGAACTTTTAGCTGTTCCAGAGTACTGCGACAATGACCTGGTTTCTTCATAAATCTCAAGGGATGCACAGAGGCCAGAGTAATGTTTTGCTCAGCCTACCTTCCCGGAGAGAACTCAGATCCTACCGTCGAGTTACAGCGAGTGGCGGAGTTCGATCGAAATCACAACGCCGAACTTTTAGTGGGTTGTGATGCCAATGCTCACCACAAAGCCTGGAGAAGTATTAGAAATTCAATAAGAAGTATTAGACCTTTGATACCAATAACATATCCAGGAAGATAACTGACTGGCATGTTAATAGTGAAAACTCGATCGACCAACTATCATACAAACCTTAATCCGAGCTTTTGACCGTAAATTCACTTCAGAAGCCTTGGGATTAAGTAAAAATAAATTGCGCATTCTGGCAAGAACACTAACTGGACACTTGTCTTAAAAAGCATATGTCCAACCTAGTATGTGCGAGTTCTCTTCCCTAACGGAACAAACGCATCGGCATCCTAACTGATTGCGGACCCTTAATGTGCAAACGTAGCACTCATCTCGGAAACTATGTACTCCGCCCAGAAGAAGTGAAATTGCTCACAACTAAGCAACTCCTTCTAATTATTGTAGCCATAGGGCTTAGCTGTGAACTATAGCCATGGCAGTGATCACAATAGATCTTTTAGGTCGCAGTGATACTGGTCTCTTTTCCTAGACCTGCTTGGCTCGCACTTAAAAAAAATATAAAAAAAGGTAACAAAAGTTATAATTATGTGTACGTTTTATAATGTAACCTTTCATGACATTCACTAGAAATGATAAAATGAAGTAAAGCTTCTTCATCGATGTAGTGGAGAAATTTAATACGGTATTAAAAATAAAAACCGTCACGTTTTCTGCACGAGTATACTTCCTATATAATATGTAAAAGAAAAAATAAAAGAATAGACTAGAATATTATGATTTTTATTCAATATAGAAGAAGATTATTACATAATAGTTACTGAAAATATTTTTTTATTTACCACCATTTCGGAAAATACCGAGAAGAACCAGCAAGAAACCCGGCAGTTTTGAAATTAATTTTGATAGTACCCGCATGGTGGTAATCACCTCATTCCCAAGGGTTATTATCATTCACGTATTCTTTGATAGTACACTTTTTGACAAATGTACGTTTTCTGAGAATTGTTTTAAAAGCATATACATGTCCTTTAAATGAATTACGAATTCTGTGGAGTCAAGTAACTGGTATTAGAATCTTATATTTGTTCCTAGTATTCAAAGTATGAACGTCTTTATGCCTATCAAAGCTATTTGTGTTTTTATGCACATTCATTACTTTTTCATAAATATATTGTGATAAAAGTAACTAAAATAAACTAATCTAGATGTCTCAACATTGGTAAGACTTCTAATATTTCTTACATCATATGCTGCAGAACTAATGTCTAAATACTGAAACGCTTATCAATTTTAAGATGTCGTTAAGTTTCGTGCTGTCTCTATCACTTTAAGTCAAACAGATTGTGATATCACGAGACTTAAAGACATCATTAAATTATGTAGCATTTGAGTATTTAAGCATAATATGTCCGCTTTCTAATTTAGATTGGCATCATTGAAGCTTCGCGTCAATAGTAATGCCAAGAAAATGCTGTTTTTTTTATAGAATAGTGTGATAAACGAGCACACAGTCCACCTGATGGTAAGTGGTTGCTGCGGCCCATAGATATCTACATGTATACGATTACAAAACCAAATGCGGATGCGTTGTCACCCGTGAGGACTAAGATGGAACGCCTCGTTTCCAGTAAAAAGGGTCTCCGGTTCCCTACACTCACCATACGAAATACAGAAGCATTAAGCTACTATTTCACGCTGGTCTTCTATGAGAGCGTGGTCCTTCCCCGGTTGAGCCGACCCATTCGTGCTACAACTATACAATTAATATAGCTGCAGCATGGCTCTACCACGTATAAAAGACTTGTGGTACCCACAAGACTCAACTCCTCTCTATATAAGAGTTCATTGGTATTCGAATGTTTAACATTAGGTATTATAAATTTATTAATTTTTTCTTAATACAGTTTTAGAGCAAATCGTTGGCGTTAAACCAATGTACTAATTTCGATAGAGCATTACTTAAATCATCATAATTAACCGACTTTAGACAATCGTTTAACTTTTTAAATTAAAGAGGTATCATCAGCGTGTAATACTATGTCGTGACTGTCCCTTACAAGATAAGGTAAGTCATTAATATACGTTATTAAGAACAGGAATAGGTCAATAGTCGAGCTCTTAGGAACGCCCATTAATACCACTGACCCGGAGAAACTTAATTTACCACTAACAACGACTTGTTGGGTTCCGATTCTTAAATATGAATATAATAGAACAGAATCATTTTTATTCAATATTAATTACATGTCATTCTCATTGAAAGTAAGTTTTAACTTTTACAGCTCTTTTATGACATAATAAGTCTAAGCTCAATATTATTGACAGAGTAATGTTGTAGTTTTATGATTAATATCTCATGATGAACATCGAAAGCTTCGGAAAGATCACAAAAAATACCTAAGGCATCTTGTGAATTGAATAATGAATTGAATGAAAGAATGATATGTCGAAGTTTCGTACGTATGTATATATTACATTACAACAGTTTTGTTGCTTTGGCTCCTTGAGATACCATCGTCATTGACTGAATTCTAGTTCAAGATGGCTTCAAAATCTCCCAAGAAGTTCATAATGTGCATTTATCAGCATAATGTGAAGAATTTATAAAATAAAATATTTTTTTGATATTTTCTTATTATTTTTCTTTTAATAACTGGCCGCATAAGAAAATTTATCTGGATTTTGAAGTCATGTTTACAACCCCCGAATTACATAACAAAGTATATACAGCACTATCTCAATCTGTTCTCACTTATTGTATCCCAGTATGGGGAGCAGCTCTAAAAACAAGATTCCTTGAAGTAGAGTAAGCTAAAAGAGCCCCACGATTCCTCACTACTGACTTTTATAATTTGTCTGGTGTCTTGTCAGTTCGAAAGTTGTATATTTTGTTCCTATTGCTTAAAATTCATAAATCTACTAGGTATGAACATGATAAGATAATTGATAGAATCAGGCGTTACTTTGCGGAAATCCATTATAATAAAAATATAAATTACTTTGCAACCTTTCGCTAGCTAAATGCAATCATGTGCCTTACCTGGATTGAAGAGCACCTCCCGCCCTCCCTCAATTGCATGCACTAACTCCGTTACCACTAGTCCCAGCACCACTACTCCCGGCACCACTACTTCCAACACCGCTATTCCAGGTAAGACACACCATCGACAATAATAAGACACATGTTTCGCTTCTAAACGAGGCATCCTCAGGTGATGTAGACTCTACGGCAGCTGACTGCTAAGTGAGCGGCGAGCTTTTTTTTTTTTTTTGCGCCCGAAGCAAATATGGGCAACCCTCCGGAAAGCGGGGGAGGGAGGTGGTGAATGCTCATAGCATACCACGCAGCCGGCTGCGTGGTTATGTGGCGACTTTTACCCACTAAACACCACCTTTTAGGAAATGGCTTAACGATCTGACTGGAGATCTCTAAGCCGTATACGAACGCGACCCTCCTTGGCAGAAAGGAGGGCGCAAGCGGCGAAAAGCCGCTTAGAAGAGTGCCTAACTAGGCAGATTAATGGATGTGTTATGTAGGCTCGGCCCGAGCCGCCAGGAGGCAGTTCAGGTCAGCCGAAAGCTTGTTGGGGGGGTCCGAGAGAGAGTTTCTCGGTCTGCGCACACTATAGCGAGTGTGGATAGGGGCTGCATAGGCAGCTGTCTCACGGATGAGATGATTTGGGTGGGACTCTGAGGCTTTGAAAAATCTCTCAGAGAGCGATTTGAGGAACTGCTGGATTGTTGGGAGCTCTAAGTCTCGATGGAGGTCGGCATTACGGACATAATAGGGCGAGTTAGTGGCCCTACGACAGAATAGATTTTGAACTATTTGAAGTTCATTGATGGCTTTGGGTTTAGCATGTGCAAAAATGGGGGCCGCGTAGGTCATGACAGGTCGTATGCAGACCTTATATAGGGTTCGCTTGTTGCGGAGGGACATTTTACTGTGTCTGCCCAACATGCTGTTGAGCCTACCCATGTAAAAACGTGCGGTGCGAGTAACCTTCTTGATATGGGGCTCGAAAGTGAGCCTTGCATCAAGGGTGACGCCTAGGTATTTGGCTTTAGTTTGCCATGGGACAGGGGTTCCTAACATCCTGATTGGCGGAGTGGTGGTGAGACGGCGTCGTTTATATTCGAAGCAAACGGCGGAGCTTTTCTCCGGGTTTACGTCGATACGCCATTTTTGGAACCAAGCTCCTAGGTCGCTTACTGACTTTTGGATCTTGTTCCGAATCTGTGGTAATGAGTTGCCTTTGGAGTAAAGGGCTGTGTCATCTGCAAAGAGGGCTAGTTTGACACCATTCGACGGGATAGGGATGTCGTTGGTGAATAGTATGTATAGGAGGGGAGCAAGCACAGAGCCTTGAGGGACACCGGCTTTTATTTGACGGGTAGAGGATAGCGTGCCTTCGTGTCTAAAACGAAAGGTACGATCCTTTAGATAGGAGGCTACAAGGCGAACGAGACGATCTGGGAGGCCTAAGTCGTACAGTTTGTAGATAAGGCCCTCGTGCCAGACCCTGTCGAATGCCTTGGCAATGTCAAAGAAGACCGCGATGGTTTTTTGACGGCGAGGGTAAAAACCGCTGAGGATGTATTCCACTATGCGGTGAACTTGTTGGGGGCACGAGTGTTTGGCTCGAAACCCGAATTGTTGTGGGATGACAAGAGGGTCGCCGTCTGTGGGAAACAAATGGCGTCTCAAGCGCACGAGAATGACTCGTTCGAATAGTTTGCCCATGGCCTTGAGGAGGCTGATGGGACGGTGATTGGAGGGGGAGGTGGAGAGGTTTGCCTGGCTTGGGAATGCCAATGACAGTTGCCTCTTTCCAAGAGGTGGGAAAATAACTGAATTCGAAGCAGGCGTTAAAGATAATGGCCAGTAAGGCGATTACCTGCTCCGGGAAGTGTTTGAGGGCTTGGTTGGAGATGCCATCCGCACCCGGTGCTTTTTTGGGCTTAAGTCCTTTGATGGTAGATGAAATCTCATCTTTGGACACAGTGATAGGGTCAGAGGCGGTAGGGGGCGAGTTCCTGCGTCGGACCTCGTCCTCCACTTGTTGAATGTGTAAGGGGTCAGTGGGTTGTGAGCTAGGAGAGCATTGAGCGGCAACGCTGTCCGCGAAGCACTCAGCCTTTTCTTCGTCTTCGAAGGCAATGGAGCCGTCGGGACGAGACAGAGGGGGAGTATGGGTTATAGCGTCTATCCGGAGGGCTCTCGCCATCCGGTAGTACGCTGTGTGAGAGGGAGAGATTTTCTCCATGAGATTGCCCTTTTCGTGGTCTCTGTAGTCTTGGAGGCGGTAACGCAGTTTGCGTTGAAGGCGGTGGGCCGCGAGTCTATATTCGGGAGTGGGATAGCGTGCAGCTCTACGGAGGGCAGCTTTTTTTGGCTTTTAACAGGTTGCTAATATCTAGGGGAAGACTAGTTTTAGCAACCGGGACAACTTTTTCATTCTCTTTAAGAGAGGATGTTATAAGTGAGGTGAGATTTTCGACCGCTGTGTCTATTTTCCCCGCACTGTCGAGGGCGTCAGAGGAAAGGGTTATGGGAGGGTCCGGAGAGTCTATAGCCGAGGCTAGAGACTTTTTGAAGCCCTTCCAGTTGGTGTAGGTTTTGGAAGTGGGAGTTGGAGATGGCTGATGGCCAAGAAGGAGGGATACAGGACGGTGGTCGGATCCTAGATCGTCGAGAGGCTCGATTGCTCTAAGGTTAAGGGAAACTCCTTTAACTAGAGCAAAATCTAGCACGTCAGGAGCGTAGGTAACAATGTCGGGATAGTGTGTGGCAGTGAGGGGGGCTATAGACAGTCAGGTCGAGAGACTGAGTGAGAGCGGCAAGCCGAAACAGCTGCTATTTATATATGCCGACACATCCGCTCCGCACCAAAGTAGCGAGTGACCGCGCCGTGCGATAAGAAACCTGCGACTAATTGTCATTATTGTTATGATTAATATTTTTAAATATTATTATTATTGTTTTATTGATATTATTATTGTTATTATTATTAATTTTAAAATTATTATTAAAGATTATCCTCAAAGATGCTTAACAAAGGTGAATTAGAAACATTTGTTTGTTCATTCAGCAGTGCATTGTTATCATTATTATTTTTTTAAATCTCCAACTGTTCTTAGATATAGAAGATATTTGATAGAATCAGGCGTTACTTTGCGGAAATCCATTATAATAAAAATATAAACATCATTGTATTTAGCTATCGGAAGGTTGCGAAATAATTTATATTTTTATTATAATGCATTTCCGCAAAGTAACGCCTGATTCTATTAATTATCTTAAAAAGGCAAGCACGGCCGAACAGGCAAGACTCTATGTTAAATTAACAAAACTACATCATATTGCTGCTCAAAATGTTTGGTTTAATCAGCAGTGCAAACATTTTCATGTTATTCCCTATTATATCCAAATACGTTCTGGCACACATAGTCTAGCGGCCAGTGTTGCCATTTCCAAAGTTCAGAATATTTGGCTTAATGAGAAGTGGCGTTCGTTTTCCAATAGAGATAAGTTAAAAACCCACCTTAAAGTATTATATTCTGAACTTTCATAATATTGAATTTGATATTTTGGATGGGAAAGCCAGAGAACTTGCTTCAATGGCTGTTTACGAGAAATATCAAATCCAGTCCCATAAGTAAAAACGACTTATATCTTCTTCATCCCGTAAACGTAATAACGACATACATACTGAATATCACCAATTTTATCCCCGCGTTAAAAATCTTTCCGATGGCCAGTTTCCAACGGATGAGTTGTCCCTTTTATACAAAGGCCTAAAGTATAATTTAACACCTTCGGTCTCCCAAAGATCGTTAGAGACTGTGGCCGTTGACGCGGAGGTGGCTGTTGTAATCGGGAGGAAAGATAACATCGTTAAAGGTTTGTTAGCTAAAGAAATTCAGGATGTACCCCCATTTTATGTCACTAAAGCAGAGAATAAAAGACAATAACCTTTACCTGCGTCGTCCTTTCTGCCAAGGAGGGTCGCGTCAGTATACGGCTTAAAGATCTCTCGTCAGATCGGTAAGTCAAACCCAAAAGGTGGAGTTTAGTGGGTAAAAGTCTCCACATAATCACGAAGCCGGCTGCGTGGTATGCTATGAGCATTCTCCATCTCCTCCCCCGTTACCGGAGGGTTGCCCTTAATTGTTTCGAGCGCAAAAAAAAAGCTCGCCGCTCACTTAGCGGTCAGCCGCCGTAGAGTCTACATCACCTGAGGATGCCTCGTGTAGAGGCGAAACACGTGTCATATTATCATCGATGGTGTGTCTTACCTGGAATAGTGGTGTTGGAAGTAGTGGTGTTGGGAGTAGTGGTGCTGGGACACTAGTGGTGACGGAGTTAGTGCATGCAATTGAGGGAGGGCGGGAGGTGCTCTTCAATCCAGTTAAGACACATCATTGTATTTAGCTAGCGGAAGTTTGCGAAGTAATTTATATTTTTATAGAACATGATGACACATATAGGAAGAAAAAACATAGTTTTATATATAGATCGCTGTAAAACGACATTTGCTTCAGTACAATATGAGAAAAGGGCAGTATAATTATATAATAAAATAAATAAAATCTTAAGCATAATATCAATAGCATAGCATAGAAGTTAAAAATAAAACAACAGAATGGCTGAATTACAACGAAACCGAAACACTTTTAGAAATAATTATTTAACTTGTTATTTATAATTTTATAATTAATAATTTACTAAATATACCACACCTAAATTTACAAACGCAATTAACACCTACAGATATTTTATATTTTATTTTAAAAATATTTTAAGTTTTAATTTAAGTTATACTATAAGTCAAAAATCTATGTTATTCTAGTTCTAAATACTGATTTATATGAATGAAAGACGGGAAGACCGTGAAGAGTACCAACAATGTATTTAATTTTTTTAAGCATTACTGGAGCGAAAATGAAGATTTTTGATTTGATTTGATACTGGCAAAATTACAATAATATAAGCAATGACCATAAGACCAAAGAAACAATAAATGATAAATGTCATTGTCATATTGACATTTGCTTTAAATTTCAGTTTTGAGGTTATATTTATTTTTATTAATATATATTTCCTTTGATTTACGAGTTAAAGAGAAATTTAAGTGATTTCTTGAATAATACCAAAGGTTTTAAGAATCAATTATGATTATTAAAGGCTTGTTACGCACAGAGTCAAAGTTTTGTCTACGGTATATTGCGAGAGGTAAGACGCTGTTTTCCTGAATAATAATTTTCATAAAATAATTAGCCTTTTACTTTCAAATTTATAATTTATTTTAATTTAAGGATTAACCACAAAATCACCTTGGGATATTGTAACAGGAGTATGCGTAGAACGATTACCTGTAGTCACACCACCACTAAATGATATACAAAAAAAATATAAGGAATTATTGTGGACTATGGAAGTGGAAAAAAGTTTAAAATCAGATCATGAGATCAGACAAGAAAACGATAAGTAAGTAAAGGGACTTGTATAGTAATAACTTATATATTACTTATACAAAAAATAACAATTTCCCACTATAACTTTTTAAATCACTTCGAAAGAGGAGAAGGTTATCAATTAGACTATACTTATACTAAGAGTGTACTTTCTCAAGGGTTCGATATAATTGTAATCAAATTCATGGATGTTTGCATTTGGAAATGAATAAGAATGGAGGAGGAGGAATCAAATGCTGATAGAGGTAATGTTTGCAAAAAAATTGCGAGGTAAACATAAGTTCAAAAATTTCAACCCCATTTGAAAGAAGTCAACCCAATTATTTAGGTTAGGATTGAACTACTCTGGAACTTAGGAAAGTACAGCCTCTGCTCTTGCATAAAGAAGCACAGGCATCTCTCCGCATCTACAAGCTTCCATTTGGCAAGATCCCAACATATCTCTCTTGGTGTTTTGACATCCAAATACCTATGATGCATGCTCATGTTATATCTCATAAATTGTCCCATCTTCAATATATATAACCATAAGCATTTTTTAAATGTTTTTATTATTTATGGTTACATAAAAAGAAATACTTCACTATATATAAATATTAATAAACCTTAAGTGAATTATAAGAAATTGGTTTTATCTGTTTGTAGAGCCTAATTATTATTATTTTTAATCATAGTAAATTTTGCATGTTATAATATGTGTATTTTTTGATTTATAGAATTCAAGCAGAACTTTTAAAGAATGAAGCACATGATGTGGACTTGGATGCTGTGAGCAAAATAACTGCACAAGATTTTGAGGATGCAGCTAGTGAAGAGTTAGCTCAATTTAAATTTGCAAGTATTGAAACAGGTAAGTAAATAATTTATATGTGGTTCACCTCTGGGCAGTTGGACCAGAATCTATTATTCCACTTCCATTTGGGGTTGTAAGATCACAGGTAGCTGCACAAAGGTCTTACGCACTCATACTTGGATTAATTAGATAGTTTAAATAACACTTCTCGCCCACCATCACAATGTTATCAGTACTGCTCTTCCCACATAACTTCACCTCAGTTGCGGAGGGCAGAGCAGGAGGACACCTGTAGAAGTGTAACCCCACATTTCATCAACATGTGTGTGAGTGGCATCTCTACCTCTGGCCAGTCACATGGACTCTTCTTAGGTTACATTAAGTGAACGGGCCACATCTTCTATGGCAGCCGCCCAATAGCCGCCTAATATTGTATATTTGTAGGTTTTGAACAAATTTGTTTTATAAAATAAATTAATATTCATATTATTTGAAATTTTAGAAGCAGATAAAAAAGGAGATAAAACAACATCAGATAGATGTTTACAGCGGCATTTAGTACTTGTCACACCTGTGAAGTTAGGAAATGATATTAAAACAATACTTCCACAAGGACGATGGAAAGATGGGGAAACATTACGACAGGTATATTAAAAAAAAGATATCTAGCTTATTTTATTACTATTATTGTAATATAATACTAATATATAACTATAAAGTCATTTAAGCATTTTACCTATCCATCTTTTACCCAGCCATCATGCAGCTATACATAGCTGCAGCATAAATGGGTTGCTTAACCAGGGTATGAACTATGCTCTCAGAGAATATCTGTGAGACAACAAAATAATGCTGCTATGAGTCATTCCATCTCAGTCCTCAAGGGAAATAACGCCATAAGAATGACAATAGATGTAGATCTCTATAAGCCACAGCATCCACTGACTATCAGGTTCAGGTAGACTATGTACTTGTTTGTTACTGCATACTAAATTATTGATATCATATAAGACATTTAGAAATATTTGGTAACGCTGATAATCATGCAAGCAGTCATGTCATTGCTTGTTTGTTGAATTGGGTGATGTTGACACAGAGTCAATTATGGAACTTTTATCTTATATATAAGCCACATGAAAAATACCAAAACCGGTGATGGAAAGCCTAGTCACTAGTAAAGTGTGTATACAAAATAATAGCAAAAACAATTTGTTTGTAGACAGCTGAAAGAGTCCTTAAGGAATATTGTGGATCAAATTTAAATGTTCAATTTCTTTCAAATGCACCGTGTGGTTTTTATAAATATAAATATCCTGTTGAATTACAAAGTGATGGGAAAGTTGGAGCCAAAGTAAGTTCTATTGCTTATTTTCTTTTGTGCAATTAGTATATTTCTCTGTGTAAAAATTTAATTAATGGCTTGTTTTTGGTGGAAGATCCACACTCTATGTAATAATTGTAAATAATGTAAAGGATATAGATAAAATAATAATAATAAAGAAATTGTATATTATATATAATTTCCTTATTATTGATGTATCCTAAATTTTTTCTAGGAATTCTTATAAACTTTACACTGTTATACCTTGTTGGATAGCTGAAGAAACATATATTTACATTTTTAAGTACATCTGCAACAAACCTGCCATAGATTTTTTTAATATCGTCTACTACTCCCTAGATTATTTATTTACGTAAAATATTGGTGTTAAAAATAATAAATTAACTTATTTACCACACAAAGATATAAAAAATATAAAGATGCACAAATTACAAAATAATATTACAATAGACAACAAAATGGGAATTTTTATAAAAATACTTAAGTATGGTGTATGGTGTTTCATAGTTGAATCAGTCGGTAATGATGGAAACTACAATCCCCTAAAGGATCTAGGTCGATTTAACCTGTAACCCTGTATATATATTTTTTTTTTATAGAAGAAGGGGCAAATGAGCATGCGGCTCGCCTGATGTTAAGTGACTACCGCCGCCCATGATCAATCGCAACACCAGGGAAATTGTAGGTGCGTTGCCGGCGGTTGCGCTCGTCGACGATTCGAGCCGCTCTGCGCTGGGTGCGGTCAAGTGGAAGAAGCTGGTACTGGGGAGCTCCAGCCCAGAGATGGGAACAGTATTCCATGTGCGGCCGAACCTGCGCCTTGTAAAGTTGCAGGCGGTGTGCCGGCATGAAATACTGTCCCGCTCTGCTGATCACGCCAAGCTTTTTAGAGGCCAATTTGGCCTTCCCTTCCAAGTGACCACGAAACTGCACGTCACTCGATATGTCGACGCCGAGGATTCCGATACTGGCTGAGGCAACAAGGGGGAGTGCCTTGAAACTGAGGGGATACGACAAAGGGGTTCATTTTAGCTGTTAACGCGCAAACTTGTGTCTTCTGAGGGTTAAACTGGACTAGATTTAGTCGCCCCCAATCTGAGACTTTGTTCAGCAAAGACTCGAATTCAGACACAAGTTTGTCCCGGTTTGTCCAGATGTTTTCCCGAGAAATATTGGCACGGCCGGTGTACAGAGCATCACCAGTGCTGTCATCTGCATAGCAATGAATGTTACAGGTTTGCAACATATCATTGATATGCAGAAGAAACAGCGTTGGCGATAGCACGCAGCCTTGTGGAACACCAGCATTAATAGGCTTGTAATCAGAGCTTGCACCGTCTACAATGACCTTGATGCTCCCATCTGTAAGAAAGCTGGTGATCCAATTGCACAATTTCTTGGGAAGCCCATAGGAAGGGAGCTTCGAAAGAAGCGCTTTGTGTCAAACCCGATCGAAGGCCTTCGCAATGTCCAAATTAACGGCCAACGACTCCCCCTTGGACTCTACTGACTCCGCCCATCTATGAGTTATGTAGACCAGAAGATCACCAGCTGATCGACCACGGCGAAAATCGTATTGGCGATCACTAATCAGCTGGTGATCCTCAAGGTACCTCATGAGCTGGCGGTTTACAATGGACTCCATTGTTGTGAAGAACAAGGAGGTGATGGTGATAGGCCTGTAGTTGGAAGGGTCTGAGCGGTCGCCTTTTTTAGGGATCGGGTGGACGAAAGCAGTCTTCCATGATTTTGGGACTATGCCTAGGGAGTAGGAGTACCGGAAAACACGCGTTAAAACCGGTGCCAACTCTGGAGCACACGTCCTCAGTATAATTGGGTGGATTCCGACAGGCCCACTCGACTTGTGGATGTCCAGGGAGAGGAGTGCTTTGCGAACCGAGCGCTGTGTGAACTGCACTTCCGGCATGGAGCACTGTGGGTGCGGGATGCTCGACGGCGTACTCCCCCCGTCATCGAGAGTCGAGTTAGACGCAAAGAAAGAGCCTAGCAGATCGGCTTTCTCAGATGTGTTTACATCCCGGGACGTTGATGCGTCAGCCCAGGCTTGGTAGCACTCCTGCTTATAGCATGACGCTATTTTACTGGAGCGACCAAACCATGGCTGAGATTTGCCTCCGATGGGCATCACAGAGGAAGGAATAAAAAGTTCCATACCCTGTAGTACCGTATCAACAACAGAATCCGCAACAACGTTGGGATCGTCTGGCGAGAAGAAACCCGCCCCCAAGGGTAAAGATTAATCTGAACAATTCGTAAGATGCAAAGAATGACCGCATCCTATCCCAATCGGCCGACCTATAGTGCCAAACAGGGTGGCAGCCTGCAGAATGCAACTGCGATGTCAGCGTGAGTGGCACCACACTTCGTACAAGACAATTGTCCGAGGAGCCTAAAGGGGCGTCGATGGAAATCTTATATCCGTCCGAGTGAGCGAGTGAGGGGTCAGCAGAAGGTCCAACAGGGAAGGTGCATGATCCTCCACATCTGGAATCCACGTAGGCGAAGTAACCAGTTGTATCAAGACCATAATATGCCAAGGCATAATCATGAACAGATCTCCCCGCATGATCGGTTAAACGTGAACCAAGCCATTCGGCGTGATGGGCGTTAAAATCGCCGAGAATCACGATCTCTGCGGAGGGGATCTGCTGTAGCAACGAATTTGTAGCTATTTGCACGTGGTCGAAGAGTCGGTCTGTTTCGGCATTACCGCTATGGGACCTATAGAGGCACTCGTAGACGCGCGGATGGTCGTCCCTGTCTACGCGTAGCCAAATGATAGACAGGTCCGAACCTTCAGGACTGCCGAGGCGTCGAGGACAGATGCTCAACGTAAACGCAAACTCCAGCCCCTTGCACAAAGGAGTTATCCAGTTTGTACCCCGGGTAGGAGAAATACGAGACATCAGCCGGAGAGGACACCTGCGTCTCGGTCAGAAAGAGCAGAGCCAGCCTCGCCGTCTCGAGATCCCCCCTTCTGTGACTATGAGTGCTGTAAAGCACTTGTAACGTCGGGAATTAAAAATATGTTAACTAACGCAATAAAATCCATATAAATAGTTTTATTTAAAACATAAGTTAAATATGTCAAATTATTTCATCTAAAAATACTACTTTGTCTATAAATAGATTTATTGACTTCGAATAGACATATAAGCCTGATTCTAGTAAAGCGGTGGCTACAAAGCCACATGACAATTTGCTACCCCTGAAAACTCATGATATCTTCACATTATTTATATTTAAGTTCACTTGTGTATAAAGAATATGAATTATATACAAGTATACAAGTACTGCACTACAACTACAATTCCAGCCCAAGAGTCCGAAGTTTGTTGTAATTTTTAATTTTTTGTTGTATATTTTTCCCTATAAATAATAATTTATGTTTTCCTTAATTTCAGGTATTCTTCTATTACGCCAATTACAAAAGTGGTGTAGTAGAAAGTAAAGATAAGGCAAAATGCAGTTGGTTAACAAGAAATGAATTAACGGAAATATTACCAACTAAGTACAATAAGTCGGTGCAAGAGTTTTTGATTCAAGAAACTTTCTAGTGTTTAATGTATTAAATGTGTAATATATAGTTCATTTTAAGGCATTTTCAATTATCTTTCCATTTTACCCTACCATTTTAACCCTAAAACATAGATTTCGTTATTAAAAATATTCATCTAGGATACTAGTATTTTCTCCTGTATCGTGGAGGCAGTTTAGTTTACATACATTTTCACGGGGACAAACATCCAGACTTGCAGTAATTACTTAGTTGTAGGCCATACTAATACTTATCGGAGTGGGATTTGAACACGTGGCCTTCAGTGCCCAACTTTTGCTAAGGCACTGAGCCGTGGTTAAAATATTAAGGGCGACAAATTATCTGTATTCAGACGTTGTGATTGTTTGTGCTTAACGTAGCCCGTGGACTTGTGCAACCAACTTCACAAAAAGTAGACGACATACGCATTGTTACTTTGAAGACTAAAATGGAATGCTTCACTGCCTGTGTTAATCTGGCTCTTGCCTTTACAACTGTTGAAACTTCTGCTTGGTCCCAGAAATAGGGTAGGGTGGTGTAAGATTGCGCGGGCGATAAGATTGTGTGATAACTTAACCTACATACTCTCCTGGGTAGAAAAATGGCCATGCCACCAATAACATAACAAAGTAACCTATAGCCTATAAATGTTTCACTGTCAGACAGCCCTCTAATTTCTGAAAATGGATTGTGAATGCATGTTTAAGGAAAACACGCCACTGCAGTATTACTAAACCACAACATGTCCTCAAAATATTTTATATTTTTTGCTTCCAGGCGAAAAGATATTTGCTGTACAAGCTTAGTCGCAATATTTTTGGTTAATTAATAATTATCAATTAAAATTGTTTGTTCGGGAGGCTGGAAGTCGTCGAGTCTGCGTGCGAGACGATTCGTAATGACTCGAAAACAGCTCGTAGTCGCGGCTCAGAAGGGAAATCGGTCTGTAATACTTCAAGAGATCGTTATCGCCTTTATTGATGGCCAATACCACCGCACTTCTGCTCCACGCCTCCGGAGTATTGCCACCATGGAAGACGGAATTGAAGAGCTTATGAAGGACTTTAAGTACCGGTGTTCCACCCGCTTACAGAAGTTCCGCTGTAATTCCATCCTCGCCTGGGACCATAAGACTTTGAATAAAATAAATTTACGGATTCTATCGCGTTTAATTAACTACTTTCACTTATTTTTAATTCCCGACGTTTCGGGTGCTTTACAGTACCCATGGTCACGGGGGGGGGGACTGAGATGTTTGACGTCCCAATGTCATTGTTAGCCCGACTACCTTCAGTTTTTTAATATTAATTTTTTTTCGATCCGATCTACGCAAAACGAGCTTACAGTATCTTGAAGTCTTGCAGTAGTATGCTTGGGTTTGGGTTTAATTTTGTTAATTATCGGATTCCAAGCAGATGACAGCACCCAATCATCTTCTCTATTGAAATTAGGATGTTTATTAATTTCAATAGCCTCGCGTATTATCCTTGGTAGGAATCGGTGTTCCTTTGCGAGGATCTGTGGTTTATCAAATCTGATGTAATGGTGGGAACGATCTTGAACATTTTCACAGACTGCAGACTTCCCGGAGCGTCGGTGCTTCATGTCAGCTATACGTTCTTTCATGCGGGTTTTTATGGATCTTTTTGTTAATAATACGCATGTAAGACTTGCTCTTGGATCGTTACTCACACTTGCGTGTGGCTCTAACGATGATGTGTATAGATATGTGCCCATAGAACCTTTCAATCTCACTCAAAATCTCAGGTGTCCCGGAAACGATGCTGCCACACTCAGTCTTCAGCTTTGACAGTTGGCTCTTTCTTGCAGACATATCTCTGGCAAAGACTTTGGGCCCTGGTTTAATGATGTTTTTCATACGAGTGTATGAGTTGCGTAGCCCGCCGCATGTGGTGATCTGTCTGTTCAGTAAGTAGCTTGTATGCTGTCAAATCTGCTGAAGACTGCGGCTTCATTTACCGTCTGACAGCCTTGACATTAAGAGTGTGATCGGAGAGTTTTTGTGTTCTTTAGGGGCGGGTCTTGCGGCATTTAGCTCCCACCGCATGGACAGTTTCCATGAGCTTGTCATTCATACTTATCGTCATTGAAATCTTTTAGGCACTAAAAACGGTTTTGTAACTCGAGCTGAAAGTTTCGGGACTTTGGTTTAGAGCACGATGGGGACGGGCCATAGACTTCATTAGACAAGACCTCTCCAACTTACGTTTAGGTTCAGTGTGCCTCTAACTATTCGGTGATCGCTGCCAGTTTTCACCCTTGTAATATTTTCACGACCAGGTCCACTTTCTGTGGGGCTGCTTCTGAAAGAAAGAGTTCATCATAAAGAGCCCCTATATATCCATAGAACTCATCACAAAATACCTCTTTCTCCATGAAGTTGGCCTTTGGTTGGCCTTTAGTTGGAAAACTAGATTGTACAACCAGTGCGTGTTGCCAGTGATGACTTATGGATCTGAGACGTGGTGCTTCACTGCTGGTCGTATGATGACGCTCAAGATCGCTCAGCGAGCTATGGAGAGGGCTATGCTCGGGGTTTCTCTGCGTGATAAACTTAGAAATGAGGATATCCGCAGTAGAACCAGAGTGACTGACATAGTCCAACGGATTAGTAAGCTGAAGTGGCAATGGGCCGGCCATTTAGCTCGAAGAACCGATAACCGATGGGGAAGAAAGGTTCTCGAGTGGCAGCCTCGTACCGGTAGGCGTAGTGTAGGAGGACCCCCCACTAAATGGAGTGACGACCTGGTAAGAAATGCAAGATTGCTGATGAAGATTGCTGCAGAGGAGGTTCAGAATAAGTAATATAGGCAAATGGTGAAGAAAGATTAATTTAAAAAATCAAACTCAAAATCCTTTTTATCTTTTAAATTCATAATGCGTAGTAATGCATTATTTTAACTGATTTTACTACGCACGGATACATTCGTAAGAGTAGATCGGTAGGCAAAAACGTAGTTGTCCATAAATCACATTCAATTTGGGATAATTTAATATTAAAATAAAATTATTAGAAGCTTTATTCACTCGTATATTCAAAAACTGCAATAATGGTATATCATTATTTATAAAATTGGACTTAAGTTTAAAATTTGGCTACTCTTTGAAAAATAACTAATGAATTTCTATACTCTTCAGTCTTATGCATGTATGTATTTGAAACGGTTAAAGCGTCATCAATCGGAGGCCGTCCTATTATCGAATCATCATTGTAATTTTCAGTATTGATGTTAGGTATAAGACTATTTATTTATTACAAATTGTTACAGGTGGCAGGTATTGTCGAAATTACCTATGACTAACTTTGAGTAAATGTGGAACCCAGCGAGAGGTAGTACGTCGCTGGCGGTCACACAAACGATACAAGTCCTACACAAGTTCAGAAAGTCACTGATATCAGCCGTCTTTATTACTTATTGATGATGACGATACCTCATCTCGCGTTCTGGAGTAATATAGATTGTGTATAATATACTCAGATATAATATAATGAATACCAGCGTAAAAGAGTAGCTTAATGCTGTTGTGTTTGGTGCGTATGGTGAGTGTAGAAAACCGCAGACTCCTTTTACTGGAAACGAGGCATTCCATCTTAGTCCTCACGGGTGACAACGCATCTGCATTTTGATTCTTAATCAAAGATAAATGTAGATGTCATGGGCCACAGCATCCACTTACCATCCGGTGGACTGCGTGCTCGTTTGTCACCCTATCCTATAAAAAAATTATAAGTTTTGTCCTGATATTTTTTAAAAGTTCCTACTTTACGCTAGAGCTTAACTTTTATTCCATCTGATGGTAAATGGTGACGTATCCAATGGTAAAAGACACTGACTAAGCTTAAAAGAAGCCACAATAAGCTCATTTTACCCTTGAAGATCATCCACATTATAATCGAATGGAAAGACAGATATGTCGACAGTAAAACGGTGAAGATTAGCCGAGCGTCTGTTATTCAATAGTGGAGGGAAGAGGGAGGAATTATGCTATGCATTTCTTGTGCAAATTTTCCATCCTAAAGAAGACCGAAAGTATTTGCACCTGTGCTCGAGATTAGTATGAATGGCTTAACTACATTCAGGTCTTACGCCTTTTCATTGAGTACAAAGTTGTCAGGTGACATTTTATAGCAACAGCTCCATAAGGCTGCAATACTTGATGCAGTTCCCCGGACTTGGTCTTTATATAGTGTAAGCAGCAGTCTCGGCGTGAAATGCTGTTGCACCTTTGCAAGGAGTTCTATCTTCCTTGTAGCTGCTTTGGACCTATACTCATAAGATGAACCGTATGTGGTAGGTGCTCAATCACAGCTCTTCGTTCGGACTGGATTTAATTCTGACTGGCTGACCAGGCATAATAAAGTTATTGATATGCAGTACGACGAGTGCATGCACCCCACTTTAAACTAAGTAAGCTATCATGAGTTATGTAGCCCTAGACTGTAACTTATGCTAGCTAAGTATGAGTTAAGACACCGCACCGTCTTGATATTGACGCTATGGGCTACCGTCCGGTTCGCTCTGCTCTAAAGCCGCTTGACAGTTTTCGAATATTTAATTGTAAGAATTAAGCCTCAGAGTATTATGTATGTAATTACTGTAACAATTAGTAAATAAAAATAAAACCGTCTTTAAAGAACTATAAAGAATAATAGTATATTACGCCACAAGGGAAGAAAGTACCTATGAGTCGCAACTCGCGTTGTATTGTCATCTGAGCCAAAGGCGAGGACCATAAGAACGCGAGTTGCGATGTCATACTTTCCTGCCATTGTGCGTATCTATACTATTTTTTATCATACCTTGATCGAAATGAATGTTCCTTTAAATGTATCATGAGATATATTTTTGACGTTTAAAAACAGTAGAGCTAGAAATTTAACGCATGCGTACTAAATTAATAAGTTATTGAATTAGGAGGTAATTGACACTTTCGTCTCTGAAAGTAAGGTCGAAATACAAACTTTCGATTCTATATCGTACTGTGACGTAAGAGACGACTATGGGATGTATCAAAAAGATCTCATATAAAGATGCAGTAGATAATTATGTAAATGTAACAAGTGTATTTTTTGATATGTCAAAAGCATTTGACTTCGTTTTCCATGACACATTATCATGTAAGTTAGAAAAGTATGGGACAAGGCATTACGGGGACTGACATTACAATGGATTAATACGTCTTTGTCATCAAGAAAGCAGTGTGTGAGAACTGTAAGCCCTAACAAAAATAACTCCTAAGGACGCTGGTGTTCCTCAAGGAAGCATTCTTGGGCCTTTCTTGTTTATAATTTATATAAATGATTTACCAGATTCAACTCCATTCGCATGCATTTTGTTTGCGGATGATATATCATAGATTGTAAAGAACAGACATGGAAATAAATATTACTATAGAAAGAACATAAAATACGTAATAAATGATATTATTTCATGGTTACATGATAATAACTTAAAGTTAATTATCACTAAAATTTGTTATACAATTTTATAGCAATAACAGAAACCAACTTGATCTTGACATAATGTATAATAGTAATGACAAACTTAAAAAACAAACGGATGAAATTTCTGGGATTCTAAGTAAATAGTGATCGTAATTGGATGGCTCATATTGAAGAAGTCTGTAAAAAAGTTAATAGATTTGTATACGTTCTAAACATATTAAGAAGAACGTCGTCTCGTCAAACCGCACTCATTGAATATCATAGGTATGTTGCAACTAAATTAAGATATGGGTTACTAATTTGAGGTACCTTATAGCTCTTATTAAAAAAGAGATTTTAGTGCAAAAAAGTGTGTAAGAGCTGAGGCTAAATGGTACGAATCACGCAAGCCCTTATTTAAAGTACGTATCCTAAATTTACCAGGCCTCTAAATATTTGGAGTAGGTGTTCATGTAAAAAGAAATGTATATATATACAAAACAGCGTCTGATATATTTTTGCGTAACACTAGGAAATCTGACAGTTTTAGACCGTATACCAAAAGCTGCATTTTAGCAAAAGTGTTGTTACGCGATGACTATAAAGATTTTTATTAAACTACCGGTAAACATAAAAGAAGAGACGGAAATTGGTAGATTTAGAACCAAACTTAGAAACTGGCTATTATTAAAGTGCATTTATGTTGTAAAAGCCTTTAAATGTATAGAATCTCGTTAGCTTAACATGATATAGCCATATTTTAAACATTTATATTTATTTAATGTTCTGTAGAATAAGTACCTACTCCTTTGACACTTTTTTCCTATATTTACTTTTAATCTAATCATATTAAATTTAATCAAATTAATTAAATCAAATCATTATTTTATAACACGAAAATTGTAACTTTAATTTAATTTGATTTTAATCACACAATCACACTGGTCTATTTCTATAGAATTTATATCTATAATGTGATTATCTCAGTTAATAGGTTATCAGTGTACATTCAAAGTTTTCTATTATTTAGCAGCCAACTTCTACTAAAAGGTAAGAATAGTGATGCAACAGATCTCTGCTTCTATATATGCAACTGCGGAAGTTCTGCATGCTTTTTGACATCCGTTTCTGCTTCCGTTTCCGCAACTTTTATAAAGAAAATTTGATCGGAATTTGATGGCGGCACACTTTATCACAAAGGTGCCAACCTCAAATCGAGAGAGAAGTTCAACCTATATCATCATCAATGATAAAATTCATCATTACACATGTTAAACTCCATGTTGCATCAGTAACACGAGTGACAATCTCTTTTGGAGGCGTCAGAAGTATGTGGAGGATATGAAATGCACACAAATATCGATATCTTTTGCCATTAGTTCGGTTAATATTTATCAGCTTCTCCAAACGGCGTCACCAGTGAGCAATTATTTAGCGAAGCTATTCTTATACGAAGTATATCAAGAACACCGAAACAAATTTCTAGGTGTAAAAGCGGCCAGACTTTTTTTCATAAAATATAACTTACGGCAACTTAATTTTAAATGTTAATTTAATAAAAAATATATTTGTCATAAATTGTAATTTTTACATAGTATTTACACTTCCGCTTCTGCATCTGTTACCGTTTCTGTTTCTGCTAAAATTTACTTTTAGCTTCTGTTTCTGTTTCTGCTTCCGTTATGACACTTTCGTTACACCAATAGTAAGAACATTTACACATTCTTATGTGCCTTTTGTCACCCAGTTAGCACACGATATGTGACTGGAGACGTGTTGAATGAGGAACCAGTTTTAACAGTAGCGATCTTTAAACTGCGCCAATATTAACCCTATTTCTTTTTTTTACTAAATCCTTTAAAACTTTTACTAAAACCTTATCTGGGAAACGGAAAACGTACGAGATAAATAATTTCATTAAGAAATTTCCAATAATGTATAAACAACATTGTGTGGCCTAATGGATCATAGGTTATTTGTTTAATTTATCTGTGTCTTGTTACTTAATAAAATAAGCTTTACAAATTCTTTACTAAATATCATGCGTGCAGTTTTTTAATTAATATTATGATATTTACAACTAGTTAAAATTGTATGAATTTGGTTATAAACTATCAAATAGTAAAATAAAATACAGGAGTTAAGTGTATTCTTAATGAAAGTTTTTGGCCGGGTTTGTGATTAATTTCACATTAACTTCATTTTTAAGATACTTTCTGAGATCTGACTGATAAACTTTCAAAGAGACTACATTTAAAGGGCTGTAACTTTTTATATATTCTTTTATAAATTTCAAGATTGGTTCTACAATTGTTTTAGTAAGCTAAGTAGTTTGATACTAAGCTTGTGATCCAGTTTTTGCCACTCAACATACGATACTGCATTATGCTGTGTTTATACGCTAGTATTCTGTGTAAACTTGTTCCTTCCCTGAGCCAACCTATTCGTGCTGCAGCCATTATACAAAATAAATGCAAAATCAACCTATCCTAGACTACCTATGATCTTAAGGCATTAAGTAGGTATCTACGTTAGGTACTAACTAGCTTGTGACACAATAACATCTTCAGAGCATCACTTGATAGCTTCCGAATGTATCGAATCTGTCGCTATGTCGAAAATTGGCCAAGAGGACTATCATCGTCATCCTTATCTCCTAAATTTTATTTTTTATTTTTAGTCGAGAAAATTTTAAGAATTATTATTTATTATTAACTTCGTCGTAATAGACTTAATAACTTCGGTATGAGTAATATTTTTACCTTCTTATTTCACGTTTTTAAGTCTATGCTACAAAATAAACGATAGTGAGACATTGAAAACGTAGTATAAAACGCAATGATTTACCTTCCTACAATAACGAACGCGCCTTCCATCCCGTACGTTATTTGCCCACGTCCTAAACACTAAGCTAAACATGTTATTGTTATTATTAAAAAGATTCTCTTTAGTGCGCAGTTAACTGCTACTTCCCACATTTACAGTGAAACAATATTTAGCAAGAACCTCGCGCGGGGAGCGCTTCGCAGTAACGCTTCGAAATAGAAGTTTACTCAAACAATGAGCGTGATTTACGAGTAAACAGATTTTGGTGTTCGGTCCCGAAATTTCCAGGGACTGACGCTGAAACATCATTTCATTTTGAACCTTAAAGTTCCCTTTTTATAGAAGATAATACTTTATCAAACAACCGCAAGAATGGATAAAGAAATTACTTTTGAAGTTTGATTTTATCGCCATGCGATGAAAGTTTAATTTACTTTGTGTAAATGGGTTAAGATGGAACATGTTAACTGCACTCTTCAAGGCTCCCGGCCGTCTTTTCGGATTCGTTTACAAACACATTGGAGTACTGTTTTTCGTTGCGCGATTCTAAATTTAATAATATTATTTAATTTAGAATATTTATTCCTTGAAAAGTAAATATTATGCGATTGTTTTATTTATCCGATTTGGCTACTGTGTTTTGAATTATATGATATAACAAAGGCAAAATGTTCTCAAATATAAGTAGTTTGTAGAGATGTTTTAAACAAAAATTATTTCCAATGAAATAACTTTATTAAACTCCATGCATGAGCGTTTTAAAACCAATGGAATAGAATTGTATTTAGTACCAAAAATTCTTCTTCTGCTCTATGTCTAACATCCACATCGTAAAATTATTAAAACGGAATTTTACAAAATACCTCTATTTTCTGTGATGTTAGTTCTGTTAGCTAGGCTAGTTGGCTTTTACAGCTTCAATGGACTCAGGGCTCGCGGCCCGAACGGTACTGAAAATTCCCTTCCGTATAATATTATTCTCCTTACTTCGTGGTGATTCAAGGTGTAGTTTGCTAGACATGATCTGTATTTTATAGTACTAGTTTAATAGTGTTGAAAATTACAGTAATAGACATTTTCTGGATTTGCTTTATTCGCCATACTCGGCACGTCAGTTAGGGAGCAAGTAACCGGACCTTTCGCGCCATTGATGCTGCTGAGCGCACCTCGGATGGATATCCGTTCCATCCCTCTATCGACAAATATAAAGCAAGGTTTAGGTTTAGCGCTAGCTGCCAGTTTAACTGGCAGCAAGCGCTGGCTTGTTATTGGCCTCGTATAAACAGTTTTTCAAGACAAGCCAGCGCTGCCTGCAAGCACTGGCGGGAATAGAGCGCCTGCCTATTTTTCAAGCCAGTGACCTCCGCTCGCGTGCCCCGCAACCCCCGCGCCAGAATAAATAATTTGTAATATAAAAATTTTACTAATGATATTTTACAAATCCCTATATTTGATGTATGTAGGTATATGATAAACATTATTTTTCAGTTAGTTTAAAAAATCTTTAATTTAATACAACGATTTATAAGAACAATCTAGGAATAAAATGCATCCATTTGGCCTCATCTAAACAACATGAGCCAGGCTTTGGGCTGGCGCCAGCGTTACTGGCTTCGTCTAAACCTTGCTTAAGACTTTTCTTGCGTTTCTCATAGTGGCCCTAACGACACCCGCGGTACGAGGTTAAAAAACTATTAGAAATAAAATGGGCTGGCAGCTCATCTTCTAATATTTTGGATTTTGATTAAAGAGTGTTAGGGCTATTACGCACTGTCGACTAGTCGCCGGCGACTCAGTTGTCGACGACTGTAATATTGTATAGTTTAAATAGGTGTTTACGCACTAGTCACCGGTTGCCCGGGCGACTCGGCGACTCGCCGCGCAGTGGCGACGCACAGGCAACTGCCGGTCGCCGGCGACCAATAGGAGCACGGTTTCAAATGAAAGCATTCACACTGCGAGCAACTGTCGTAACGACCGGACGGCCGCGCACAATGAGTTTTGACACGGATAAATTTATATCGGAAATACAATCCCGAAAAGCTATTTGGGATTTACAAAGTGAGGAATATGCTAATCGGGATTTGAAGAAAAAACAGTGGGAAGAAATAGTGGAGTTATTTGGAGGTGAAGAATTATCAGACGAAGAAAAAAAACTCAGGTAAGTAAGAAATGCCATTTATTTTTTATTAATTAATACTGCTCATCTGCCAAGATAATTGACCCTCAGTTGTAAAGTAATCAGCAAATACATCTCTGTATGATGCACCACGTCGCGTAGCTCTTTGGAAACCGTTTGGGACTTCTTCAAAGCCAGGAATGCTCAGGGTATCTTCAAATTTATATCCGTCTCTTTCTCGGACATAGTTGTGAAGAGCGCAACATGTTTTGATGATGCATGATACTAGATCTAAATTCACGTTGATAGGTCTGTGAAAAATCTGCCACTTGTTTGCTAATATGCCGAATGAACATTCAATATGGCGTCGTGCACGAGAAAGCCTATAATTAAATATTTTTTTCTTTGTTGTTAAATTTGATCCACCGAACGGTCGCATAATTTTGTCAGTTTGTCCAAATGCTTCGTCACCCACAATAACAAACGGTACTGGTATAGGGTTTGTCGATGAAATGGGCTTAGGTTCGGGTATTTGCAAATCATTGTTCATTAGCTTTTGATAAAACGTTGAATTTGTAAATATAGTTGAATCGCAATCCTTTCCATAGGAACCAACGTCTATGTATATGAACTTATAGTCAGAGTCACAAATGGCAAGCAAAATTACAGAAAAGAAGTGTTTGTAATTATAACACAATGATCCACTGTTGTATGGTTTTATAATTCTTACATGCTTACCATCTACGGCACTATGCAATTTGGAAAATTGGCCCGTAAATGAAAATCTTTTGCGATTTTTAACCAATTTTCTTTTGTCGGTTGCGGTAAAAACATGTCTTTTAGTACAACCCATATAAAATGACAAACTTCTCTTATTATTTCAGCTATAGTTGAAATCCCAAGTCTGTATGAGTAATGTAAATCTACAAATTTACAACCGCTTCCAAGATATCTGGAATTAAAAAATAATTTAAATATATACATTATTTACAGGTCATTCACTTCAAAAGAAATGGAAAAATATAAGAAGCTGCTTTTCGCGAGAAGTACGAAGATTAAAAAATACTAAAAGCGGATCTGCTGCTTCCCATAAAACTCCCTATATTTATTATAATCAGCTGTTATTTTTGAAGAATACCGTTGGTAATTTGAACACAGAGAGTAACATTGCTGAACAAGAACATTTGACAAATGATCAAGAACCTTTAGGACCTTACTCGAGAGAAAATATAGTCGGAAGAAAAAAAGAAAAAAACGTCAGATGATGGCACAAGCGAACTATTAACCACATTAAACAAGTGTATTGGAACTCGCAAAAATAAGGAGGATATTTTGGAACAAGATGAGGACAGAATGTTCCTGATGTCCCTATTATCATCATTTAGGGCAATTCCGGAGCACAAAAAGTCAGCTGCGAAAATTCAATTAATCAGTGTAATCGAATCACTCCGATCCTCTACTCAAAATAATATATATCCAAATACAATGTGGCGAAATTTTAATGAGTACGAGTATGAGCGTGGTTACTTCACACCGGAGGCCGGGCGTTCAACAGCACCAAGTCAACAATCACGCCCTGAAGCACAACATTATTATACGCTACCAACTTCAACTCCTTCAGAACGTGAATGCCCAGAGTCGCGATTTTCTACTGTCACTTCAAATACCTCGCAAGATTCTGACATTTTGGATCTATTTTGAATATTTCCTTTTGTTGTGCGTTCGTTTATAATATTGATTTCATTAAGTACTTTAAAAAAATACATGTTTTATAATTATTTACCGTATATTTTTAAATTATGTCATCGAAGAGTAGACTTACAGATAGTGCTATCCACGAAGACGCGCCCCACTCTTTGTTCAAATGCATGTGTGCTATCTTCCGCATGTGTTAAACATCTGTCGATACACGCTAATTATCGATGAATGCAAACGCACACTAATAGAAATTGACTAATCAGGAAAGAGCACGAAAGATGCTCTATTTAAATTTAATCGCGCATCTTCGTGGATGGCATTATCTGTAACTCTAAACACACTCCCGGACACATCTATCGGCCCACCTTGAGTTTTAAGTTTTGACTGGAGACCAGCTAAAAATAAATGTTAGGAGGAGCAATAAGTTTTTGCAGGTGTGAAGCTGATTTACTGGCCATCGTTTTCGTAAAAAACTGCATAAAAACTTATTGCACCACTTAACATTTATTTTTAGCTAGGGATTGTCAACACTTTAAACACTAGGTTTGGCCGATAGATGTGTCCGAGAATGTAATGTAAATTGTGTTAAAATCCCGTAAAAAATAAATGTTAGGAATGGATTTTATTTGAATTGTCACTTACCTTAGTGTTATAAAAAGTTTTTCTTCCGGAGAAATACATGGTCGCATATTTGTATTTATGCCAGTTATATGTGGTTTTAGAAGACACAATAAGACATCAAACGAACTCACAGACATTCTTGCATAATTAAAAAATTTACGAGGATATTTTCTAACGTCTTCATAAAATATTTTAAACATTCCCTTTGACCTCCGTTCTTCTAACAAAGGATGCACCCAATACTCTTTTGATTTTTTTTTATTTGTCTTTCTTTTTATAATTAGTAGCGCCGCTACTATTGCAAGTTCTTCAACGTCCATTCTGCACGAATGTACTTGGAATACTGTCGCTCGGCTCGGTCTCCGGGCCCTGTTTCCTATGTTTCGGTCGCCGAGGGACTGAGTCGCCGGCGACTAGTCGACAGTGCGTAATAGCCCTTAAGTAAGGTAAAAGTAAATATATTATTTGGCCGAGGTGGGCTTTTGGCGGGAATAAGATGAGCAAGGGGTTGTAATATATAAATTTTTGATGTAATACAATTTGATAAGGGGACTTGATGTTGATGTGGATGATGACTTATTTTACGACTTATCATCAGATCTCCGGTACTATTTATTTTATCTAACCACTTGCCAAGGGGTGTGCGGACCCTGGCTCTGACGCCTTAATATGTGTCGGTCGATGTACTGAGCGCTGGGACCCGCCCAAGGGCCCTATCCTATCTTTTATATGTCAGTTTGTACTAAATTTTATAAGTAAAAGTGGTGCAATTTTATGTATTAGATAGTTACAATATGAATTGTTAGTGAAAGCAATGAACAAGTGTTCCGTCAATGACTTACACATGTTATATGTATGCCATCAAAAACATAACTAAACTAAAAAAACCAAGTCTCGCAACTCAGTTCTCCTACCGTAAAAAGTTGTGAGGTCCATGTAATACCAAGTCGGTTAATTTAGTCAGTCCCTACTTAAGGGTCCTACTGTTTTAAGTTATTATGTAATTAGCTAACCTAAAAATATTTTATAGTGACCATATCAATGTTAAAAATCTTTTATGTTTCAAATAAATAGATTGACTTGACCATCGCAAGAAAACACTTACTAAGTGTTTAGTGCGATTGCCAAGTCAATCTATATATCTAAAACATATAAGATATGCATCATTAAAAACTGTTATCAAAATTTTCCAAAAAGTGAATATTGTGAAGAAGTTTGTTAATAAAGTTTATCCGTCCATGTAGCCAAAGATATGTAGGTATCTATCAAATATTTACATTCGATCATAGCCTTTTTTATTTTATAGGCCGATGTTTCAATTCTCTTTTCAAGAGTTATTCTTATCGAGAGTTTGCACTGGTAAAAAATTGCATAAAAACATGTTTAAAACTCTTCCGACAATGTATCGTATTGCGTTTGTTGTCAAACGATAAGTTGAAGTGATACATAATATGTTTGACATTACATAGAATAAAACATATTTTGCAAGTTTTCTAGACATTATGATTTCGACATAAATCATACAATATGTGTTGACATGAAAACGGGTTAAAATATTTGTTTGCATCACTTTTATGTACCTAAAAATTAATTAATGTACCTAAAAAACTAAACATTATTAAAATTGTTAGTTTCGACTTTCTAAATTTAATTTATTCTCTACTACTACTACTACGTACTACGTACGTACGTACTACGTACTAACAAGTTGTCCCAGTTACAAAGGAAAATAAAAAAATACTGAAATTGTTTGAACCTGCGCTTAATATTTTATTTTCGCTTTATTTATGCAATACTATTTTTTTACAGAAACATTCACAAGCGTGCCCAGGAAAAACACTAGACATTCAGCGTTCTCAAATGAATGGTATAGGAACGCAAAGAAAACAAACAAACTAACATAAATTTTTTGTCAGAAAACTTCGCGGGCGCGCACGCAACAACTCATTAATGACATCGAAATTGGATTAATGGTATAGGAACTCGAACAAAGAACCATTCATTTTTTATATAGAATTAGTTAGATACTAAATATTTGAAAGTATCTGTTTGTATCGACTCTATGTTTACCAACCTTTTGGATAACATTAAAAACAAGCATAAAAACAAATTGTGAGACAAATCAAGCGACAGTGCGAATGTACGGAAGGTCACATCAAAAAAATTATATAATAATTGTACATTATATACGTTTTTATTCATTACGACAACACAGCTCATCATAAACCTTAATTTTTTTTTGCAAAATTTACAGTTTCGTGGAGTGCAAACGCAAGCACCAACACAACATGTTATGTGACTATTATTATATACGACAATCGAAACATTACAAGTTTAATGTTTAAGTGCCGTCCCGGGTTTCGTAAAAGATGACAGAGAAAAACTGAAACGGGAAATGGGCAGCAGCATGTGCCAGATAACTCAAAATAAAAATACTGCAGTTGCCCACCCGCCTGCTAAGCGTGGCAAATATGGCATAATCCTCCAAGTGGTAGACTTTTATAGGCTGTAATGAGTAGATGGATATCCAATACAGATGTCAGTTTGTCGCTAGGTATTCGTTCGTTAATAGAATGACAATTGAAAGGTGGTGGTATTCCACATAGCATCCTCTTAGAAAATCGTGCCGCCAGATCTTTCTACAAGGTTAAAGGCTTGTATTTTTTATTTTAAAGTAAAGTAAAATAAAGTTACAGCCTATATACGTTCCACTGCTTGTCACAGGCCTCCCCTAATTCCGGAGAGGGTTTCAGGGCAAGGAAGTATCCGCCGTGCTGCCCCAATGCGTGTTGGCGAACTTCTCATGTCTTCGAAATACATTTTTTTCTTATTCCTCGGACATGCTGGTTTCCTCACGATGTTTTCCTTTACCGCCGAGCACGTGGTAATTAAAATTGCAAGTAACAATTTCATTGTTGCCGGCGGGGATCGAACCCGGGTTACTCGCTTTCTGTTACATTTACAGCGAGCGTTAACCATCTGAGCTACTACGGCTCTTTTTTATTTTATATTTTTTATTTTATACATCAATTTTTTATTTGGGCTGCTACTGAGACACACTGCTCCACTAGAGGAATGACGACATACAATGTTAGAAATAGAATTAAAAACTACTATTTATAATCAAACCTATTTGATTTTATATAGTATCTTAATAATAATGATCTTTATTGATTACAAATAATACTTATCAAAAGTCACCCTTATGTTTAATATGTCACTGGTTCGGAAAATACCTATGTCCTGGGTATAACTAGCAAGAAAACCAACGGAAGATTTGTTTTAACAAAAAAGAACATTTTACAATCATGGATACAATAGAAACAGCTTGGTAGCGATCATCTCATTCCTAGGGGTTATTATCACCTATAAATTCCTAAGGTTCTCCTAAGGATCACCACAAAACACGGTCTTGAGCCACCTCATCCATTAATTTCCTTCATGGCTTATTACGTCGTCACTCATCTAGTGAGCACCGACCTACTTCACTGACTGGTATGAGGCTGTCGTTCGAGAACCTTTATTCTCTATCGATTGTCGGTTCTTCAAGCTATATGGCCGGCCCATTATCACTTTAGCTAACTAATCCATTGGGCTACGTCAGCTACCCTCTCTGGTTCTACTGCAGATATCTATTGTTACCTATTCTACCACACAGAGAACATAAAAAATAAATTCAAACATAATCTTTTCTTGAAAAGTTTAAGTTTAGTTTTTTTATTTATTTTTTATTTTACAACAACAAAAATACATACTAAACAAAGTTCATAAATACAGTGCAAGTAAACCTATATAAGATTTTTCTGCACACTTCAGTTCGCCGTCTTTCGAGTGCATAATATTATTTAGAGTTAGAGTTAGATGGTAGTTCGCACGTTTCTATAAAAATAAAATGAGGATGAGTTGTAGTGGCTATTTAGTTAGAGTAGTATACAGGTTGTTTGGAGGAAATTTTATTTCATATTTTTGGAATATACATGTGGTAACTATATTAAAAATAGTAAATATGTTAGTTTTTAGTAATATTATGTTAGTTGATTCAAAAAGTATGTTTTTAATTTGTATTTAATATTTTTGGGATTAATATTTTCCTTCAAGGTTTTAGGCAGTTTATTAATTAATTTAGGAATAATAATCTTATTTTGATGATCGCCATACATATTATGTGTTTTAGCTATAATTAATTTAGGATTATAAATATACTTCTAAGCTGATGTTTGTACGTAAGTACCTATGACTTGTAATTTTGTATTAAAGATTTTTGCAACACTAAGGCCTTTTCTCATGTCTTTGTTATATTTTATTCCTCAGACATTCCTCACGTTGTTTTACTTTTCAGCTAGCATAAAAGTACTTAAAATTGTTCCAGCAATTCAATTAGTCCAGTGGGAATCAAACCCGAACGCTCGTCTGTTAAGAAAATTATGTCGTGCCTAAGCGACATAGCTTTCCTAAGCTACTCCGGTTCTTAAATATAGAAAAACTATCAATCCACCCCGGTTTCGCATGGGTGATTTCTGGACCTCGACAGCAGAGCCACCTACCGGATCCAATTGTGAAACTAAACCATCCCCGAACCAACTTAATCACACACAAAATATTTCATCAGAATCAGTCCAGCTATATAGAGTTCAGTCACGTTCGCACGGATAGAAGAATTATATACCGATACTAGATGACTTTTTTACCATTTGGAAAAAATAGGGTGTAACATGTGAACGGAGTAGAAGCCTCGAAATTCAAATTATATCCACTTTACTTTAGGAATAAAACAATAAATTTAGTAGGCATCTTTGACATTGTCACTTCGCAGGGTCACGGGCTCAAGGGCACAGGGCAAAGTAATTGTTCAAAAAAAAATTTCTCAAACGTTTCATTCAAAATTTTTGGTTTTATATTTTACAAAATGTCAGTGGTATAGGCCTCTACTCCGTTCACATGTCGCATCCTATTTATTTCCAGACGGTAAAAAAGGTCATCCAGTATAAAGATAAAGAAAAATGTATATTATTTTTAGTATTAAAATTAGCAAATGTTCTGAACACTTATTGAATTACCTCGGTGTTTGTCTGTTTGTCACAAACTTTTTACTCAGTACTTACTCACGTAGATGATTTAATGTAGGCACTTTCCCGTGTCGTGGCGGTGTAAGAAAATCCGCCATCCCATATCATCCCGTGGATGTTGTAAGATGAGATGGAGGGTTAATAAGTCCAGCAATGGACAGCAGAATGCTCTTGGAAACTATTATAGGTAGTGGGAATATAGGCAAATGTTCCCACTATTTCAGATAAGGTGTAACCTATCTGAAATAAGCGTATCGCGTTGCTCCTGTTAGTGTTGGCGGAATTCACATACCTATTTTCGGAATATTTTTCTCTTCAGACATAGAGTTTACTAATGTTTTCATTCACCGACGTACACATAGCAAAATTGTTACCGAGTTTCTCGCGTACTGTGAAATTAACGATGTGTATGTAGCAACAGTGCTACTAGATACGGTTATGAAAAATGTATTAAAAAAAAACACGTTTTTTAATTTATAAAATAGAAAGGACAGATGAACTTACAGCCCAACATGCAGCCCCTAAACATATGCATCCGCCTTCACGCAAATAAGGCTACAGACGCGTTACCTCCAAAAACCAGGATAGAATTGTTTTTACAATTAAAACTAATTTTATTTATTTTAGTATTGTTGCGCGCCATAATTAATGCCTGGTAAATGGCGTGTACCCATTAGCGCCATCTAGTATCAAGAAGCAGAACTAGGAGAGCTTTCTAGAAAATTCCATACTAGAACTTTCTACAATTAGTCAGTTGGGACCGGTATGTGCTCGAACATTCAGTGGAAGAGGCCCTATATAAGACCAGTAAGGACCGCGACCGAGCCATTATTGAATTGGCAATAAGTGAATACTTCGAAGCGATACAATTACGAATTGTGTTTTATTATTAGTGTGTTTTAAGTTGTAATTGGTGTTCGTAATTAAAGTGTCGATTTTGGTAATTCAATCGGCAGTTTTCATTGTCACGAACCCCAAGCTTGTAACAGTATTATCCTATCGATAACCTAGATAATAGAATTACAACCTGTAATTATACTGACTCTCTTTACCATCTTCAGACCGGAACACAGCGGTGCAGGCACTGCTGTTTGTGAAAGAAATATGTTAGAGGGTGGAACCTATCTAGACAGACTCCTGAATAGGAAAAAGACCAATCACATAGTTATTTCTGACAGATTTAGGAAGGCTCTCTCCTTAGAAATATTTATAAAGACTTATGCTCCCCATATATCAATGTATGAACCACATCAACATGACCTTCACGTAGTGCACCCTACTAAGTTATCGAATGATGACAAAAAATCAAAAACCGGCCAAGAGCGTGTCGGGCCACGCTCAGTGCTGGGTTCCGTAGTTTCCCGTACGTCACAATAAGTGTTCCCAATTATGAGTTTAAAGGTGGGTATCCATTATGTTCGCGCTCCAGCAGCGCTCCGCGCTCCTGCAACTGCTCCCGGTAGTGGGTACTGTTGTTTCCATCCAAGTTTAAAATGATTTTCCTAGAAAGTCCTTATAAAGTTCTACTTTTCAGATTTTTTTCATATTTTCTAAACTTATGGTTCAAAAGTTAGAGGGGGGGGGGACACATTGTTTTTTTAATTTTGGAGCGATTATTTCCGAAATTATTGACATTATCAAAAAAATGATTTTAGTAAACCCCTATTTATTTTTAAATATCTTTCCAACAATATATCACACTTTAGGGTTGAAATTAAAAAAAAATGACTTCCCCCTGTACATATAGGGGGGCTACCCCAATAAAACATTTTTTCCAATTTTTATTTTACCACTTTGTCGGCGTGATTGATACACATATTGGTACCAAATTTCAGCTTTCTAGTGATAACGGTCACAGAGATTAAGCGAGGACGGACAGACGGACAGACAGACATGGCGAAACTATAAGGGTTCCTAGTTGACTACGGAACCCTAAAAAGTAGTCAACTGAAGACACGGAATCACCTCCGTGGCTGTCTCTCTTAGGTTTACTCAGATACTTTTTTATGTAAATGTTTAGAATTTAGTAAAATTATAATATGCGGTTACCTAAATAAAAATAATTTTCGACTTTTGTGATTAGTTTTGGACACCATAATTTTTTGTTTAACTAAATATTACGTTCCGAGTAAATGCTTTAATATTGCCGTCCCTACATTATCTCCAAAGTATTGTTAAGAACTAAGTATGTGAAGAAAACTCCTTATTTACTTACGGGACCATTGTTACTGGAAACGAGGCACTTCGCTACTTATTTTAATTTCTTACATTATTGTGCAATTACATATTATAATAAAATAAGTTAGTTGCTGTGTAACAATAATTAACATCATATTTAAAGTGATAATAAGTTAACAAAAATGATGTTTCACTAGTATGTTAATTACAAGTTACTAGCGCTCCGCCCCGGCTTCTCACTTATATACGAGTATATAAAGCAAGCAAAAAACAAACTAACGCTTGATTTCATATTGATATAGCATAAATATGCTTTAATTCTACATATTATGGAGAGGTCATAATGACCTGAAGATTACAGATATTTAAAGTTAGATATACATTTTTAACTCAGAGCCCTGGTAGCTCAGATGGTTAGCGCTCGCTGTAAATTTTACAGTACGCGAGCAAACTGGGTTCGATCCCCGCCAGCACCAATGAAACTGTTAATTGCAATTTTAAGTGCTAATTTACCATGTGCTCGGCGGTGAAGGAAAACATTTTGAGAAAACCTGTATGTTTACAAAATAAGAAAAAATATTTCGTAGACAAGTGAAGTTCGCCAACACGCATTGGGGCAGCGCAGCGGAACCTTCCTTGCGCTAAAACATCTCAGAAGTGACGGGAGGCATAGGCCTACAGACTATATACCGTGTTATATACTGTAACTTTATACATTTTTATCACTTTTCGCACCCATTATCGAGTCAAAAGTCCTTCCCGATATAATTTAAATTATTTCGGGAAGGACTTTCGAGAAAAAAAAATATTTTGCCTCTTAACGGTTACACATAATATTATTCACGGCTAGCAGAGCAATCACAAAATCTTCAAAACAATTTGGAGCGCCTTCTTAATAATTTCATAAGTCATGCCTTCAAAGCTTAAATGGCTCTCTATTATTTAAAGGCGCAACTTCCTTCACATCCTTCAAAAAACATGGGGAAGAATTTGACTTATGAGCGATCACGATTATCAAACCATTTTAAGATTTGTTTTTTAAGAACGTGGTATTAGCTTTATAACAATTTTTTGACGCCATAGGTAGTATAAAACTCCTAGGTACTTGTATATATAATAAAAACTATAGGTACCTATGCCTTTCTTCGAGAACAGAATGAGTACCTGCTTGAAGCTTTAAGCTTGAAAGAAATAGTTTAAACTTTAAAGGCTATGTAATAATTTCTACTTCATAAAAATAAAAATATTATAAATGATTAAAGTTTACTTATCAGATCATCATCCGTCATAGTTAAACGTTGTGTTATTTCAGAGGAGGGCGCCAGTCTATGGGAGACGATTTCGTTCGGGCCGAATTTTCAGGACAAAGTATAGTTGAAGGCGGCGGGTAGAAAACATTTTAGGAGCTCGAGGGCTGGATATATTTTTAATGACATCAAAAATATAAATATTTGTAGGTTACAATCCCTATTGGAAAAAAACTTTTTTGGCTTAGGCATGAAATCTCCAGTCGCTATATGTATGTAAAAATCCAAACAAATCTGTATTAATTTTTTAGGAGTCTCCTATTTTTATATTCTAATAGGTAAAACGTAATAAACATTGTATCGTTTATTCGTTTCAGGACGTTTTTTCCTAAATTTGTCAACCAATAGATACTACATAAACTTTTATTATTCATTAAAAGTTTATGTAGTTTTTACTATATTGGTGTAAAAAATTAGGATATTTTAAAACTTAGTAGATTAATTATATGGGATTTACGTACATGACGCAAAGCAAATAAAAGAAACATAATATTTTATATCTGTAGGCTTAATTTTAAATGTTCTTTGGTTTGAAGTTTCGTTTGGTTATTTAAATGAAAGAAATTTTAAATTTGAATAGACAAACCTGTGTACAATAAATAAAAAACTGTGGTACCCACCAAGTGTGGCAACTTTGGGTAATTATCGTCCCTATATGACAATACCAGCGTAAAATAGTAGCTGAATGCTGCTGTGTTTCGTATGGTGAGTGTAGAGAACCGGAGACCCATTTTAGTGGAAATGAGGCATTCCATCTTAGACCTCACGGGCGACAACGCATCTGCATTTTGATTTGTAATCGAGGATAGATGTAGAAGTCTATAGGCCGCAGCAACCACTTACCATCAGGTGGATTGTGTGCTCGTTTGTCACCGTATCCTATAAAAATCAATGTATAGGCGAGTAGGCCTCCCTGGTAGGCCGTGATAGGCTCTGACTGTACAGTGGAGAAGATAGCTGGGTACTACCATCTGCTAGGGATCTCATGATTAAGAAAATTAAATGTAAGTAAATTCAAAACCGACCAAGAAAGAATTCAAGATACTGTAAGTTCGTTTTGCGGAGATTTTATACGTGATAGAACCACGCTGTAGCTATATTATCATTGTAATTGTAGCGCTAATAGGTCGGTTCGACCCAGGTAGGACTGGTCCTGTGGTCACTGTCTCACAGAATACCAGCGCAAATTAGCAGCTTAATGCTGCTGTGTTTAGTATGGCTAGTGTAGAGAACCGGGGACCCTTTTACCGTAAACGAGGCGTTCCATCTTAGTCCTCAGGCGTGACGATGCATATGTATTTTGATTCTTAAATGAGGATAAATGTAAATGTCTATCGGCCACTTACCATCAGGTGTTCTGTGTTCGTTTGTCACCCTTAATTAATAAAAGAAGATTGGATCAAATATTAAAATATTAATCTTTAAAAATTAAAGCCTACCTACCCGTAAAAGCTAATGCTGAAACTTCCATAAAGCCCCGGAAAATTCGAAAATAAAAAAGTTAAATTATTATTAAGCGCGACAAAACCATTAAAATTAATTTGATTAGTAAATAAGTAAAAGTATTTTATGTTTTTTTTTTAAGTTAATAAATAGCCTTCACTCGCGATTACCTACGTCTGCGTGGAACTTAACAAAAACCTGCAGAATAGAATGCTATTATAGTTCTGCAGGTACATATTTCATTGTTTGGTGCAGCAAGTAGCTAAATTATTAAAAAAAATTAAACTCATTTTTTTGCTATGCTCTCAAAAACCATGTGCGATGTGGGAAAATGTTTAATATAAAATTGAAAAGATCTCTATTCGTGAAAAACGTCTTACCACTTTATATTTTAAAACTCATAATTTTGTTATATAGAATGGTTTAAAAATTATAAAAAAATGTTAAAAAAGGATTTTGCTTGAAAACTTTAAGAGATAGAAGATAATGTGTAGCATAAGGTTACCCATAGAATCAAACTAATTTTACAGATTTTGTCGCGTTTAATTAAAAATTTTTAATTCCCAACGTTTCGGCGTCAGAAGATAGAAGGACCTGATCAGGAGTTATAACGTGGTAGAACGCTGCAGTTATATTATGGTTGTAGCAAAAATGGGTCGGCCCGACCGGGATAAGACCACGCTCTCACAAAATACCAGCGTAAAATATCAGCTTAAAACTGCTCATATGGTGACTGTAGAGAATCGGAAACCCGATAGCACTGGAAACGAGGCATTTCGTCTCGGTCCTCAGGGGTGACAACGCATCTCCATTTTGTTTCTTAATTGAGGATAAATGTAGATGTCTATGAGCCACAGAATCCACTTACCATCACGTGGACTGTGTGTTCGTTTGTTACCCATATTTTATAATAACAAGTCAAACACAATAGTCCTCCAATAAGGGTGCTGTAAAATGCCTGAAATATCGGGAATTAAAAAGTAAACGCGATAAAAACTGTAAAACTAGTTTTATTCAATGCGTAAATATAAGAATCCATAAGGTTTCCCCTTAAATTATCTGCTTTTCAATTTTACAAAAAAAGACCTTTTTTTCTAACAAAATATAGCCTTAATCACTCTTGGCATCTGTTCCTAAATTAATACCGAAGATTAGCCCGAAGAAGACTAGGTGGAAAAATATTTAAAAAAAAATTAGATAATATTCAATGGCATGCAAGCTTAGCAAATATTACAGAAAGACACGTACATTTTATACATATATCTACTGGATGACCTTTTTTACCGTCTGGAAAAAAATAGCGTGTAACATGTGAACGTAGTACAAGCCTATGGGTACTGATATTTTGCAAAAAATAAAAACAATTTTTTTTAACTAAACGTTTGAAAAAAAAATTATTTTGAACAATTACTTTGCCCTTTGCCCTTGAGCCTGTGACCCTGATGTGACTAGGTCAAAGATGCCTAATCGAGGATAAATGTATGTCTATATATACATGTGGTAGATCCAATAACAGTATAGAATCAGTTTTAGGTGCACTGTCGCTTTACCGTGTATAAAATTATGGGTTTAATTACCTGCCTGAAAAGCAATAGCATCTCAATAAATTTTTAATAAGTACAATTATTTTCAATAAGAAAATGCAGTACAATAATAATAACAATAAAGTATGATGTATTTGTGAGAACAGTCGCCCTTTCCAAATCAATTTAGCCCGGCGTAGAAGCGCGGCGGGGGACACCACCTGCGGTTCCGGAGTATCATAATTGATAAAATTCTTAACACACGTAACAATTCCGTCCCCACATTTTCTAATTTAAAGGATGACCCTGGAATGTAGATGATAATTCAAAAGTATCAACAGTTAAAAGGGTGCTTTTATTTGATCATTAATAAGCTGGTAAATTATTGCTATTAAATTAATTTGGGCGAATTGTGACTTGCTAATAAACTATATATTTATTTAACCTAATTTCATAGACGTACAAAATAGTTGAGTAATAAAAATATTCCACATGATTGCTGGGACTTGAACTTGTTTTACTAAAATAATTTAAAGCTTATGTCTATAGCAATCTATAGACATAAAGCATTGTATAGACTTTTAAATTGTTGTCAAAGCCTAAAAATATTATCAGTAAAGTAAACACACTTTTTAAAGTCAAAACCTTTTCAGAAAAATTTCTTGCTTAAGTAACTTCTTAAAATTTTGTAAGAGGTTAAAAATTCCTATCAGTGCAATAGAGATTATAAAAGTAATTTTAAATATATAGTTTGTTTAATGACCATACGTCGTTATTTAAAGTTAAAAAGGAGGCCGACAGAAATCACATAATCTGCGTCAAAGTTAGATAAAAATGGGTAATAGAGACCGAGTGGCCCATTGTTCCAGATCTAATGGACCACCGACCGATACCAGACGGAATCTTTGCAAAAACTGCTCCGAAATGCTCGGCATCGAAAAAAGAACACGTAAAACAATATATTTCGTCGACCTTCGTTAGAATTAGTCAAAGCGTTTTATCTCTAACGTTCACAGTTCGATAACGGTGGCAGTGTTAAATCGTAGACAAAGTTATCGTTGAAAAGTGAGATCCGTTAGTGAGTTCTAGACATAATGTAATCTATGTCCCAATTCATTTAACTGAGATTTTTGTCGAGCGGTGGCGTCGCGTCGGCATTAAACTTCCTTACAATGTCAGTTATAACTTTGTTAGTAAAAACAATGAATAAGAATGTTGCTTTGTTGCGTTTATCATAAGTGCGCTTTGCGATACATTGTGGTGCAAAAATAAAAAGTAACTCCCTGGCTTATTGTGCTCATAATAAGAATAAGACTAGAATAATTTGTTGTGTTGATCGTTATTAATATTACTTTGACTTTCCATCCATTATCCATTACAGGTTATAAAAGTCCACTGCTGAACATAGGCCTCCCCCATAGAGAGCCTCATAGGATAGGGGGGATTTTGCAATAGTTGCCACGCTGCGCAAGGTGGTTGGCAACCGAAACTTTTTATGATTATGGGTTATAATGTTATGGGTTATACACCTGGAAAACGGTGTTGCCCATTTCCCGGTTTGTTTCCCTGTCGCCTCCTACGACACGATATGGGATAGTGGATATTCTTACACAGCTTACACTGCCACTACGCGGTTCCTTTGACTTAATAATTTTTTAATAACATATCCATCACCTAATATCTACCCATGGGTGTCATAAAAGACGAATATGGAAAATGCTGAGAAGATCTCATGGTATACAATATATGCTGGTATAACCACCACGAATATAAAGTATACTAGTATACTACCTTTCCAGCGGGTACAAGTTTCCTCAAACTGCTGAAAAAGTTATGGAGTTGTCTTTCATCTACTTACATCCCATATAATTCCATTGGTGTCGTAAGCATAACAACTCAAATTAATTAAAAACTGCAGTTGCTATTCCACTTTCTAAGCGTCGCATCTATTGCTAATATCTTCTCTATAAGCTAATCTATTCGGAATGCCTATGTTAAGCAGTGGACTCATGATAGTCTGTAAAGAAGTTAAGAAAGAAAGTAAGAAATAAATTTTATACGTGGTAGAGTCATACAGCTATATTATGGTTGTAGCATGAATGGGTCGGCTCGACCGGAGAAGAACCATGCTCTCACAGAATACCAGCGTGTAAAATAGCAGCTTAATACTGCTGTGTTTCGAATGGTGGAGTGTAGAGAACCGGATAACCGTTTTACTGGAACGAGGCATTTCATCTTAGTCCTTAAGGGGGACAGAACATATGCATTTTGATTCTTAATTGAGGTTATGTGTAAATGACTATTGGCCACAGCATCCACTTACCATCAGGTTGATTGTATGCTCGATTGTCATCCCTGGCCTATATAAAAAATAAAAAGTACCTATACGTCAGTTCCTCTACTTACGTGCCTATACTAAATAATTTCTCTTCGTTTTACAATTCTGAATATTTTTATATTAGGGACGTTCGATATAAAAATGAGACTGTAATGAGTACGTCGTCACAAGTAACTTTTATTAAATTATGCTATTTTATTTTTCGATATAGTCACCTTTTAGTTTAATATACACGGAGTGTCTTATTCTAAGCCTAATATTATCTTTTTAAGTACTCATTATCTGAAGCACCTAATAATTCCTGTATTGCAGCGACTATGGCTTCATCATCTACAAATATTTGTCCTCTCAGATATCCCTTCGGTCACGGAAATATATAGAAACCTCAAGGTGCAAGGTCTGGTGAATATAGAGGCTGCTCAAGTATTTCAAAGCCGACTATGGACGATGATCTAGTGAATCGAGGCGTTATCATGCTAAAACAAATTTATCTTCGCTAATTTACCTCGGCGGTTTTTGGGTTTGCCGTCCTTATGGTAACGTGATGAAATGCAACATTGCATACAAGAAATGCGGTACCATGCGTACTTCTTTATTTTATGTATATTTTTTAAATATGTATTTTTTAAATAAAACGTTAAACTAGTACTTCTGTTATGTCGTAAAGACATGTCCTTCCTCGGTCGAGCCGACCCATTCGTGCTACAACTATCCTACTAATATAACTGCAGCGTGGCTCTACCGTGTGCGAAAAGTTGCGAATATGGCTACTCTTTACTATGCCTAACGCTAATATGATACAGACAACTGTTTAAATTATGCGGAGAGAGCAATAGTATAAGTTAGTTAAAGTTTTTACATTACTACATAAACTTATATCTACTCGTATTTCAGTGCATTACTGACATCAATCAGATGCCATAGGACGCCTTCTTTATCGTTAGTTAAAAAGATAAATAAGTAACAAATGTTTATGAAGAAACAATGCAAAAATTATCAGGAATTTCTCAGGAGAGTGTACCGCAAACATCCCTTTGTAGATTACTCTACATTCTTTAGATAAGGCGGACGGCCACCTGAAAGCTATACCAGTTAAAATGAAGGTATAAAGTATGGGGTTTTTATATTGTTCATAGTGTGACATTTTTAGGTACGCGTGTGAACATCGGTTAAAATTCTGTTACGAGGAACAGTTCGTGTAATAGTAAATTCAATATTGTTTTAAGTAGCAAAGATTTCAGAGCAGAAATAAATGAAAAGAGCCAATTAGTTGTTAGGAAAGCAGTTTGATCATACAAGTAAATTTCCGAAAAATTCAATTTAAAGGCATATATTTCGTGCTGTTCATATTAAAAACTTTCAGCGGATTTCCCCGACCAAATATCGACCGTCACAAGTTAAGCTCATACACCTCTGTTCGGACGGCAATTAAATATCCACCAAACACCACACTAGTGATATGACAGTAACTAACCATCATCATCATTATCACTCTCCTTTATACATTCCTTGTTCGGGTCCTTGTTAGCAACAATATCGATGGATGCAATAAGGCTTCTCTACTAGACAAGACTAAAACCACAATCTCTAACTGACATGCGCGATAAAGCAAGGTTGGATAATTTGACAAATAAAAATTTATTTTACAGTTTTATAGTCGAGTTTTCTGAAGTAAAGTTATTTCTACACGTATCAATACTGATTCTGATAACACTCTTTCTCGAACCACAGGGTATCACGAGTTTCATATGTTGTGTGTTTGTTTTCTTCCTGGGGCAATGTATACGCTTTCACAATAAAATCCCAGAAAATTTGCCAGGTCTTTCTTTTAATTTTTTTTTTATTAAAACAAAAGTGGTTATATTATATAGCTAGTGATTCGCTTCGGGTGGCATGGGTGAAGTCAATTAATGTAGTGTTATTTAGATTAAAGGTAATCGTCAAAAATCATTTATTTTATCAATTTTTGGATTTCTCAAAAAAAAAAACACTCCAAATACAAGACAAATAAACAGACACACATAACGTGTCTGTGGCCTACTTTGTTTGAGAAAGAAGTTGATTGCATATGTACAGGGGCCTTAATAGCAATTCACCATTAGGTAGTAAAATATTTTTATTATTAGATAGGGTAACAAACGAGCTCACAGTCCACCTGATGGGACCGCCAAAATAAACGCAGGTACAACTCTGCGTATTGTGGAGCCGAACATACAGCTCTACATCCGCCGTTTGGACAAAAGTACATCAGAAGAAGACGTCTTGCGTTTCGTGGAAGAACGAAGCCGATGCCGCATAGAGGATCCGATCTTTCACGAACTTCAAATCCTACGTACTCCAGGTTCCTGCAAAAAACAAAGAGACATTCCTCGCTCCCGATTTTTGGCCCTCTGGGGTAGTTTTTTGCCGATACAGGGTCGCGCCAAAGAAGAAAGTTCCCTAAGTAGTTTTATATTTTATTTTATATATATATATATATATATATAATTTTTTTTTTAGGTTATATATATATATTACAATGGGCCAATGTTCTTAATGTGTAAGTCCTTGATGCTTGAAATAAAGTTATTGTATTGTATTGTATACTATACTGCGAGAGTGAAAATTCAAGTTTATATTTGTTCTTGTTTAAATTTTTTTTTCAATTATTTTACCGCACCACACATTTTATTCTTAAGATGTAATGCTAAATAAAACTTAGGTATTTCTTTGTATTTGATATACGAGTGGATGTTAGACGCTAGTACAGAGTTACGTCGTCAAAGTTGTATAAGCTAACAAAAAGCAAATAACCTGATTTCTTACCCTTCAAATTGGAACAGAATAGTGGTTGCACCTCAGTTTTGAAAGAACAAGATAAGAGGGAGTCACATAAAAGGCGAACTCTTATACTGGAAAGAAACTATCAACTTATATAATAAATACTATTGGGTATGTAATTGGGTTGTTGTATAAGTGTTTCCAAAATTGCACATTAAGATATAAATATTACTTTCAGTGGTATAAAAACACAAGTTTGTAGGTACATTAATCAGTTATGTAAAAAGCCTTAAAGCTAATGTATCTTTGTAAATATGTGATCAGTTATAGAACAGAGTACGATTGGTTTGTAAAATTTTTGAAAAATAAATTAATTTAATATTTTATACGTGGTAGAGACATTATGTTTGTAGCACGAATGGATCGGCTCGACGGGGAAGGACAACATTCTCACAGAATAACACTGTAAAATAGCAGCTTAATACTGCTGTGTTTAGTATGGTGAGTGTGGAGATCTGGAGACCCCTTTTTACTGGAAACGAGGCATTCCATCTTAGTCCTCAGGGGTGATAACACATCTGCGTTTTGATTCTTAATCGAGGATACATGTAGATGTCTATTGGCCACATAATCCACTTAGCTCGTTTGGCACCCTTATTCTATAAAAATACTGTACGTAGACCGTTTAAAACTGCAACAACGACCTTCGTATTATGCTACAGGTACAGCGTCATCTGTTATAAAATACGTACGGCCTATAGACGCCACAGCATCCACTTAACATCAGGTGGAATGTGTGACTTGATGTTGAATGTGGACGTTCGTCGCCCTTATTCTATAAAAAAATTTAAAGTAAAAACGTGGTCCATTCATGCCTTATTATAAGATAACGATTGTTGTTTCGGAGTAACATCACAGCGTAACAAACATCTACCTCTGGACATAGGCCTAACCTATCTATTGCTCCTAATGGGATATTTGCCATAGTTGCCACGCTTTGCAGGCCGGTTGGCAACAGTGGCTTTTATTTTTAGTTGTTATTTAGGAAAACGCAGCTGCCCATTTCCTGATTTGATTCCCTCTGGATATTCTTACGTAAGGCGTTGTTCACACCTTTCGGAAATACACGTTGCAAATTAATACAATTGGATAACTGGGAAAAATTACCAAAATAAATAAATTTTAAATTGGTATGAGTCGATTGTACAAATAAATTTCAGTTTTCTAGTGTGAATAAGAAAGTAACAGAAACTAGGTTGTTTTTCAGCTGCAAGTGTTTTCAGAAGGCCTACGCTACGCGCCGTACTGTCTCAGCGTATAACGCGCGGATAAAGGGGTCAAAGCCAAATAACGATAAAAATATTCAGTACAAGACCTACACTACGATACCGACTCACACGTTTGAAATAATAAACATGTATATTACGTACATCGTGTTATAGACTGTGTAAATTATTTTTTGTTTAAAGATTTTGCTTGGCTTGCTTTAAGTATAGGAATAGTTTAAATTTCGCCTTCATAGTTCTTGTAAATATTTCACGACCTAATGATTTCTTATATTTACGCGAATACTACACATTGAAACAATATTAGTTTTTACGGAATTTATCGCGTATATTTAACTTTTTAAATACCCGACGTTTCGAGAGCTTTACAGCACCCATGGTCACGGGAAGGACTGAGATGTTCAACGTCCAGATGTCATAGTTAACCACGGTTACCATAGATTAAAATTTAACAAAGATTTATTTTAGGGTAAATCTTTGTTTCAGAGAGCACGAGGGATCTGTGACAGTAAATACCTGGCTGCCGAGCTCCAACACGTCAAGCAAGTTTTGCATGACAACAAGCTTCGGGTCCCGCGCCTACGTCATAGAGAACGAGTGAATCCGGCCACAGTCGAGCGTGTACCTGCTGTACTGCCATATGTTAGAGGAGTCACTGACAAGATTGACTACATCTTGAAGCGCGCTTCTATCATAACATACTTCAAGCCGCCGAAGAAGATTGGTCAGTTTTTACCATCAGTCAAGTGTAACATGCCTCTGCAAGATGCAGGAGTGTACAAGCTTGATTGTGAATGTGGTCTCTCCTACATAGGACAAACTAAAACATCAATTAAAACCCGAGTTAAAGAACATATAGCTGATGTGAAGAATCGACTCTCCGGGAAGTCTGCAGTCTGTGAACACGTACAGGATCGCCCCCGTCACTACATCAGATTTGACAGACCACAAATCCTCGCTAAAGAACACCGATTCCTTCCAAGGATGATTCGCGAGGCTATTGAAATCAAAAAACATCCTAATTTCAATAGAGAAAATGGCTGGGTACTACCATCTGCTTGGGATCCTATAATAAATAAAATTAAATCCCAACCCAAGCATACAACTGCAAGACTTCATGATACCATAAGTTCATACTGTATAGATCGGAACAAAAGTTAAATTTTAATCTATGGTAACCGCGGTTAACTATGACATCTGGACGTTGAACATCTTAGTCCTTCCCGTGACCATGGGTGCTGTAAAGCTCTCGAAACGTCGGGTATTTAAAAAGTTAAATATACGCGATAAATTCCGTAAAAACTAGTATTATTTCAATTTTACGACCTGTTATGAATATGATGATAAAGGTCGATATAAGACTATAGCCAACCCGGGTTATAATCTGGGACTATAAGTAGTCCTTATACTATTTATATTGTAGGGTTGCAGACAAGCACTTACTAAATAATACGTGGTAAAATAAAAAATTATGTACGACCGACTTCAACATACATAAAATGAGAACCTTATCAATGTATTCGAAGTCAATTAAATACGAATTATTAACGGTAACTCAAAAACTACTGTCCAGATCTTGATCAAATTTGTATTGGACTACATGAAAAGCACCAGCTTTCAAATGAAAAAAAGAATCATCCAAATCGGTTCACCCAGAAAAAAGTTCTGAGGTAACACACACAAAAACATACAGCGGAATTGAGTACCTCCTCCTTTTTCAAGTTAAATTTTCTAGACCGGGGCGCCCGGTTCTGATCGCAGTAGTCTTTGAGACAGGTATATAATCAAAGGCAGTAGTCGAATAGCGGATTCGAACTCTCGACTTTAAAGTTCAGTCCGTAACACTTAACTATTAGGCTAGTCCATATTATCCGTCCTTTTAAGTGATACAAGTGTACGCATAGACACAGAAAATACGCTTGACCTCACTTACCCTGGTCCGTTTAACGTTTATAAATTAGGTACGCGATAGTACCGGGGAAAAAGGTATGACGTAATGTCAGAGACACGGCTCTAAAACTAGATGTTTAGGCTTTTGCACAAAGTTTTCTGCGGCGGAGATTTACCCTGACGACCCTACCCTGACCTTACCCTTACCCTGATTTACCCGGACCCTGGAGATCAGAAACCAAGTAGTAACCAAGTACGCGGACCTCTAGATCACGCGGATTTGGCGTGTTCTGTGTATATTAACTGAAAATGTGTTTCCGTATTCAATTATATAGCAATCATTTTTGTGGTGGAAATTCAGCATTAAGAAGCGTGAGGAACTCGTTCAAAAATAAACAAATTATCACCTGAGAAACCTTTATAGTAAGTCGTGTACACAAAAGTCCGTATTAAAAATCAATCATGTGTTTATGTGGTGAACATGAGTCCGCCGGATGGCTTATATCGGATGGAATGCGTTAACGGCTATAGGTGCTTGGTGCGTGTGTGTGAGGGCGCGAGGGCGCTGGCTGCCAGGTGGGCCCCCATTAGCAGCGGCGAGGTTCGAGCGGCCGCTCTTCATCTTTATGATAATTATTTTCTGTTTGTTTTCGTCGGGGAATCGGCCCGCCTCGCCGACGAACGCTTCTCAGAACCGACTTCCATTGTGGTAAATTAAAGCCGCCCGGACCCCTGCCACGATGAGAGATAATTCGACAGGATGCCGTATATTATTAATTGCACTATGACTTGTGGAAATGGAGCTTCGAGTTCAGTGAGTCATTCATTCTGGTGGATCCACGCCATGTCTGCGTGGGAACGGGTCGCGTTCTTAATTTACACCCTGAACAATTTTATATGATTTCTCAAAATAGTCACATCAATAAATTAAACATTTATTGCTTTGTTTTAAGTTAAGTTTTTAAACGTCAATTAAATTTAATCAATAAAATCGTGCTGCCCAACAACTGCTCAACGGCCTCATTTCGAATCAATTAAGCAGTGCACAAGTAAAGCGATAAATTTCCAATTAAGTGTATTGCGATCAACGAATTGGTACTGAGATCGGAGTTCGTTAACTAGAGTTAACAAGGTAATAAATAGGGGTTTCAAACCAACTTACTACGATCAATAAAAAGAAAACCGTAAATAAGCCGAATGCCCTCAATAAAAAAGAGGAACCTCATAATGTTTACAATCTTGTGGCTTTATTCACTTTGTGTTCCAATTTCATGCTAAATCGAGCGGATAAAATCCTTCTTTATCAGGCAGACTCACCGTCTCGTCAGAGTGCGTCCCTCTCCCCTCCTCAAGCACCCACAGCGTCCCGGGAGCTCATCCGTTCGCGGTCTGTTCAACAGCTATTAAATACGAATCACCTCAATGGAGCATAATATTGCGTTGAAATGACTGATTTATGATAATTCAATTTGCGAGAATTTAAATGAGTTTCTATGAAGATGCTATTGTTTAGCGTTATAGAAAATGTATTTTAACGTATAATATACACGTTATTACGTCTTGCTCATTTAGATTTAGAATTCTAATAAATGCCTTCCTAACGTTGGTTGCTCAAAATATATTAATAGTAATAATTATCGAAATTATCGCTGTATTGGATGAGATACACACGTATGAACGTATTTATAATTGCTTCATCATTCATCATCATCACTGCAGTTGCAGCAAGTTCACTGCTGAATACAGGCGTTTACCAAGGCGAACAGCATGGTCCTGGGCCACCTGAATCCATTAATGAAGGGGCTATCCTACACTTCACTTTCCGGAACGTGGCTGCCGCTCGAGAAATTTTTGTCATCATTGGTTGTCGGTTCTTCAAACAATATGGCCGTCATAACAGTTTGTTATTCGGGTTTTATCACTGCGAAGTCGATTACGCAGAGAAACTCCGAACATAGCCCTCTCTATAGCTCGCTGAGTGACCTCGTGCTTTATAGAGCCACCACTGAAGGACCAAATCTCAAGATATGTCATTGACAACACGCGCTGGTTGTACACTCTTGTTTTCAAATTTTGAGGGATACATGACGAGATATTTTGTAATTACCTGGACACAACCCAGATGAGTTAGTTACTTTGATTGACCTCGGTCGAAGTCTACAACTTAGAACTACATATAAACATAGAAGATAGAGATGGAGATATAGATCTATATCATATACCTACAGATATAAGTACGAGTATATGTATAGGTAATAGAGAAATAATTTGCTTTTGTTTATATAGGTACATTTTGCATGATTGTAGAAATGGAATTTTTAGGGTTAAGTGATGATTGTTTAATGACTTAGTAATTTACATCTTTATTTAAGATTTAACACCCAAAAATACACTAAGCACACTGTATAGCGATAAACCGGATCGCTTAAGAAAATATTTATCCTACTACCCGTCTAAATGAGTATTTGTTTTTGCTTTTGCGCGATCACTAATAGTTTTTCAAAGCGCGTGTTACGAATGCACCATGTGTGATGTGCGCATAAGCCTCAAGTGCATTGGTTAGGAGGCTCGACTGGTTATTAATTTTATGGTGTCGATGGCCGCACGCACCTGGCTGCGGCGGTCACTGCCGCTGCCTCTGCGCACCCCACTCTCCCCTCCCCTCCGCGTTCAGGAATCAATCACATATTTTTGTAATTCCAATGTTCTGATTACTGCAAAACCACACAAACATAAAGTATCATAATATAATGTATTATGTTTATTAATTTCTTTCTTACATCTACAGAACAGGATTGAGGACCTTCTCTTAAGTAATTAAGTATCCACCTGTAACAGAAGGTCTCGCTCTTCCATGACAATTTTTTTTAGTAAATACACAGAAAGTTAGGTACAAAGTATAATTAATTTAAGTTTAATTTGAAGTAACTATGACGTAATGATTTAAACGATTCGATTGTTCTTAATTAATGTAACTAATAAGTATGTTGTTTTTATAAACATTGTGACATGATATTTTTCGGGTGTTTTATTTAAATTTTAAATGTGATATAACGCTATAGAAAACAATAGTTTCTACTCTACGTTAAGTATGTACGAGGACGGCATTCCCATCGTAATCGAACAGGTTATGGCTGTACTCGAGCACTACAATGTAAATGGCACACTGGTGTACAGGTGTCGTTGGGAACATTAACTTGTCAATGCAGCCGAATTTATTTTGTTGTAGTTACTTCCATTAGTAGTAGTGGCAGCGTAGATGGATATGGAAATTGTAAATACACAATTTTACTCGTTTTAGCGAATTGTAAATCGGCATCGCTTCATTTGAGACAACGGGGCGACAGTATTTTCCATAAACTTATTACGTATATGTATGTACGTTTTGCTTGGTATTTAAAAGTTAGGTTAGGTAAGTTATTATTTTTTCAAAACTCTATTACAAATGTAATGCAAAAGTAATTAAAGGAAGAATAAAAAACAAAGGTTAGAATAAGAAATTGACTGCCTGATATCTGTAATTAATATACATATGTGTATATTAAACTGCCTCGTTGGTCTAGTGCAGAGTTCCCCAAACTTTTTTATGTCGTAGACCCCTTGCCATGTTTTTCCGTGTTGGGTAGACCGTCTACTTACCTGATATTGATTTTCTGTAAATTTCTAACTGTAGTGAAGTTTAATGTTAAAAACTTAAAGAAAAAACACATGTTAATTTATATATTAATAATTGAATTTAAATTAAAACTACTCATAATAATTTTTTTTATCTGTTATGTAAAATATGCGTAACATTAAATAAACATAAAATAAACTATAAATAAAATAACATAAGCAATAAGTCAATATTTTAGTTAGAAGGATGAACCTGATGCTTTAATAATAAATTAGCAACATTTGGCGTCAATTTTGTAAGGATTAATCTTAAATCTCCTCGGCTAATGATGTCCAGTCTGTTTCTTTTTTTCGTTAGGAGATTGGTAACAGCGCTGAACCCCCTTTCCACTAGGTATGACGATGGAAAGGGAATTGATTCCTCGCTATATCCCATAATACGGGATAAGTAACGGGTATGTTGTTTTGCAGCCAGAATTGCTGATATCCGTTTTTAAACTGAACCTTAAGTTCTTTGTTTGTACTTAGTTCAGTCAGTTCCTCTTGTATTATGACATTCGTTTCTTTTATGTCACCATATGGATTAATTATCCACGGTGGTATTACCATAGTCAAAATATCCTCAAACCTAGATTCAAAATCTGAATAGAGGGCATTTAAATGTTGAACGTAAGTTGAAACGTCGTCTTCCTGGCAGCTTGTCTGTGACAAATTGGGGAACTGAGAAAATTCGCCACGTCCAATATTTTGCTTCATTAGTTTAACTCTGGCAAGAAACGCTGATAAGATGGACTTTGTTTTAATCAAATTTAAACTGTCGCCTTGTAATTGCAAATTAACCATATTAAATTTTGTAAACAAATCTGTTAAATAGGCGATGTCTGTTTTCCTCTTCATTAAATTTTCTTTTAAAATTTTATCTTTGGTATCCAGAAATTCTAAAATAGTCTCAAAAAGTGCAAGAAATCTTGTCAAACATAAGCCTTTCGACAGCCAGCGTACTTCATGTGTGAAGGAGTAATTGATGAAAGTGTTCGTCATTTTCTTCACACAACTGCGCAAATAACCGAGTATTCAACGCGTTGCTTCGGATTCGGTTTACTGCATCAATGACTAAATGAAGTGATTCATGCAATCTAACACTCAAATTTTTAGCAACTAAATGTTGTCGATGGATGACGCAATGTATTGCTAACACCCCTGAAACATTTTGTTTTAAATAGCTTATAAATCCACGATAACGTCCAACCATGGCAGGTGCTCCATCTGTAGCTACTGATATTATATTTGATAAAGGAATTGCTTAGATTTCTTGATTCATAATAAAACGAACATATGCCAATAATAATGCTGCATCATCAGGTAAAGTTGACTCGTCCAGTTGTATAGAGAAATGGGTCGTTTGCAAATAATTACATAAGAAGCTTTCAATATCAGAACTCATTTCATCAATACGTTTTTCAACAGTATTGTTGCTTAAGGGAAATCTTTTAATGATATCAGATGCAGGTTTGTGTAAAACAGTTTTTAAACCTCTTCAACGGCTGGCAAAATTAACTTCTCTCCGATAGTATGCGGTTTTCTGGATTTTGCTATAAGTAACGAGATATTGTAAGACGCCCGGAAACCATCATCATTTCTTTGTGACGTCGAAGCAAACATTCTGTCCAGTGTAGGTCTCTTCTGAAGTTTATCTTTGAGTGTTTGAAAGTATTTCAAATCTTTCTCCGTTTTATCAGGGTGGCATTTTCTCAGATGATCTTGCAGTTTAGATGGTTTCATAGCGTCATTGCCCAAAACTTTGTTGCATAAAAGGCACATAGGCAATTGTTTGTCCGGCAATGATGGAATGAAGCCAAATTTCAAATAATCGATACTGTACTGTCTACATTTCTTTTTAGATTCGGACATGGCATCAGTCATCTGTGGGCAAAATTAAATTATTTAAATAAGACAGAAAATCCAGCAGCTGTATATTAAAAATATTTTTTGATTTTTCCGAAAACATTCCATAATTCGAACATCTTCTTGCAACAATTAGCTCGAATTACGGAGATTGCACTGTAATTATAATACCCATTGCTGAAACTTTCAAAAAGAAACTATTGAGGAGTACTCATGTAATTTTGCATGATTGAATATTAAACTACTAATAACTAAAGTCATGATTGACGTAATTTATCTATCTTTGCTAACTACGAGCACAAAACTAAAATTTAATAAAAAAATAATGTACTTACTTTTCTCCAGCACTCTCAAACAAAATAACACTGACTACTATAATTTGTGTGATATAATATCTGTTTATATTTTTTAAAATATTTTCTTAGCACTTTCCTTTTCAAGATTCAGGAAACGAATAAACATATTTGTCCAACATTCGTATTTATAGAGTGACGAATTGAATAAGTCAGTGCAAGATAGCGAAGCTCTGAGACTGCGACTCTCAGGTTTTTACAAGTTCAAAATGTATTGCGACCACAAAGCGAATACCAACATCCTACAACTTACACAATTTTAACATATATAATAAATTTTTTACTTCATAGGTACTTTTATAAATAATATATATGTTTTGATATTATAAGATAGTATGATGTAAGTAAATAGGTACTATCAGTGTATGTGTTGAGATCCACTATCGTGGACCCCCATTTTCATTTCATGGACCCCCAAAAATTTTTTTCGCTGACGTAGACCCCTTGCAGGTTGTCATAGACCCCTAGGGGTCGATATAGACCACTTTGAGAATCACTGGTCTAGTGATAGTAGCAGTGCGACTACTGGTCCTGGGTTTGAATCCCGGGTCGGACACAAAATTCTCAGTAGCTGCCCGGAGTCAGGAAGTTGGCGGTGTCTCACCCCCGTGCCTCGGAAAGCACGTAAAGCCGTTGGTCCTGCGCCTGATCTCTCTCCGGTCGTGTCGGTTTACCGTCCCATCGGGTTATCAGAGTGAGAGAATAGAGAGTGCACCAGTGCTGTCGCATACCCTTGTGCACTATAATCCTGTCCTGCGCTGATGGCTAGCCTCCGCTGAGACAGGCCGCCGTGGCCGAAATTCGGTCTGGAGGACATTATTATTATTATTGTGGAATATCTATATAGTTTTCTCATCTGGTTGGTATGTATAAATATATAATTCTGACCAGAGAGGCTAATTTCTGGGATTAGCCCATTCGCAGAGACGACTACAGGAATAATTTCGGCCGGCAGACCACCCCACATGTCGGTCACCTCGTGAGCCAGGTCCAGATATTTTGATTGCTTGTCTGTTTCGGTTCTCAAGAGGTTATCGTCATACGGGATGGTAATATCGACCAAAAATATCCTTGACTGTGCCCGGTCCATCAGCACAATATCAGGCTTATTCGCAAGAATAGTCCTGTCTGTGATGATGGCCCGGTCCCAGTAGAGCCTGGCGCGGTCATTTTCGAGCACGGCTTCCGGCAAGTACTTGTAATACGGCAATTTCCGGTCCACGAGACCGTATTCCAGAGAGAGCTCCTGGTGTAGAATTCTGGCTACTAGGTTGTGCCTGTGCAAGTACTCAGAGTTAGAAAGCGCCGAACAACCGGAGATGACATGCCTAAGTGACTCACCGGGATGGCGACAAGCTCAACAGACGTCGACGGTGCCATCCTTTAGGATGTATCTCCGATAGTTGTTGGTCTTAATAACCTGATCCTGTATTGCACAGACAAAACCCTCGGTTTCCCCGAAGAGGTCACCGAAACGTAGCCAGTTGAGGGAGGCGACTGTATCTACGAAGGGCTCATGTAGAGCCTTGTAGTACCTCCCGTGGAGCTCCTTCTCCTTCCATACGGTCTCCCGGTCGAAAATGCTAAGCACTGCTGGCTCCTGCCATTGCTCGTTGGCTAAGGATAGTGGGGTAAGCCCTTTATCACTAGAAATGACGTCATTATAGAATGGATCATCCGATCTCGCCAAGAAGTATTGACGGAGACTGCACACTTCGCGATTATGCATGGTGAGCGCGCTCAGAAAGCCACGCCCACCATACTTTCGCGGCAAGTACAGCCTCATTAGCGACGATCTCGGATGATGCATCCTATGGGACGTCATGGTAGTGCGGACTTTTCTATCCAGGGCGTTAAGCTCAGTCTGAGTCCACCTGAGTATGCCAAAGGTATACATGAGGACAGGCATGACCTAGCAGTTATATGCGTGTGACTTATTCACACCGGATAAAAGGCTGTTAAGCACTTTGGTCAAGCGTGCATAAAACACGTCGCAAACTGACTGTTTCATACCAGCCTCATCGATACCGATGTTCTGTGACATACCCAGGTATCGGTATGTTTCAGCCTCGGAAAGGGTCCTTAAGTTGACGGGCATAGACAAGTCTATGCCCTCAGAGTTAGCAACCCTTCCCCTTTCAACATGGAGGACCGCACACTTATCCGTCCCCAGCTCCATTCCAATGGAACTGCTAAATTCACAAGTGATGTTTAGCAGTTCCATGAGATGGGAGCTACTGGAGGCGAATAACTTGAGGTCATCCATATAGAAAAGGTGGGTCACTTTTGTCCCTCCTTTCCGTAGCTGAAATCCCCTCCCGGAGCCCTCCAGTAAGATACTGAGAGGGTTAAGGGAGAGGCAGAACCAGATTGGACTCAGACAATCGCCCTGGAAGATACCCCTTCTTATCCTTATGTGGTTCTCCGCAGCCGTCATCCGCTCGCCCAGATGACAAAGGATCGTACTCCACTGCCCCATACACTGCTCGAGGAAGTCTCTAACTGTACAGTCAATCTTGTACAGCTCGAGGACCCTCTTTAGCCATGTATGGGGCACCGAGTCGAACGCCTTTCTGTAGTCTATCCAGGTGGCAGAGAAGTTTCGACGGTTGCGTTTCACCACTTTGCCTATGATCGCGTCAATGAGGAGTGGTTCCTTAGTTCCACGACCACCGCCCCGACATCCATTTTGAGCGCGTGACATCACCTGGTTCAGCTCCAGGTGACGAGTGATTCTCGCGCTCAAAATGGATGTCAGTGTCTTATATATGGTGGGTAGACACGTGATGGGGCGGTATTTGCTCGGGTCTGTGGTATCCTGATCTTTAGGAACCAAGTGAGTGATCCCAGTAGTGAAGAGGCTCGGGAGTGACTTCTGGTCGAGAGCCTCTTGAAACTGTCGGGCGAGCACAGCGTGACACACTATGAACCCCTTCAGCCAGTAATGATGCAGCCCGTCGAGCCCCGGACTTTTCCAGTTCGGGGCCCTACGGACCGCCTCAGCCACGTCTTCTGGCGTTATGGTGATGGGGTCCATAGGCGTAACACTCGCACCCTGGCTCGCCACAACTTCCATCCAAGGGCCCTCGCTGTGGTTTACGGGCTTTGACCACAGGCCACGCCAGAATGCGATAATGTCAGCCTGATCCGGTCCTTGGCCCGCTCCACATATCTTTGGTCGCTCCAATGATTTATAGAGCCTCTTCTGATCACTCTGGAAGAGACGATTCTGGTTGAACCGCCTTGACCCCTCGGAAAATCGTCGAATCCGCGTCCCCCAAGCAGCGATCTTTTGCTTCAGGTCGTCTATGCGCTCCGTTAGTTTCTGCGTGATATCCGGCTGGGACAAACTGATATTTGTCCCAGCAAACGCCATCCTTACGGTGCGCACAATCCTCGGTCTATTATTACCCGACCTGAAGCTTGTCAGTCTGCCGATAAGGGCCCTTGCCTTTGCGATACGGTCCTCGATTCTTTTTCTCCAGGCTGGGATGGCGCTACTTTGTGTAGTAGCGGGTCCAGCCATGGGAAATTTGGCGCCAATAATACAGCAAACTGCCACTGCGGCTCCAAAGAGAATCGAGTCCGTCTCGCAAAGGTCCCGGCTGGCTTCCAAATAGGTCACCAGCATTGGGTTAAGAGCCCTCACGACAGCCCGATTTCGCTTGCTTAGGGGTATGCGGGGGAAGTCGCGGTCGATTTTCGAGAGGGGTGCTGCGCGTTTCCAAAATCGCCTCTTCCAATATACTCCTCATTTGCTCTAGTTCGTGGGAGACTATTTCATCGTCGTTCGAATCAACCACAACTGGAAGATCCATGGCGGCTTCCACGTGTGGATGCTGGTCTGTCGAATGTGGAGCTGCATCTCCAGCCATAGCCGATTAATTCGACGACGGAATAGCCTCACGTCGTAGTCGTTCGAGTTCGGCATCATCAAATATTTTCGAGCGCATGATGTACCGAACTCGGTCTGCCAGGTTTTGTTCCGTGACGGAGATAGACGGCTCCAGCTCAGCAAAAAAGCAATGCACCGAGACCTATACGCTATTCCCACAGTTTCTTCCCCTTTCGCCCTATAGTACGCCCGCAATGCGTTTTCGTTCATGGATTTTGTCCAACGCATGCGACGTGCTCCACCAGCGGCGGGTGCCGCTTGCTGGGTCCTAGAAGACCCAGCCGACACCAAGCCTTCTGGTGGGGATGATGGATGCGAGGGGCTGCTAGGTGATCGTGCAGCTCCTCGCGCTCGGCTGGCGGCCCGCATGCTGCCGCGTCCAGCGCCAGCTCCAGACGCGCCCCAGCGACCCCCAGGCAGCGGTCCTATGCGCGTTCCTTTCTGTGCCATCATCCATTTTATGGACGCCAAATAACGGGAGACGCCCAAGCCCGGTACCGTTTCGTGGTTGGGTCATATGCACAAACGGACCTTTGCATCTACAATTTTGCCTAGGCACGGTGCTCACACCTCTTGGCAGGATGCTGACTGACTGCGCCGACGTCGCAGTTTGGTCACATAACTGTTACGTCAGCGGGCGATGGGGTCGTCACTTCCCTACGCCTATAATAATTGAAAAGACAATTTTTTCTACATTATCATTTATCATCGCATTAATTTAAAATATTTACTTAATCAATAAAATTATATGAATCGTAGATATAATAAAATATCTATTACCTTATCAGGAAAATTGACGCTTTCTAATCGTGTCTACAGGGTAACAAGTATCTTAGGTCCCTACAAGCCTTAGGCGGCAGCGTGATATAGTCATAATAATGTTTTAACGTTTCGATTCGAAACGCTGTCGAAAAATAATAAAAAGACAACAATCATTTAGTGGAGGCACAAATTCCAAAGGAAACACAGCGGTGCTGATAGGTGGTTGTGAAGTATGTGTTTTGTTAGTCGCAGTAACGTCGATTGATTTGATTACTGAAATTATACGCGTGCACATCCATTCCATCTTAGTTCTCGGGAGTATAATATTCGCATTTGATTTTTAATTCTCATCGAGGTGATATGTACTCGTAGATATCCATGGTCTACATCAATGACATCCCCGTGTCATCCGGTGGTCTGTGAGCTTACTAGTGTAAGAATGCATAGCAATATGCATTGTATTTTATATATATATATATATATATATATATATATATATATATATATATATATATATATATATATATTATACAATCGTCTTATACATTTTATGGCATAATCTTTAATTTCAGCCGTTATGGCTAAAATTAAAGTCAGAGCATTTATGATTCTTTCTCTATATGAAATCGTTTTTAGAGCTTATTGCATAGAACTTATACTATTGCTGAAAGAAAAACTGCAACTTGTCAGTTTAGTACTCTTAATGAGACAAAGTTTTCGTAAGTTTTAATGTAATGGAGCCGTGGCAGCTTAGGGGTAAGCACTCGTAAATTTCACGGTACGCAAGCAACCTGGGTTCTATATCCGCAGGCACCAATGAAATTATTGTGAATTGCAATTTTATGTGCTGATTTACCACCATGCCGCCATGTAAAACAGTGAGGAAACCGGCATGTCTGAGAAATAATAAAACAAATATTAAGAGGACACGTGAAGTTCGCCGACACGCATTGGGGCAGTGAAGGACATTTTTTATAGTTCAACATGTTTGTCATCAACATTGACATATGATTTCATCAGTCAGCCTCCTCAATTTATCCCTGTAAGTTTGTTTCATTTGCTGTAAACTTTCACTCCATCAAAATGATAACTAAAAGTGAAAACTTTTAGGTGTTTTAATGCAAGTGCCGAATACTAAGACAGTAACGGAAGTGTGTATGGTATCTGTGTTTACTCGGTCCCATGTTGAGTTCACGTACCGTGGATACGACATGGAGGCGTTAAACCCAAACGTTAAAGTTAAACCCAAACTGAATCCCATCTATAAAACTTAAGAGCAAATACATTTACAATTTTATTTTTGTGTAATTTAATAATTGACAAGAAAATCGCATGTAGAATATAGGCCGAAAATTTGCAGAATCTATATATCTATAGTTATTTATCTGGGTCTACAAATACATGTGTGCGGTCTTATTTTAACAATTTAAAAAGTAACAATCATTAGTCATGTTTGTTTAATACCATTATTATCATTATAATCACCCATCACAAGTCCACAACTGAAGATAGGATACCCTCAAGGAATGCCTAAGCATTTTAAAGTCCGTCCGGGTTAACTTTCTGAATGGTTGAACCTTGAACGTTAATTCATTCAAGGGTTGAACCCATTGCGATGAAACTGTACGAACCGATAGAGAGCAACGCCAGGAGGATCTACGCTATATTTTATATACTACCCCACCACACTCACTATACGAAATACAGCAGCATTAAGCTGACATTTTGTTATTGTTGCTATTCTGGAAGAGCGTGTCCATCCCCGGAGAGACTACCACGTAGGTAGGTGGTGGTGGTACCTCCTAATATAACTTCGATAACAATGCAATACCATACCGTACCATAGAGCTGATCTGGTGATAAACCCTGGTGGGTTTTTGCTCTGCAGGTTAATAGATTTTATAATATAATTATGTTTGTTGGTAGATGGTTCTACTACTTATCAATTCAAGTTATAGCAGAATTTAAATTATGAGGGAATTTTAAAAGCGGGTAATACGTACGCATTTTATAACAGATGACTCTGTACCTGTAGCATATAACGAAGGTGATCGTCGCAGTTTTAAACGGTTCACGTACAGCATTTTTTATTAATAAGGGCGCCAAACGAGCTAAGTAGATACTGTGACCAATAGAGATCTACATTTATCCTCGGTTAAGAATCAAAATGCAAATGCGATATCACCCCTGAGGACTAAGATGGAATGCCTCGTTTCCAGTAAAAAGGGTCACCGGTTCTCTACGCTCACTATACCAAACATAGCAGCCTTAAGCTGCTATTTTACGCAGGTATTTAAAACTTTATAAAAATATTAAACACATTTTAAGAGCTCTAAGTTATTCCCTTTATGACTAAGTATATAATAAGATCATTAGCAGATATATTGTGAAAATTAATTGAAATCTAAAGAAAAGGAAAACAGACCCGCCTTTTTTTAAAGTCCTGTAATCGAATTAATTATTAGATGCTGCCTAGGATCATCTACATACCAAATTCATCAACAGATAGACTACAATTGACCACTAATTTGGTTTTAATTGCTTTTATAAAATCCGTGGAATTATTTTTTTTAAATATTAGTATTACAGACACAACTTTTCTACAGATAAATTATTTAGTTTGCCGTGTGTTGGTAGGGTAAGTGAATCCATCATAGGTACAATTTTTGCCAGTATATGTTGTAACAGGCGGCCACAGATAACGTCAGAAAGATCATCTCGTTGACACCAAATATAAAACACCCCGATGTGGTAAGGAACCAGCGTCAAAGGGCACAAATATGTTGACGCTGAGAGACGGTTATCACACGTGATAATCATCACGTGTGATAACCGTCTCTTCTAGAAAAATTTTCTATATACACGGAAGACTAGCAGGTGCAAATAATGATGATACAGATATCATTATTTGTACAGATATCATTATTACAGATAATTGAGTATCATCCAGGGAGCCACCATTATTGGGTGGTGGTGGTGGGTGATATATGCATTCTACACCTCAAACAGCGCCACCTACCGGGTCAAATTATGCCTATGACTTTCGCGGACGTTCAAGTAACATGTTGACAAAGTTCTACCGCAATCTGATGAACGGTATGGCAGCGTATAAAATACGAACAAACAAAAATTAATTTTTATATATTATACTTGTGTAATTTAATTTGTGTGATGTAAGTCCCAAAGATTTTGTTTCTATAATTATATTATTTATTCCATCATTTCATGTATCAGTTTCGAAGGTAGGTATTGTCTTACTATTGCAACTGAAAAGTTTAATTTTTAATGATTATTAAAAGCCGCTTTTAAATAATTAAAAAGAATAAAATAATTTTCACATAAAAGCTTCAGAAGAATTAAAGCTCCGACTTCAGAAAAGACTAAGTGATCCTTATTAAAAATAAAAAAATACCATTTTGAGTGGAAAAAGTAATATCACTACCTAAAGTTAACAACTAGATTGTCATCTAAGTAGTGGCGCTAAAAACTTAATTGCCTATTTTCCCCGTCTTAGGGTTGAAATTTTTCTCCAAATTAGGGACCATCTCCGAAGTATAACCTATCAAATAAAATGGAATCTCTATAATCGGTTCACAGTAACATGTACAAAATGGAACACTGTCGAATTGAGAGCCACGGCATTTTTTAAAGTCGGCTAAAATTATGCAAAGAAAATGTTAAATAATAATATTTCCACGGACAATGCTATGACACAAATAGTTTAGATGCTGGGCACATGGGCACAGGCCTCATGATCATGACTAATAAACTCGCAGTCCAGTATTTTTTAAATTTATGAGACATGGTTTCCTCACTACTTTTATTTATCTCTTCGTCAGCGTCGGAAAAATCAGCATTTTTTAAAAATATATGAATTGAAATGAAATTTAAGTATGTGAACTAACAATGTACCAGTATTATTAGAACATGGTTTGCTCGAGAGCACTTAATACGAGTAGTCTGTATTGACCACGTTTTTGCCTTATTTTTATATTTTTACGTATGGTCAAATCAGCTTAATTGATGGTGCTTACTCCTGTGGGCTAAGATGTAATACTTTCGAAATTATCATTTTAAACATTTTGTTCGTGGTAGAGCCACGCTGCAGCTATATTATGATTGTAGCATGAATGGGTCGGCTCGTCCGGGGAAGGACCACGCTCTTACAGAATACCATCGTAAAATAGCAGTTCAATACTGCTGTGTTTCGTATGGTGGGTGTAGAGATACGGAGACCCCTTTTTTATTGTAAATGGGCATTCTATCTTAGTCCTCGGGGGTGACAACGCATCTGTATTTTGATTCTTAATCGAGGATAAATGTTGATGTCTATATGGGCCATAGCTTCTCACATTTTACTTTACTGAGAGAGATGAGTATCTGGCACTTTGGGAATATCACTCGCACAGAGCGAGTACAAAGTTGGGGAGAGCACAGTGCCCAGGGGAACTCCTGCTCTGAGAGATCTGGGAGAGGAGAAGGTCCCCTCAACCCGAGGAGAAGTTCTCCTCAACTTGACGCACCACCACACTAAGCACTTAGTCGCCTTAACCAATCCTAACTTAGGTAGGTTAGGACGACAATGTGGTGAGGTGGGCCCGATCTTATGTTTTAATTGACAATGCGGCAGTAAGCTAGGTTAATTTGTGATTTTGTCTGATATTCGAAGTCTGGACTAGCAATATTTACAGTGGACAGGATTCTATTTTTAGCGACGCATTGAAAATCTGCCATCATTACAACCTAACAAAGTGCACAGCTGACCATAGACATGTGGCCGTGGTAGGAAAAGGGGAGATCTCCCGCCGGGCAAGATGTTCTGCCCGGGGAGCGGCCAACACTCCGAGTGATAGTTCGGAGAAGTTCTATATATACTGTCTATGATTCGGAATGTTGATAGCGTGATTTAAGCTTCGGTGTATTTCGCTTGTGGCGCGACGACAGCGCCGCTACAGACATTTTAAATTTTATTTTTATTTTGAACTGTTTTCAGTAAGATGCTGCTGCCTCTTTCCTGGTTTATTTTCACTCTGTTGGCTCCTCCAATAGCTAAGGCACAATATTAGGTAGTGGATATTTTTACATCGCCAGAATCGCCACTACACGGTATTTTCCATATAGTGTTATTTGTCTAGATAAATCGTCGCTCATTATGATTGTTAGTGACTCCTTTATTTTCACTTTGAAGCATCCACACGTGCGCATTTTTTTTAAATCTATTTAGTGCTTTATGATCTAATTAATACCAGTTGCCAGATAATTTTCCATAAAAGCAAAACAACAAATGAAGTATCCGTGTTGCACAAGCGTACGTCAACGTAAGAAGGACGTTTTAGCACCTCCATAAAAACTGAAGCGAAACTACGGTCAATAAATTAATAACTCATCGTCAAATGCCTCCAATTATAGGACAATTTGAACCGGAGCGGACTCAAGCAGGTAAACAAAATAGAGTTGTTATAAATTTTACAAGAGCGGTCGGGCCACACTGCCTCTCAACCGCATTATGCAGTTTTTTTGTTCGGCTTTTTGCTCCTTGGCATTCGCTTTGTGGGTTTACTTCCGTCGGTACTTTTTTTATGGTGGCGCTAAGGTTGGACACAAAAGCAATATACGAGACAAAATAGAGCGTTAGCACCATCACTCACGCGTTGCACGCTTTGCCATACTTGGACCGAAAGTTGCCGGTATGGATTTACCTTACCTATCATGCGTCATCGCGATGGCACGTAGGCGATCTGTGTTTTGCATGTTTTTTGCTTTATGTAATGAGAATGCAAATATGCAGAGGACCGCACCGATGGAAAGTGGTTACGGTCGATCAAACATCGCCAACGGCACTAGAATTTCTAGATTTTTGCTTAAAATGTTATTTTATTTTGGAAACTTGTAAAAGGTTGGATATAACTTAATAAAAAGCTCTATTAAAACAAAAAATATTACTATTTTAGATATTATATTATTTTCTCTTTATAAAGTTTAAAATATGAAGGTACAGAGTTTAAGTCCCAGACAAGATAACTCTATTAAATCTCTATGTTTAGTACCTAATGGAGTTTTCGACATGCTACAATAATGTTTTTACATTTTTAAATTAGATGTTTAAAATTGCAAACTAAAGTCTTTTCAGAAAATACTTGATATTACAGTACAAATTCAAAATGACGTCATTTAAAAAGTAACAGTATTTAAACAATCGTTTTACACGGCATGCGTAATACGCTTGGAACACAATAAGGTACCGTATAGCACATATTTTTCAAAATACGTGTTGTATTATCTCACAATCTTTTACCAACGCCTTTTGTCTACCTGTTAACTTTCCCTTGCTGACGTTGTCAACTTTTTCACAGGGGTATAATGTCGGAGAAGTCTGTTTGAATTTTGTCTGCTCATTAGATAATCGCCATTGTCCCGTAAGCGCCAGCGGCACTAAAGAAAAGGCTCCCGTACTTGGAACCATTACCTAGCCATTATTTATGTCACAAAGCATTGTTTTATTTATTTCATATTATTGAAGAAATTTAAATCTCACTTTTTAACGGTGAGATTTTTTTTTTGAAACTGAGCCATACTGTATTTTTCCCAGTAAACAATAAGTGTTTAAACAACATCAAGGTATCGGTGAAAAGTTTAAACGTTTTTGTAGTATATTGTGATTCACGCACAAAGTCTGAATCATACCTTTTGTGTTAGATGTGCGTATGTTACCTTTAACGATCCCTGAGCTAATGGGAGTTACCTTAACAGGATATAACAGGTACCTGCGTACGTTTAAGTACACTTACCTATCTGCTTTAAGTCGTGTCAAGACTTGTTGATACAGGCTGCTGATTTGAAATTAGGAATTAAATGTAAGAAGAATAAAAATACAAGAGTAAGTTAAAAAATCTGTGAAGTGCATGATATGCATAGTTCTGTCCAACAAAACCTGCAGCCAACTTCAAGCAAAAAAAAAAAAACCACAGATGTGTTGTCTAGGTTGCTAGATTTGCTGACATAAATTTTGGTATAAAAAACAAAACCAATTGCAGAATTTCTCATTTTACCGCAAATATAATTAACCTGCGAAAAATATATTTAATATGTGGTAGAGCCATGCTGCAGTTATATTAGTAGTATAGTTGTAGCACGAATGAGTCGGCTCGACCGGGGAAGGACCACGCTTTCACAGAATACCATCGTAAAATAGCAGCTAAATGCTGCTGTGTTTCGTATGGTGAGTTTAGAGAACCGGAGACCTTTTTACTGGAAACGAGGCATTTCATCTTCATCATCATCATCATCATCATCACAGCCCTTCACAAGTCCACTGCTGAACATAGGCCTCCCCCAAGTAATGCCACAAAGCACGGTCCTGAGCCACCTGCATCCATCGACTTCCTGCATATCGTACCAGGTCGTCACTCCATCTAGTGGGGGGTCGCCCTACACTACGCCTACCGGTACGAGGCTGCCACTCGAGAACCTTTCTTCCCCATCGGTTATCGGTTCTTCGAGCTATATGGCCGGCCCATTGCCACTTCAGCTTACTAATCCGTTGGGCTATGTCGGTCAATCTGGTTTTACTGCGGATATCCTCATTTCTGAGTCTATCACGCAGAGAAACTCCGAGCATAGCCCTCTCCATAGCTCGCTGAGCGACCTTGAGCGTCCTCATACGGCCAGCAGTGAAGGACCACGTCTCTGATCCGTAAGTCATCACTGGCAACACGCACTGGTTGTACACTTTAGTTTTCAGAGATTGAGGTATACCTGACGAGAAGATATGTCGTAATTTCCCGAACGCTGCCCAGCCGAGTTGAATCCGTCGATTGACCTCTCGGTCGAAGTTGGACTTACCTAGTCGGAATATTTGTCCCAGGTAAACGTACTCGTCAACAACTTCGAGCATAGTGCTTCCAACAACTACCGGCATAGGTGTGACATGGACATTAAACATAATCTTTGTTTTGTCCATGTTCATCTTAAGACCTATCCGTTGGGAGGCACTATTGAGGTCATTGAGCATAGTGCTTAAGTCCTCCAGCGATTCTGCCATAAGGACTATATCGTCGGCAAATCGAAGGTGAGTGATGTACTCGCCATTGATGTTAATACCGTATCCTTTCCAGTCCAGTAGCTTGAAAACGTCTTCCAAAGCAGCGGTGAAGAGTTTCGGGGATATAACGTCACCCTGTCTTACACCTCTCTGCAGTTGGATAGGTTTCGAGCTCTGGTTCTGTACTCGGATAGCCATCGTAGCCCTACTGTACAAACACTTCAGCACTTCGATATACCGACAGTCAACTTGGCACCGCTGAAGGGACTGCAGCACCGCCCAAATTTCGACGGAATCAAAGGCTTTCTCATAGTCCACATACGCCAGGCAAAGTGGCAAATTGTACTCTTCAGTCTTCTGTACAATCTGCCGCAGGGTATGTATGTGGTCTATGGTACTGAAGCCTTTTCGGAAACCGGCTTGTTCGGGAGGCTGGAAGTCGTCGAGTCTGCGTGCGAGACGATTCGTAATGACTCTCGAAAACAGCACGTAGACGCGGCTCAGAAGGGAAATCGGTCTGTAGTTCTTCAAGAGAGCGTTGTCGCCTTTCTTAAAGAACAAGACCACCGCACTTCTGCTCCACGCCTCCGGAGTAGTGCCACCATGAAGGACGGAATTGAAGAGCTTCTGAAGGACTTCAAGTACCGGTGTTCCACCCGCTTTCAGAAGCTCCGCTGTAATTCCATCCTCGCCTGGGGCCCTGCCGTTTTTAAGGTGCTGGAGAGCCATTCTAATCTCGCTTAGACTGACGTCCGGGATATCATCGGAATAGTGTCGGATAAGACTTGCTCTTGGATCGTTACTCACACTTGCGTGTGGCTCCAACGATGATGTGTACAGCTGCCCATAGAACCTCTCAATCTCACTCAAAATCTCAGGTGTCAGTCTTCAGCCTTGACAGTTGGCTCTTTCTGGCAGACAGATCTCTGGCAAAGACTTTGGAGCCCTGGTTCCGCTCGATCGCTTCTTTAATACGAGCAGTATTAAAGTTGCGTAAGTCTCGCCGTATGCATTTGGAGATCTGTCTGTTCAGTTGCCTGTATGCTGTCAAATCTGTTGACGATTGCAGCCTCATCTCCCGTCTAACAGCCATGAGATTAAGAGTGTGATCGGAGAGTTTTTGTGTTCTTCTGCGGCGGGTCTTGCAGAACTTAGCTCCGACCGCATGGACAGTTTCCACGAGCTTGTCATTCATATCGTCCACTGCATTGCAATCTTGTAGGCACTGAAAGCGGTTGTGTAACTCGAGCTGAAAGTTTTCGGGATTTTGGATCAGAGCACGAGGGGGGACGGAGCGTTGACTTCATTAGACGAGACCTCTCCAACTTAACGTTTAGGTTCAGTGTGCCTCTAACCATTCGGTGATCGCTGCCAGTTTTCACCCTTGCGATCACTGAGACATCACTGAACAGTTGGCGTCTGGTCGTCATAATGAAGTCAATCTCATTTTTTTGTCGAACCGTCGGGGCTCGACCAGGTCCACTTCCTGTGGGGCCGCTTCTGGAAGAAAGAGTTCATCATAAAGAGTTTAGTTCATCATAAAGACTTTCTCCATAAAGTCGGCCAGCTGCTGGCCCCTTCGGTTCCGTTGCCCTACTCCAAATTTCCCTAACTTCAGCTCACCGTTTTCTCTTGTGCCTAGTTTTGCGTTGAAGTCTCCCATCAACACCGTGTAGTGGGTTTTGGAGGAATGTATGGCTTTGGAAATATCCTCATACATTTCCTCCACCTCCTCATCGGAATGTGCCGACGTTGGTGCGTAAACCTGTATGACCTTCAGCGAATACCGTTTGGTGATTCTGAGTATCAGGTACGCGACCCTCGTCGACACACTCTCAATCTGTACAACGTTGTTGACGAGAGACTTGTGGACGATAAATCCGACACCTCCTTGGGACAGATGGTCGCCCTCCCGGTGATAGAACAAGTTGCCGGATTCGAGAATCACCGTGTCCTCCCCCTCTCTTCGGACCTCGGATAATCCTATAATACTCCAGCGCAACTTGTCTATCTCTTCTTCCAGCTCCAGGATCTTCTCGTCAGTCCTCAGTGTGCGTGCGTTAAATGTTGCCAGGTCGAGTCGTCGTAGGTGGCAACCGAACATCCACCGGAGATTCTTAGCACCCCCTGCCCCGCCGTTACCATGGTCGCCACCGTAGCCAGGAATAGCGGGGCCGCCGGGGACTGGGGGCCGTCTATTTGTGTAATTGTTCATGGGGGGTATATTGCCATAGTTGCCACGCTTGGCGAGCGGGTTGGCAACCGCAGTTTTTTTTTGTCGTACAGTTGCTGTTATCAGGAAGATGCTGCTGCCCATCTCCTGTCTGTCTCCCTCTGTCGCCTCTTACGACACCCACGGGAAGATATGGGGTAGTTGATATTCTTAACCGCCACTACACGGCAAACATTACCTATACATTTCATCTTAGTCCTCACTAGTTACAACGCATTTGTATTTTGATTCGTAATCGAAGATAGATGTAGATGTCTATTGGCCACAGCAACCATTTACCATTAGGTAGACTGTGTGCTCGTTTGTCACCCTATCCTATAAAAAATGTTAAAATATCTGATGTTTATCATTTGTTCTGGCAGCCTCAATTGTTTTTGCTCAATCCAGCATCACATTATTTTGGTCCATTCAACATTTTTATAAGAAATTTCGTCTTTTTTAGCGCTAAGAATAGGCAATTTTTCTTATGCCCATAAACATAATATTTCGTAAATCTAAGAGTTCGAACCCTCGAGACTTCGATACCTCACTTTAATAAAAAAGAATATTATCTCAACTTACATTTTTATGATTATTATGAAAAAAAAAAAACGGCGGGTTGCGTCCCGGGAGTGCCGGTAGAAGTGAAAACTCGAATATTAACGTTGTGCATTTTTGATATTTTGGATTGGTTGGGGAATAATTTTGCACGAATTACTTTAATTATCAGTATAAAAGTATCGTTTATGTGGTAAAATATAATATTTATTTATTGCGCTATCGTACACAAACATGACAATTTATATTACATTAAAAAATTATCTCTCAGAAAAATCAACCTACTCTCCATCCGTCTTACGAATTTTCCATCAGGTCACGTGTCCTGACGCGAGTTTAACATTTTTTACCCATTACAAAAAAGCGTACAACGCCGCTAAAGAATTTTTCATTTCAAAAAATTAAACTCTAAAGAAAATTATTCGCAAAAAGTTCATCGACTTTCGTTAATATCCACAATAAAGATAACAATAAAGATTTTATTAAAATTTCAATAAGAATCATCCGAAACGTAGCGAAGACTTGGTAAGCTAGCTTATTTATAAATGCTTCAATTAGGTATAATATGTCATTATGTTGACACGTACAAACACAGATCAACTGACGAAATATTAAGTAATAATTCAATCGAATTTTTCTTACAAATGAAGTATGTGTAAAAAGTGAAAATACTCTTCGGTCCACTGACAAAGCTGGTTACTATTGCCTTAAGAGAGTTTGTTTATATGAAACTGCATCTAGAATTATAATAAAATGTGAAAAATTGAGGAAGAAAAAAAAACAGTTCAAATGCAAACTTTGCTCCAGGTCTTTTTTGTTTAAAAAAACAAAAGCATTTGATGAATGAATGGAGAAATTAAAGTAATACTATTTTTTTATTATTATTACATAATTTTTGCCATATCATGCTGCAGCCATGCTGCAGCTATATTATGGTTTTAGCACGAATGGGTCGACTCGACCGGGCAAGGACCACACTCTCACAGCCTACCAGTGTAAAATAGCAGCTTAATGCTGCTGTGTTTCGTATGGTGAGCGTAGAGAACCGGAGACCCGTTGTACTGGAATCGAAACTTTCCATCTTAGTCTTCCGGGGTAACAATGCATCTGCATTTTGATATTCTTAATCGAGGTTAAATGTAGATATCTATAGGCCACAGCGTCTACTTACCACCAGTTGGACCGTGTGCTCGTTTGTCACCTTATTCTATTAAAAAATATTTTACTAAGTGACAATAATCGCAAGTGCGAGTTATAAAACCTAATTTATCTTTTTTATCTTTTTCTGTCAGTTTACGTGGGTATTATGTGAAATCAGCAGGGTCAATTTCATTAAAATTATATTTATTGTATATATAACTTATTGTATCGCTTAAAAACGTGTATGTATTAGACAGTAAAACATTACAAGTAGTTATTGTGAAGTAAAATTTTTTAACGTGTATCTTGAAGAAACAGATCTTTTTCGATTTATACATACATATATATTATATATTATCAATATATTTCTAGTTTGTTTTAATATATGGTCTAATGCACTAATTATTATGAGAAACTTTACATAAACGAACTACCAAGAGCAATTGATCAGAAGTGTTCTAATTATAAAATGTAAAAATAAAATGCAATCATTGGCCACAGAACAGTTTAAAAATGCAATACTCGTAAATTGGATGGAAAGTAACCATTTAAAAATAAATGTTGATAAAATGAAAATAATTAAATTTGAACCATTTAATTATACCTATATAGAGCTGAGAGTGGCTACGCTGCAACTATATTATAGGTGTAGCACGAATGGGTATATAAAGAAAGACAAAAATTTAAATTGGATAGATCATATTATAAAATTAATAAATACACTAGACAAATTCGTTTTTGCTTTGCAACGTTTAAGATTTTTAACTTCTCAGTAAAAATCTGTTATTACCTACCTATCATATCATATCATTCCTCTTACGATATGGATTAATTGTTAGGCGAAATATCGTTTTTGCGGAAAAAGCATTTAAAATCCAAAAAACTGTATAAGAGCGTTATGTGGTGTTGAAAATTATGACAACTTTACACCATTATTTAAAAAACTAAAAATTTTACCATTTTCTCGTCTGTACATTACTAGAAATAAGTCTTATAGTGAAAAACTATCCACACTTATTTCCATCACACAATGAAGTGCTGGGGAAAAATATCAGCCAAATTATAGGTAAATTATATATAACTTACCAAAGGCTTAAAAATTGTTTTTGTAGGGCAACTAAAATATTTAACAAGCTACCAGAGAATATAAAACTATTAAATATTAACAAATTCAAAAGAACTTTAACTTAGTGGCTACTTGAACGATTTTTTTTATTCCGTAAAAGATTTCCTGACATGTAAAACAAAAGTGATATTAATATGTACATTGATATAATAAAGTTTTTTTTAAATATCATATTGATTTAATTAAGTTTTTTTTTCTAAACGTATGATTCAATAAATAACTTCTTGGCTTTGAAGAAGTCACAATAGAGATGCACATATTATTTAATAAAAAAAACGCATGTTGATATCAAACATGTCAATGTTTTTCTAATTCCAAATGTATTTAATTACTATTCATAATGATTGGAACTATTATTAAGTTATACTTCACAAATTGTTAATAAGTGCTATTATTATTGTTTTTAGATTAACATAATATTATTTTATTGACATCTTAACTTAAAAACGACATTGTAAAAAAAACTAAAAATTAAAGTAAAGAAATAAATAATAACTCTAAACATAGTACTTTTTTAGTTGCGCAAAACTTTATGAGTGGATTCAAGTATTTTCGTAAGTCTGTTTTCATGTCCATAGTTTCTAAAGTGATCGCTGGGTTTTGAAACAGAAACAAAAAATGAATAATACTTATTGAAAGTCACTTTTTTGCTTAATTTATTCAGTGCGGAAAATATACTGACGAATATTATCTCAATTAATTTGTTGATGTCAACGTTAAATAAATAAATATAATGGGCACAGAAGACAATTTCTTTCTGCCGAGAGATAACGGCCATTACAGTCTAAAACCTATAACGTTTAAATTTGGGGGCTTTAATCATTTTATCTAGTCCTAGCGCAGACTCCAGAATTTGATATTAATTATTCTTTTTAGTTCTTTAAAGTCGGCCTTTACTTTTTATTAAAACTAAATTGACTATATTTAGGGTAAAGGTGCCTAATAAGAGATAGGTTCCTAAAATGAGATGGTCCAGTATTTGAAAATTCAACTTGTCTTGTGCGACAGTGGTATAATTTGGTCAGTTATTCGGTCGTATTCAAACGTGTAACATTTAGGCCCAGACAAACAGGCGATCAAAGAGGCTTTATGGCACTACTTGGGGGAGGCCTATGTTCTAGCAGTGGACTAGTGCAAGGCTGTAATGATGATGATGATGAAACAGGCGATAAAATACGCTATCCTTCTACTTTTGTCGGGATCAGATACGATTTTTTTCGTTCCCAATTGCAAGGTATGTTAAATCATCAAAAATAAGTGCATTTAGATTAAATATGGATTTGTGATATCTGTTAAAAAGTGATTTTTTTTTAATATTCCAATTCACTTTATTGTGTTTATTACATATAACAAACATGACATTTGATTACGTTGGATTTACAGTGAGTTCCATAAATGGGATACCAGTGGGCTCCTAAAAGGGGCTGTTCTCATATTAGGTAAACCATTTTGGGTTTTGTTACAAACAATAGTTTAGATGTAAACTTTGTATTTATTGCAGATGCCAACTAAAAGGAAAATTTGGGATCACGCCACGTATCAACGTGCTCTTAATCCGGTTACACGCAAATAAATAGGATATTAAAAAGCGTCAAAAGGATATGGGCGTTCCAGTACGTGGAAGAGACATGCTGCAGTTATATTGGTAGTATAGTTGTAGCACGAACGGGTCGGCTCGACCGGGGAAGAACTACACTCTCACAGAATACCAGCGTGAAATAGTGGCTTAATGCTGCTGTATTTCGTATGGTGAGTGTATAGAACCGGAGACCCTTTTTACTGGAAATGAGGCATTCCATCTTAGTCCTCACGGGTGACAACGTATCTGCATTTTGATTCGTGATCGAAGATAGATGTAGATGTCTATGGGCCACAGCAATCACTTACCACCAAGTGGACTGTGTGCTCGTTCGTCACCATGTCCTATAAAAAAAAAGAAACCTTGGAACGTTATGTCAGGAAAGAATTTTTAAAACTTACAACATTTCAGTTTGTTAATGCCCATTTAGTTTGTAAAAGTGTTCTAAGGCTTCATACGTAGACAGGACACCACATGCTGTTTCCGCTACAAGTATTGGATGATTTAAACCCAGACGCCGTAATATCTTTTTTCATTCTATATGGAACCAGCAATGAAAAATAAACTTTTCTCCGCACAGACAATTCAACGTTGGTGAGATAGAATAACAGTAGTCCGAACTTGTGGAATCTGTGTGCACCACGATAATTATTCATCGAAAAAATATAGCGCAATAATTAATGGATGGTGCTCCAATGGGGTCTATAATAGAAATCTGCTTACCAGGTTAAGTACAGACGTGCTTTAACCAACAAAACATATTTTTTCCAAACGACATGCATCTGTATGCACGCAAAAGCAAATACAAATGTACCTACGTTTGGAAAAGCTCACGAAAAATCAGCAACTAATGCAAACTCTGTTAATGGTCTCAGAAAAACGACTGAGTTATTATTTTGAATATAAATAAACGCTGATTGTTACTCTTACGTATAATTAAAGTCAATAAAAGTATATTAATTAATTGTATTTTTCATTTAAACTTGTTTAAAAGTGGAATTGCCTAAAAGAGACATATCTCAAATTGGGAACCCTACGTATCTCAGGATACCTTCATGATTGCATGTATTAATTTGTTATATTACTTATACCGATAACAGAATCGGAAAGCACTATTGGTAAAATATTTATAGTTTCGTTATATACATTAAATCTAATTTATTATCACGTAAAATTCTTCTTACCTGTGACATTTTACGAGAAATAAGCAAAAATGAAAATGGCGCTAGTAGTATAGTTGTAGCACGAATGGGTCGGCTCGACCGAGGAAGGACCACGCTGTTACAGAATACCAGGGTAAAGTAGTAGCTTAATGCTTCTGTGTTTTGTATGGTGATTGTAGAGAACTGGAGACTCTTTTTTACTGGAAACGAGACATTCCATCCTAGTCCTTAGGGGTGACAACGCATCTGCGTTTTGATTTGTCACCACAAGACAAAGTTGAAAATAAAAAAGGTAAACATACGATTCTATAAATAAAATGGAAGTGTCAACCTGTAATATCGAAATAAGTACCTTATATTGGGCAACACTATGCTCAATGACCTCAATACTGTCTCCCAATGGATAGGTCTTAAGATGAACATGGACAAACAAAGATCATGTTTTATAATAATAATATGTAATATGTGTCCATGTCACACCTATACCGGTAGTTGTTGGGAGTACTAAGCTCGAAGTTGTTGATAGGTACGTTTACCTGGGGCAAATAATCCGACTAGGTAAGTCCAACTTCGATCGAGAGGTCAATCGACGGATTCACAGGGCAGCGTCCGGGATATTACGACACATCTTCTCGTCAGGTATACTTCAAAACTTTAAAAGCAGATTATACAACCAGTGCGTGTTGCCAGTGATGATTTATGGATCTGACGTGGTCCTTTGTAGAACGAGCTATGGAGGGTGCTATGCTCGGGGCTTCTATGCGTGATAAACTCAGAAATGAGGATATCCGCAGCAGAACCAGAGTGAACGACATTGCCCAACGGATTAGTAAGCTGAAGTGGCAGTGGGCCGACCATATAGCTCGAAGAAACGACAACCGATGGAGAAAAAGGTTCTCGAGTGGCAACTTCGTACCGGTAGGCGTAGTGTAGGGCAATCCCCCACTAGATGGAGTGACGACTTCGTAAGATATGCTGCAAGTAGATGGATGCAGGTGGTTCAGGACCGTGCTTTGTGGCATTCCTTGGGGAAGGCCTATTTTCAGCAGTGGATTTGTGAAGGGCTAATGATGATGATGATGATGATTGGGCTGAGAAGATTATTTACATGCTATACGTGATTAACTTTATTTTTTCTGTCTGTCCAGGGCAATCTACGGAATAACTGAACCTACCTGTAATGAAACTTCATGAACTGATAGAAAGCAATATCAGGAGTGATCTGGGTTATATATATATTTATATATATTTTGTTTTAAAAAACTTGTACTTTTTTATAGCATAAGGATTACAAGCGTGTACACAGTTCACCTGATCGTAAGCGGTTGCTGTGACCCATAGACATCTACATCTATCCTCGTTTGCGAATCAAAATGCAGATGCGTTGTCGCCCGTGAGGTATAGGATGCAATGCCTCGTTTCTAGTAAAACGGGTCTCTGGTTCTCTACACTCACTATACGAAACACAACAGTATTAAGTTGCTAATTAACGCTGGTATTCTGTGAGAGCGTGGTCCTTCTCCGGTCGAGCCGGCCCATACCTGCTACAACTGTACTACTTAATTGAAAAGAAACACAAAAAATTGATAAAATGAACGGTCGTTGGTTTTCTTATATCTACATAACGTCACATTAATAGATTCTAACCAGGCGAAGCCGGGGCGATATAGTACTTACTTTTGTATATATTGGATTGTATATTTTCATACACGTATTTGTTGTAGACCTATATACATCGATTTCTTACATTTACGCGAACACTACACATTTATATGTATAAAAGTAGTTTTTATGGATTTCATCGCGTATATTTACCTATTTTATATTCTCGATGTTTCGAGCACTTTACCCATGGTCACAGAGGACCGAGGTGTTCGACGTCCAATATCATAGTTAACCATTGAGTTATAATGTACTACGTACTACATTATAACTCAATGTAGTTAACTACGGCTATGAACGAACGTACATACCTATAGTACCTTGAAATCACAACTTTACAATAATTTCATAAATGTATTGTGTGGGTTGAATATAATATTTTACCCGATGGCGGCGGAACCCAAATAAGGTAAATATTTTTCGATGATATATACGACAGACCGCGGTCATATATTTGTACATGTTTATGTACATGTAGCTACTTATGTATTGTTTTGTTTAATATAATATATATTTCTAGATAGTCTAAATTGATCACAATTCACTACACAAGGTAGAGCCATTGCTATTAAGTTCGCGTTTTTTACAGCATATTGAAGCAATCTAGGATAAACAAATATATGATGTTCCAAATTGATAGGACTAATATTAATAGTTATGAAATTTTATGAATTTTACTTTTTTTTTTTAAATTTAAATCTTATGCTTAGCTGGACGGTACGGTCAAAAGATCGAAAGGGAATAATTTCACTATCAGCTGTGGAAGGTGCGTGAGGCCTCTGTTTTAGGATGCACGGCTATTTTTTCTCAAGCAGCTAAAGATAGAAAGATCAAAAATTTAAATTTACTACTTTAATGAGTGAATCGTACTCGTAGAAAGGCTTTTGGAGGCAAGTAATGTATAAAATATTAAAACATTTTTTAAATTAATATATTGAGTTATTAATATATTTTAATAATAGTTAATAAATATTAAATTTGCGTAGACATGTTGGCAACCTCTCATCTCAAGATTACCTCGTTTAGAGCCAAGGTGGCATAGAGGCAGGCAGAAAGAGTTTCATTTGCTGCAGAGACTATCTATTCGTGGGGTATTCGTATTCGCGACTTTTCGTGACCACTGGTGATAAGAGAGAAGGAAAAGTAGTCGGCAATCTTGGTACCATACCGCGGGGAGTTGGATTGAGGACGGAAGACTTTATGATAATTTAAGTTTTTAGATTTAGATTTTTTTATTATGTTTATAAGTGTTGTACCTGTATGTTTATGATATTTAAAAATAGTTATCTAATATGAAACATAATTAAGCCCTATAATGATTAGCGTAATAGGATAACGGAAACATAATATGTTGTATTGCATACGTTTAAAATTTACATTTTTCTACTCGCTGATAATTTAACGACACTGATCAAGAAGAATAATACAAGCACTAATACTGTAACCTCTTTAGGTAGTACGATAACGAGATTTTCGAAACCGTGAGTAAATATTTGCCCGTCTGACCATTCTATAAAGCGAGATGAGAGGAACAAAAAACGACTTAACAAGAAGGTCCTGTGGGAGCGGCCGCAGGGTGAAAAGGGAATTGAAGGGTCCACAGGTGTGAGTAAGAGAGAAAATGCCACGCCCACAACCACCCACGAAGTCGTAAACAGTCCAAATCCTTTGCACGCATTCATGTATCCCAAATCGAAATCGCTTCAAGCATCAAATATCCATTAAACATGGGATATATGCTTTTAAGGTTTAATACATAAAGCCGACATTCCTCTGGACCGCGTAAATAAGTTATTCTACATCTTTTTCTTTTTGTGATTGTGATCATAATGATAAATAACTCTGAGGATACGTCCAGCTGGGGAGTAATAATTGAATTTGATGTCTTAAGTATGAATTATTTTTATGTATGAAATTGTATGTAGATTGGATTGATTGGTTAATGTATTAGAAAATGAGTAAAATAACGTGCTTGTATCATGAAATCAGCAATCAAGATAACTCAGTTAAGTGAGAGGTTTACACAGTTTGGAGAGGAGCACACTGTCCACCTGATGGTAAGTGTTTGCTGTGGCCCATATACATCTACATCTACCCTCGATTACGAATCAAAATGCAGATGCGTTGTCACCCCTGAGGACTAAGATGGAATGGCTCGTTTCCAGTAAAAAGGGTCTCCGGTTCTCTACACTCACCATACAAAATACAGCAGCATTAAGCTACTATTTCACGCTGGTATTCTGTGAGAGCGTGGTCCTTCCCCGGTCGAGCCGACCCATTCCTGCTACAACTATACATCTAATATAACTGCATCATGGCTCTACCACCTTTAAGTATGTTGTATGTTGTTATACGTTTTGTAAAGGTAAAAAGTAGGCATGTAGTAATTTGAATAAAATATTTTTTTTTATATTTTTATATTTTGGTAAGTGGATGCTGTGGCCCATAGACATCTAAATCGATCCTCGATCAAGAGTCATAAAGCAAATGCATTGTCACCTCTGAGGACTAAGATGGAATGCTTCATTTCCAGTGAAAATGGTTCCCGTTTTTCTACACTCACAATACGAAACACAGCAGCATTATGCTGCTATTTTACGCTGGTATTCTGTGAGAGCGTGGTCCTTCCCCGGTCGAGCCAACAAATTCGTGCTACAGCCATGATAAAGCTGCAGCGAGGTTGTATCACGTATAAAATTATTAATAATATTTTTGTAAGCGGCCATTAAGTATTACAAAATAAAACAACCCGACCCGAACCTGATTCGTCATATAGAATTTTACATGGGTCTTTGGTGGCTGGGCAGCCTCTGTTTTAAATCTACCACAGAAAACCTATAATTTGTGCATCCACATCGACATTAATAATTAGAGGGGACGTAACTCAATAAGTCGCACATTCCCACATGGTCACATGGTCACGGTCAGAGCAGACCACATAATTTTGACCTATTATTTTTGACCGCAAATTGGCAGTCGTTACACCGTTGTACCGGAATGACTACGAATTCTAAGCTCTGCGCTCGTTTTCATCGCCGAATACTTAAGAATAAAGAGTAGGTACGTTAATTCATAATTTTAGTCGCTGAGCGTCGAGTCCGGTGTGCTGCTGGTGCTTAAGAAAAGTATGAAATTATGTTTTTGACTAATTTCCTTACCTTAACATTTAAATCTATCTAAATATTTTTTGCCACTTCTTTCATTGTAAACCATAACGCTGTTAGGGTTCTGAATAATTCACCGTTGACGCCGCAAAGGGGCGAACCTCAGTTTGTAAAAAATTACAGGAGAGCAAGGAGACATTAATTTTTTCTCCCAAAAAAGCTAGTAATCGGGAAAAATAAATGTTTTCTTGCCCTCCTGTAATTTTTAAAAAAAAATTGAGGTTCGCCCCTTAGCGGCGTCAGCGACGAATTGACCTAATTCAATTCTTCCATTATTACTATGAGAACTCACAAAATATCGATTTAAAATTTAAAATGTTTTTATTACCCAATAAAATTATTATTTTGGGTTAATGATAGAGTAATCACATCTGGTTGGGCTGGATAGATACATAAAAGGAAAAAATAAATATACTTAAATATATATTTACTATACTAACATAAATAGATAAATAATACATAAATAAATAAAAGCCAAACCAGATGGAAGCCCTCGGCAGGGGAGACCAAACGGCCGAGGGTTAGGGGGAAAGGGAAAGAAACCGGCGGACGATGCGGGCGGTATCGAGGGCACCGCCTTTTGCATTTGAGCCCGGAGCGGTGTCACGGAGTCCTGGGTAATGTAGAATATTGTTGAGCCAGGCCAGATTTTTTGGTTTGAAGGCTTTTATGATGGCCCTGTCCAATAGAGCCTGGCGCGATCATTTTCGAGCACGGCTTCCGGCAAGTACTTGTAATACGGCAATTTCCGATCCACGTGACCGTATTTCAGAGCGAGCTCCTGGTGAAGAATTCTGGCCACTAGGTTGTGCCTGTGCAAGTACTCAGAGTTAGAAAGCGCCGAACAAGCGGAGATGACATGCCTAAGTGACTCACCGGGACGGCGATAAGCTCGACAAATGTCGATGGTCGTGGTGCCATCCTTTAGGATGTGTCTCCGGTAGTTGTTGGTCTTAATAACCTGATCCTGCATTGCACAGACAAAACCCTCGGTTTCCCCGAAGAGGTCACCGAAACGTAGCCAGTTGAGGGAGGCCACTACTAACATCTACTAAGGGCTCATGTAGAGCCCTGTAGTACCTCCCGTGGAGCTCCTTCTCCTTCCATACGGTCTCCCGGTCGGAAATGCTAAGCACTGCTGGGTCCTGCCATTGCTCGTTGGCTAAGGATAGAGGGGTAAGCCCTTTATCACTAGAAATGACGTCATTATAGAATGGATCATCCGATCTCGCCAGGAAGTAATCACGGAGGCAGCACACTTCGCGATTATGCATGGTGAGTGCGCTCAGAAAGCCACGCCCACCATGCCTTCGCGGCAAGTACAGCCTCATTACTTACGATCTCGGATGATGCATCCTATGGGACGTCATGGTAGTGCAGACTTTTCTATGCAGGGCGTTAAGTTCAGTCTGAGTCCACCTGAGTATGCCAAAGGTATACATAAGAACAGGCATGACCCAGCCGTTATATGCGTGTGTCTTATTCACACCGGACAAAAGGCTGTTAAGCACTTTGGTCAAGCGTGCATAAAACACGTCGCAAACTGACTATTTCATATCAGCCTCATCGATACCGATGTTTTGTGACATATCCAGGTATCGGTATGTTTCAGCCTCGGAAAGGGTCCTTAAGTTGACGGGCATAGATAAGTCTATGCCCTCCGAGTTAGCAACACCTTCCCTTTCAACATGGAGGACCGCACACTTATCCGTCCCCAGCTCCATTCCAATAGAATTGCTAAATTCACAAGTGATGTTTAGCAATTCCATAAGATGGGAGCGACTGGAGGCGAATAACTTGAAGTCATCCATATAGAAAAGGTGGGTCACTTTTGTACCTCCTTTCCGAAGCTGAAATCCCCTCCCGGAGCCCTCTAGTAAAGTACTGAGAGGGTTCAGAGAGAGGCAAAGCCAGATTGGACTCAGACAATCGCCCTGGAAGATACCCCTTCTTATCCTTATGTGGTTCTCCGCAGCCATCATCCGCTCGCCCAGATAGCAAAGGATCGTACTCCACTGCCTCATATACTGCTCGAGAAAGTCTCGAACTGTACAGTCTCTTGTACAGCTGGGACTCTCTTTAGCCATGTATGGGGTACCGAGTCGAATGCCTTTCTGTAGTCTATCCAGGCGACGGAGAAGTTTCGACGGTTGCGTTTCACCACTTTGCCAATGATCGCGTCAATGAGGAGTGGTTCCTTGGTTCCACGAACACCGCCCCGACATCCATTTTGAGCGCGTGACATCACCTGATTTAGCTCCAGGTGACGAGTGATTCTCGCGCTCAAAATGTCAGTGTCTTATATATGGTGGGTAGACACGTGATGGGGCGGTATTTGCTCGGGTCTGTGGTATCCTGATCTTTAGGAACCAAGTGAGTGATCCCAGTAGTGAAGAGGCTCGGGAGCGACTTCTGATCGAGAGCCTCTTGAAACTGTCGGGCGAGCACAGCGTGACACACTACGAACCTCTTCAGCCAGTAATGATGCAGCCCGTCGAACCCCGGACTTTTCCAGTTCGGGGCCCTACGGACCGCCTCAGCCAGGTCTTCAGGCGTTATGGTGACGGGGTCCATAGGCGTAACACTTGTACTCTGGCTCGCCACAACTTCCATCCAAGGGCCCTCGCTGTGGTTTACGGGTTCTGACCACAGGCCACGCCAAAATGCGACAGTGTCAGCCTGATCCGGTCCTGGGCCCGCTCCACATACCTCTGGTCGCTCCAATGATTTATAGAGCCTCTTCTGATCACTCTGGAAGAGACGATTCTGGTTGAACCGCCTTGACCTCTCGCTAAATCGTCGAATCCGCTTCCCCCAAGCAGCGATTTTTTGCTTCAGGTCATTTATGTGCTCCGTTAGTTTCTGCGTGATATCCGGCTGGGACAAACTAATATTTTATTATTATTATTATTATTATATGAATTATTTATGTTTCTTCTCTTTTTTGAGAGTTTAAAATATTATTATCAACGCAAATTAATAGCAAAACTTTGTCGCCCTAATCTTCAACGTAAGACTATAACAGTAAGAAATTTTCATCTATAGGTATTTATTTACGTCACAGTAATTATTCATCTATAATAGACTGACGGTCTTCATGGACTACTATGAAAATTAAGATCAGCTGGGTTATATCTACGAAACATATTGTTAAACATATTGTAAGTCGATTGAGTTTAGATCGTGTGCCCACGATCGCGTGATCTAAGCTCAATCGACTACCTATAGTACTATTATAAAAATATCCACTACCTCCATACACCATGTAGTAACGTAGGTGTCGTGGAAGTTACAAAGGGTAACATATCAGATGGGCGGCAGTGTCTTCCTAATAAAATCTGAAAATTTAAAAATGCGGTTGCTAACCATTGACTTATTATTACTAGTGTATTGCCGACCCGCTTGCCGAGCGTGGCAAGTATGGCAAATATTATTATAGCATTTGTAGTAATCTATATGAGAGCCTATAGACTTTTAATACGGTGTAACAGTAACGATTGAATTTACCCCATCATCATCATCATTACAGCCCTTCACAAGTCACTGCTGAACATAGGCCTCCCCAAGTAATGTGTTGAGCTTCCTGCATGTCATTTACCATTATTGGTCATATAAAGAAATACTTGCTGGCCGGTTATTATATATAAAAAAAAACTTTTATTTTATTTTAAAATTGTATCTCAAAATTGAGAAAAAAAGGTCTGATTTTTCAATGTTAAGAAAATATGTATTTATAGAAAGAATAAAAAGTAAATAATCAAATGAAAAATTTCAATTGTGTGAATAAAATCTATTATTTTATTTTTATATTCACTTCGGTCATAATTTATTTGGTCAATAAAATTATATCTGACGATTGAAATATTAGCACTTTGGTAGTTAATTTCTTAAAAAAAGGAGTAGGAAAATTTGTGCAAACTGTTAAAAGTCTGTATTACCTATATTATTAACATGTTATTAGCACAATCTCTAATTCTTTTTATTTGATTTCGGTGTCACAAGTGACTGTTGAAATAAAAAACGTGAGATCAAAACTATGAGCCTCGGGCTAGCATCCATTTATTATTGCTTTAATTGGTTATTATTTACCAAATGCCATTCTATTCCGTGTATATGTGGCCTATAATTATGTTGTATCCGGTACTACGTCGGTGACTGAAGACAAAAATTAATAATGTTTTAAATTTACACCGTAAAAAAGCTGAATAATTTTTTTTGCAATGTTCACATTTGTTTTTTCTACCTTACATTTTGTATTTTTCATTTGGAGGATTACTTATATTTTTATTAACTTATTTATACATATAATATCAAACATGTAGTATTACCATAGCAATAATTAAAAAAAAACTAAAACTAAAACCAAGAACACTTTCTTTGAGTTTAGTTTTTTTTTAAATAAAACTTCTTAAGTCGCGATTTGAATTCAGATTTTTTCAGACGGAAGGATTAAACGCTCTGTAAAATCTAAAATAACACTCTTACATTTCCAGTTTTACATTATTTACCGCGCCTGACTTTAGTATTTCGTGAGATACATATCATAGGATATTCCTAATTTTTCATACATTATATTTAAATATATTTTTATTCTATTTTTGTATATTTCAATACCAATAATGGTTACCTATTTTATTGATAAATATTTTATTATTAAGGAATAAATAATTAGAAATTAATAAATAAATTAACTTAGTACAGTTTATCTTCATGAAATAGCAACCGTAGAAACCACGCCATCGACAGTTGATTGGTACATACTTTTGGTTCACTTTGGTTGGGCTTCTTTATTACCATATGAAGCTCATATAATGATAAATAAGGAATGATAAATACACACATATTTCTAGCCTATTTTCAGATATTTCTTTATAGATAGGGTGACAAGCGAGCACACAGTCCCCTGTGGTAAGTGGTTGCTGTGGCCCATAGACATCTACATCTACCCTCGATTACGAATTAAAATGTAGATGCGTCGTCACCCATGAGGACTAAGATGTAATTTGCCTCGTTTCCAATATAACGTGTTTCCGGTTTTCTACACTCACCTTACGAAACACAGCATCATTAAGCTGCTATTTTCCCCGGTCGAGCCGACCCATTCGTGCTACAACTATACTACTACTAGCATGACTCTACCACGTATAAAGATGATTACAGATGATTTGATGATAGCACGTGAACATATAAATAACTTCTTCTTCTATCTTCTTCTATCTTATGTACTTACCCTTATACATATTTTATTTAGTTGAAGTGGCGTATACTAGGTTTATTTATGGCAAGTGCTTATTATCTAGGGCAAGATGGCATGAGTGAATCCAATATATACCTACTCGTATATACGTAAACGTGTTAGTGGCTGTAAATATGTAATTTGTAAATTCCGTTTATGTAAATAATAATATATGTGAAAATCAAGTAGTTTTTTTCCTTAATCAACAATTTTTACAATTTTGCTTCTCTGGTTTCTCATTAACGCGTGCACATTTAATTGATGAGTATAATGACTCTATTAAAAAAAAAACATTTCTAAGTTTCCATTTGAAAGGAGGACCAAATAAGATAATATTTTCGAAAGGATATTAGTTTCATGCGATAAATCTTTCATGAATGTCACTGGCAAGTTGTGAGGTATTTCTATTATGCATATCGTTATAACTTTGTATCGGGGCACAAAACATTTTAAGTAGATACTACCTGCTGAATAACATAACGATAAAAACAACTGAGGCCGACGTTCCGTCTGCCTCGCGCGCACAAAACAAACAAAATGTAAAAAAGGTGAGCGGCGCATTAAGTGCATATAAACATGTTGCCACGGTGTCAATATTTGCGGACCCTTTCCCATGGGAACTCTGCATCGCCCGCGATGCTGCGCTAAATCACTTCGCTTGCGAGAGAGTCTCGCGCTTTCCTTTTTGCTATAGAAATGTCAACTTCTTACCGTGGTCTGCACTTCGTCTCCACCTAAAATCAATTAAGGATATCCACTTCAGATATGTTGTGAAGAAGCAGTAAATTTTAACGAAGCTTCTTAGTTTTGTACTAAAACAATAAATGAAAACGTCAAAGCGTTTTTTGTAAACTTGTTCCTACGAGATTTTAAGATCTATGTGGTACAATTTAATATAATTAATGAAAATTACACCATGTTTAGAGTTTTCATCTTGTCAATAACAAATTAAAAATATCATTGTTTCATTTTGGATAAGGACTAAATACTCTTTTCTCTTAGAAACAGAACTTAAAATAGAAATAAATAATAATAATAATTATGTAATGTATTATAAAAATATTATGAAGCTGAATTATGTTCATAGGTTAGGCCCATGCTGAACACAAATATTTGTTGCATGATGTCAGGAGCCAACTCTGGTAAGATAAGGTAATTGTAAATACGTGTAGCTGTCCCTCGAATTTATTGCCGAGGGATGCCACAGCCACTGTCTCGTATGGATAGGGTTGGCAAAGTTACGTAAAATTTAAATAATTTTGCAACTGCTCGAGATTGCTTTCATAAGAAAAATCGTTCAAGTACATACTTTGCACATTATTGCTAGCACTTTATACAAAAACAATTATTATTCCGTGTACTACATACAACTTTTCTTCACCAAGTATATATTATACAAGTACGTTTTTTATAGTAATCGGGGACCGTAATGTAAAAGTATTATTATAGTAAAATAAAATTGGAAGTAATGTACGAAAAAATCCGTTATTACGATAGTCTTCATTTTAAAATTTTCGTTTATCTGTCTTATTGCATACCTATTTTTATATACACGTTTTGCTTAAGACTTTTTAGGAATGATATTAGAGATACAAAAAGGAACATTAATTTTGAAGAAATTATTCGATAGATTATTAAAATTACACTTTATTAAAATAGTCTTTGAAATATGTTGTAATTGATATTCCAAACGATGAACGATGAATTCGAAGATTAAACTGGCGTGTATTGCGTAACTACAATTCATAACTATACCAAACTTCAAATACTATATATATAATTTGTTTCTTATTTTAAAATACTACCTACTTGGTTGTGGAATGTCAATTAAAATAAAAAATAAAAATTGTTCATTGAAGGGTTTACGAGACTATTTAGTTAGAAACAATTATAATACTTATATATTTTTGTTCTTCTTAAAACTTGGAGTACAGTAAAAAACAACATAAAAGAAAAAGATAAATACATTAAACGTTATAAAATCCTTATATAAGTTATCATACAAAGCTATTATATCTTTTTTATAGGATAGAGTGACAAACGAGCACACAGTCCACCTGATGGTAAGTGGTTGCTGTAGTCCATAGACACCTACATGTATCCTCGATTACGAATCAAAATGCAGATGCGTTGTCACCCGTGAGGACTAAGATGAAATGACTCATTTCCAGTAAAAAGGGTCTCCGGTTCTCTACACTCACCATACGAACTATTTTACGCTGGTACTCTGTGAGAGCGTGGTCCTTCCCCGGTCTAGCCGACCCATGCGTGCTACAACTAAACTACTAATATAACTGCTGCAAGGCTCTATCACGTATAAATGATGTAATCATCCAAAAAACTCAATTTTATCGAACTCTACTTTGTTAGCTTTAATTTGTTTGTTAAATTTAATGTAAAATCAATTTTAGTAGTATTGATCACAAGCAAACATTGTTTTGTTAACCTTGTATTGGCTACCACTAAGCGAATATTTATTTATTTCTTCGACGATGTTTCTATTAAATCACAAGCCGCTTTGAAATGATAATTTCTGATATCGGAAAGGACATCGCAAGTATCGAGAATTGTATCAACACACCGTGTGGTTCCGACATGTGTCCATACACTCGGCGCAGGTACCTACCTGAGATGGAATGTCTGATACGCTCCTATAATGATGTTAAAACAAACTGTTAGGCTGTCATTAACGCGACTCGAAATCCAAATGGGGGAGGCCCATTATAAAAATTTGTCCCATCCGTTTCAGTCCAAATTTATGGTTATCGAGATGCCCCGTTTTTCTAGAGCCATTTAAATTTTATTGTCCAGTGATTTGAGTGGAAGCACAGATAACGATGTTTTCGATTTAGGATTCGGGGTCGTTTAAGAAGCAACCAATGAATGGGCATGCTGACGACGCATACCAAACACTACTTTCGAATGAGAAAAAAATAAACAAATCTCCGCTTTAAGCTAATAAGCGTAAGACAATTTATTTAAAAATTTTAATAACTTAAAAGTTCAAATGATTTAATTTTGCAGACATATATCCGGTTTGAGTTTTAATTATGATCTTAATTAACCGCAATCACAAATACCCATTAAATGACTTATCACCTTTTTCAGTTAAAAACTTTTGTTAACCTAACTATACTCGTATCTGGTAGAGTCATGCTGCAGCTATATTAGTAGTAGGTATAGTTGTAGCACGTAGATCAGCTCGACCGGGGAAGGACCACGCTCTCACAGAATACTAGAGTAAAATAGCAGCTTAAGGCTTCTTAAAATTCGTATGGTGAGTGTAGAAAACTGGAGACCCTCATTACTAGAAACGAGTCGTAGTCCTCACGGGTGACAACATATCTGCATTTTGATTCGTAATCGAGGATAGATGTAGATGTCTATGGGCCATAGCTACCCCTTACCATCAGGTGGACTGTGTGCTCGCTTTGCACCCTTATCCTATAAAAAAAACACGGCTCTTGCCCCACATATGAATAAATAATTCTGTGGAGTCTAGCAACTGGTATTACAAGCTGCTGTCTTCAGCAGATTTGACGCCACACAGGCAACTGAACAGACAAATCTCCAAATGCATGCGGCGGGACCATAGATATAATAATGAAGTTTTTAATATTTATATGGGCGGGACTTACGTAACTTCACTACAGCTCGTATTGAAGTTGCAATCGAGCGGAATAATCCCATATGGAAGATATGGAGTAGTGGGTATTGTAAGAAGCGGCAGATGGAAACTGAGGCAGAAGATGGGCTGTAGCATCTTTCTGATAATGCGGTTGCCAATTCGCTTGCCAAGCGTGGCAATTATGGCAATACACCCCCCCCCTCCCCCTATGATGAGAGGCACGAAGTGCCGGCACTCAGTTCCCGGCCTTTTACTGAGCCTCGTAGTCGTAGTAGAAAGAACTTAATAAAAGGCACTTATTTCGATGTAACAGACAGTCATTAGAGTAGGCACTAAAAATAGTTGCCTATCCCGATTCAATTTTATAGCTTGCATTAACTAGTTAATTAATAATGAAAAAATATACAAAAATACTAAAATTACTGTATCATTGCTTATGATATATACCTACTCGTACGTGTCTATGCCAATCTTTCCACAGTCGATCATTTATCGTTCGATCATCCGACATCCATCTGCACAGATATAAAGTTTTTGCCATTACTTAATCACAGAAACATTCTTTTAAATATGCATATGTACGTAATACGGGAGCCAACGTCTCGCTCGTTATGTATTGAATTTTATGGACGTGGCCTGCGGTATGCAAAACGCGCCTCCGATAATCTTGCCACGGCAAGCACAACTTTTATTTCCACTATAGATGTTAAGTTCGTGTAAACTTAAGCTGTAGCCCCTTGAAATAGACTGCTATTTAATTTTCGTAACGTCATTATGTTTGCATATGGAAATATTTTCTGTTGTGAAGTAGTATTATTGGTCTTCATATTGGTCGGCGATAAGTAAGATAGATAATATTGGTGCGAATTATCGAGATATGAAAAAATATGTATACGCGTTGTTGGGTTATGAGTGTATACCTTTTATTTACTTACAAGTATTAAACAGATATTTTCAAATATTAGACCAGACAAAATAAGCATATTAATAAAATTAATAAGCAGATTAAATTCGAGTTATGCTAATTGCTTCAAATTTACATAAATTCTAAAAGGCTCCTTGATTGAAGAGAGGTTAATCAGTTACTTATACTTTGAATAAAACTAAATTTACGGATTTTATCGCGTTTATTTCACTACTTTTACTTATTTTTAATTCCCGACGTTTCGGATGCTTTACAGCAACCATGGTCACGGGGGGTCCCAATGTCATAGTTAGTCCGGCTACCTACTAACTATGACATTGGGACGTCAAACATCTCAGTCCCCCCGTGACCATGGTTGCTGTAAAGCACCCGAAACGTCGGGAATTAAAAATAAGTAAAAGTAGTGAAATAAACGCGACAAAATCCGTAAATTTAGTTTTATTCAATGTGTAGTGTTCGCGTAAATTTAAGAAATCATTAGTTACTTATACTATCATCACTAGCTACAACCTATCGAAGTTCACAAGTGTTGAGTTGGCAAGCGCAGTTTTTTTTATAATTTTGAGTTGTTGCTAGGCAAATGCTACTGACTCTTTTTTATATAGGAGAGGGGGCAAACGTGCGTACGGCTCACCTGATGGTAAGTGATTACCGCCGCCCATGAACAGCTGCACCACCAGGGGAATTGCAGATGCGTTGCCGGCCCTTTAAAAAGAAGTAAGCTTTTTTCTAGGAGGTCCCTAAGTCGTATCGGTCCGGAAAAATATCTGGTGGTAGTCGATTCCACATGGAAGTTGTGCGAAGAAGAAAACTTATTTTAAATAGAACAGTGGTGGACCATCAGTCATCCAGATCTCCTGTTTCGTTTCACTATGTTGCCTCTTACGACATCCACTGGGTGAATAAGATAGTGGATTCTTTGACGCTGACACGACACGCCAATTTTTTTAAATAGAATAATGGCAACAAACGAGCACACAGTCCATCTAATGGTAAGTGGATGCTGTGGATTATAGACATCTAAACTTATCTTCAATAAAAATGCAGTTGCGTTGTCATCCCTGATAACTGAGATGGAATACCCCGTTTTCAGAAAAGGGGTCTCCGGCTCTCTACATTCACTAGCCGAAACATAGTTGCATTAAAGCTGCTTTATTATGATGGTATTCCGTGTGGTCCTACCCCGGTGGAGCCAACGCATTCGCACTACAGCTATAACATAGCTGCAGCGTGGCTCACCTATAAAAATACAATAAATTATACGATATATAATAAATAATATGTACATGATCAATAAGACCACGTAAAACTAGGCACAAGAAAGAACGGTGAGCTGAAGGTAGGAAAATTTGGGATAGGGTAACGGAACCCAAGAGGCCTACAGCTGGCCGACTTCATGGAGAAAGAGGTACTCTTTATGATGAAATCTTTCTTCCAGAAGCGGCCCCACAGAAAGTGGTACCTGGTTGAGCCTCGACGGTTCGACAAAAAATGAGATTGACTTCATTATGACGACTAGACGGCAACTGTTCAGTGATGTCTCAGTGATCGCAAGGGTAAAAACTGGCAGCGATCACCAAATGGTTAGAGGTACATCTAAGAGGAACTTAAACGTTAAGTTGGAGAGGTCTTGTCTAATGTAGTCAACGCTCCGCCAGACATAACAGCGGCGACAAGGTCACGTGTCTATGTGACTTCTATAGTCTTATTATTACGATTTCTGCGATTCTGATAAATTTAACAATATTTCTTATATATAAACTTCGTTAAAGCTCTAAATTGGTAAAATCCCTAAAGTGAATGGCATATGTGGCAGGAATCCTTTTTTCCCAGGCGTTCGTCAAGGTATGTACTAGTACTAGGTTGGTACTAGTACTAAGTACGTACTAGTACTACCCTGTTACATATTTCTACTGCAAAATACCAATGCTTGTTCTGTGCTTGGGTCTGAAGAGTATAGAGAGACAGAATAGTTACAGAGTAAGAGCCATTCCGTCTTAATCCTTAGAAGAGATAACACATCCATGGTTGTTACATGGGTGTCCACTGTCCATGCGTTGCAGCTACTTACTCTCAGGTGGGTCTATATGTACTTACGTACGTTTGTCGTTTCAATTTTATATTCATTCATTCATTCATTACAGCCCTTCACAAGTCCACTGCTAAACATAGGCCTCCCCCAAGGTCCTGAGACACCTGCATCCATTGACTTCCTGCATGTCTTACCAGGTCGTCACTCCATCTAGTGGTGGGTCGCCCTACACTTCGCCTACCGGTACGAGGCTGCCACTCGAGAACCTTTTTTCCCCAACGGTTGTCGGTTCTTCGAGCTATATGCCGGCCCATTGCCACTTCAGCTTACTAATCCGTTGGGCTATGTCGGTCACTCTGGTTCTACTACGGATATCCTCATTTCTAAGTTTATCGCGCAGAGAAACCCCGAGCATAGCCCTCTCCATAGCTCGCTGAACGACTTTAAGCGTCCTCATACGGCCAGCAGTGATTACATTATTACATACAACATTATTATAGTAACCGACATTAAATAGGGAAGCAAAGTAGGTAGTAAAATATTTTATAAGTTCTAAACAGTAACCTTTATTTTCGTATTTGATATTAATTTATAAAAACACATAAGCCAACTGCTGTGATTTATTGTTACGTTTTGCGCGTACCGCAATGTTATCACTACCACAAAATTATTCAAATTCCCTGGATGAAAATTCAGTGAGATCTCGCAAGGCGATCGAACTCGCGCTACTCACTTGGATTGCTAGCCTACTATGAAATTTTAGCGCCCAATACTCAATCTATCACAGCTTTAAATAAAAGGAAGGTCTTCACATAAGCAGAATGTCATTACAGCAAATTTTTAAAAAGAATCGTTTGAAGTACTTTCTTTGATTTCAAGTACTCCCATTGACAATATAAAACAAGATTCCCACTTAACCAACTTTTTAAAGCAAAGTTTCTAAGACCACTCGAGCAATTGGGACGTCAAGACTCCATCACCGTTATCATGCGGTTACTTTGAATGTTGGCTGGTGCCCTGTCCCATTGACAGCATGACGAATGGTCCGATGTAACCTATAGATAAAGCAGAGAACGCGTCCACCACCCGCTCGGTGTCCTGTCACCGTCAAAAAACAAATAAGGCCTAATGATCGATCGGCAGACCTCTGTTTTGGACCCTTTAAAGTACGTTATCTTGACTTAGATGGCTGATTCCAGTAAGTATCTCACGAAGTGGTGATCTCGTCATAAGTCTGTATAATCCATTTGCTTCGTTTATGCATGTTTTAAAAAATAACATGAAATTATTGTTAGCAATTTTGATGTTATGTAATTCGCTTTTTTGTTTTGTTGTACGTATACGTTTTTAGGGAAATAAAATAGGCAAAATGACGTGACTGTTACGAAACTGGATGGAAATTACTAAAGACGCATTTCAATTACGAGCGGAGGTCAAAAAGTTCGCGGAACGACAGGTAAGGATAATGAAATGACAAAACAATAAACTATTTTTTCCTTTCAATGCAAGGGAGTATTCCCTTAACTGTAAAACATTTATTAGATATGTCAAATAACTTATTAGTACCGTCTAAAAAAAATTTGTCTTGCGCGTCAAAATAGGCCGAAATTGCCGACTTTACTTCATCATCGTCGCCGAATTTTTTCCCACGCAGTTCTTTCTTCATTTTTGGAAACAAATAATATTCGCTTGGGGCCAGGTTTGGGCTGTAGGGTGGGTGGCGCAGTTGTTTAAAACAGCACCAGTAAATTGAAAAAAAAAATGTTGTGTGGTACTCTTAATTGATCTAGTAAAGAAACGTAGTTATGGAAACACCACGTTCCTTATAATCAATCAAAAGGATACTTTCTGTAACCCAAAAGATCGTCGCCATGATCTTACAGACCGGCTCGTTCCTCAAGACCTTAGGAGTGAAAACATATTTTGAATCTTGATTATTTGAGGATTAACCGCCTCCCTCTTACCACCAAGTGTACAGTGTACACCACCTCTCTAATATATAAATAATAATGTTATTTGTTCGTATTTTTTACGTGGTAGAGCCATGCTGCAGTTATATTAGTAGTATAGTTGTAGCCCGAATGGGTCGGCTCGACCGGGGAAGGACCACGCTCTCACAGAATACCAGCGTGAAATAGTAGCTTAATGCTGCTGTATTTCGTATGGTGAGTGTAGAGAACCGGAGACCCCTTTTACTGGAAATGAGGCATTCCATCTCAGTCCTCACGGGTGACAACGCATCTGCATTTTGATTTGTAATGGAAGATAGATGTAGATGTCTATGGGCCGCAGCGACCACTTACCATCAGGTGGACTGTGTGCTCGTTTGTCAGCCTATTCTATAAAAAAAAAATTTATGCGCTGCCATAGCGTTCATCAGATTACTGTAAAACATTGTTAATTTATTGCTACTTATAGTAGGTGGCGAGCGCGCGTAGTACCGACAAATTTATGTACATATTTGAATGTTATATTCAACTTCAATGAATTATCATTCCTAATTAAACTTATAGCTCCTCCAAATTTAAGAGGATAATTCCACAATTATCTCTTCCGTGACCGCAATGCGCCGGGTACCAGCTAGCAATTTATAAAAATAAAATTAAATATCATATGAATTAAGCATTCTGAATGTTGCAAATTGGGATATCGATATTTTATAGTGAAAATAATTTCCACAACTAAAGCGAAATTGATGATTTCCGTCAAAAGTTATAGTAGGTGCTTTTCGTAGCACCTACTACTGAAACTGAAGTGATTAACGAACCTGAAGTCCGCCTGACGATAAGAAGCTAATGCAGCTCATGGACACCTGTAACCAACCTCAAACAAAGAAGGCTATGCGTTGTTACCTCTACGAACTAAGATGGAATGTCACAACCTGAAAATATACGGCTCTCTGTATCTTTTTTTTATTTTTTTGTGCCCAAAGCAAATAAGGGCAACCCTCCGGTAACGAGTGAAGGAGGTGGTGAATGGTCACAGCATACCACGTAGCCGGCTGCGTGGTTATGTGGTGACTTTTACCCACTAAACACCACCTTTGGGATTGGCTTTACGAACTAACGAGAGATATTTAAGCCGTAAATGGACGCGACCCTCCTTGGGTGAAAGGAGGGCGCAGCTCTCTGTATCCTAGGGTGTCTTTTCAAGATGCGTTATGACATATATCATTTCTGCCCAAGATTCCGTTGGTTTGGTGTGGTACCAACTTTCTTATTCCCGCTGCTGATCACTAGTGCACGCACTGATGTGTTATTGCTAACCTTTAGGTGAAGTGGTGGAAATTTACTGGGCTATTTTGTTCATATTGTTTACAGTATGAAACTAACAATAGATAATATCTTACATTTACGCATTACGAGGCATTCGATCTTAATGATCTTAGTCCTCAGAGGTGATACTGAACGAAATGAATAAGTACAATTTTTGAATGAACTTTTATAGAACCAGCGTGGTGGCGATCATCTCTTTCCCAAAAGTTATTTTCATTTATGCATTCTTTGATATTATAATAACCTTTTTTATACAATTTTTTTCTTAATTAAACCTTTAAATTTGTTTAATGACAAATTTTGTACATTTTCTGAGATTTTGTTGAAAAATATAAAAAAAATATATATTGCCCCATAAATGAATTACTAATTCTGTGGAGTATAGTAACTGGTATTACAAGCTTATGTTTGATCCTAATTTTTAAAGTATGAACATCTTTATTCTAATAAAAGCTATATATGTTTTTACATACATACATTACATTTTCATAAATATATTTCGATACCAGCTTGTTTATATCTTTAAAATTTTCTCTGAGGGCCTCTTTACAATTTAAGTTGTAAATCGCCCGTACGACTTACAGTCATATTACCTCATAGCAAAATTCCATAAAACATTACACAATTAAAGTAATTAAAATAAACTACTCTAGCTGTCTCAACATTAATGAGACTTCTTATATTTCTTTCAACATATGCTGCAGAACTAATGCCTAAATAAATATATAATAATTCTTTGCAACTTAAGTTATAAATCGCCCATACGACTCTTCGGCAAAACAAATTATATGACTTCAATGTCAGTCGTATTACCTTATAGCAATTCCATAAGACATTACGCTATGAAAGTAACTAAAATAAACTAATCTAGCTGTCTCAACATTGGTGAGACTTCTAATCTCTCTTACAGCAAATGCTGCAGAACTAAGTATGCCAGCTAATTTAGATACATAGATAGGGGCCCCATTGAAGCTTCGCGTCAATAGTAATACAAAAAAACAAACAGTGGTATCCACAACACTCAAATCGTCTGACAGCACATGTGTACACTTTCATTTTTTATTGAGGATAGATGTAGATGTCTATGGGCCACAGCATCCACCAAGCATCAGGTGAACTGTAGTGTACTTCCTATATCATGAAAATGAGACCAGATATTTTATAATATTTAAAAACATGTTTGTACTATATTCATAACTGTTATTCAATATTGTGAATATAAAATCAGCGATAGTGACCCAAAACAAGAGAAATAATGACGGGTTCACTCTTGTTAAGAAGAGACGTTGGTCGAGACCTGCCTGTACCAGCGTGGGACCGCCAAAATAAACACAAACTGCGTTTCGTGAAAGAACGAACCCGATGCCGCATAGAGGATCCGATCTATTTACATTCGCAGCGTCTGGAGTCTAACAGGTTAACGAACTTCAAGTCCTACGTACTCCAGGTTCCTGTAAAACACAAAGAGACATTCCTTGCTTCCGATTTCTGGCCCTCTGGGGTAGTGTTGCGCCGACACAGGGACGCGCCAAAGAAGAAAGTTTCCTAAATAGTGTTATATTTCTATTTTAAATTTATTTTTAGGTTAAGGTATATATTGCCAAGGGCTAATGTTCTTAATTTTTAAGTCCTTGATGCCTGTAATAAAATTATTGTATTGTATTTTATGTAATACATTATAATGTTTTATTTTACGACATTAAGCAAAATAGTTTGCAGTAATTTATTTATAGTCGGTTAGCAGCCATCTAGAATATCTTAACCATGCTAAAAATAGTATCCAGCGAGACCACATACCACACGTTATTGGAATGTATAAATATAGTCTATTTTAGTGTTAAATTTACAAGACGAGGGTTACTCGGTTACAAAAAATTATTTGCGAAACTATCTCTTGTTATCTTTCTGTGTGGATTAATACTCAGTATGGATGCTTGTTGAACTGTGATGAAATGTTGGTACACGTTTGAATCACAATTAACCACATATATATATGATGTGAAGAAAACCCATTTCTGTATCTAAATTCGTAAGAACTTAGGATTTCTTTTGTTTCAGTTTCAGTGTTATTATTGTTTCTATTTCACGGCCACAATATCAAATCTAGCTTACTTATGCAACACGTGCATTTTCTACGTAGTTGATGAATTCCGGTAGTATTTAAAGGTACAAGGAGATTCGAACACTATAAAGTAATTAACTAAAATTGATTAAAACCGCTGTGGAAATCGATAAAAGCGCTTTAGGTAAATAATCTAGTGGGCTTCGACAAATGAAATACCTAAAGATATTTTGAAGTAGCGTAACTTTTAATTAGGTAAATAAACAATCGGTGGGATGAAGCGTAACTTTTAGATGTATTTTTTTATTGACCACTTCACTATTTATAGGTTCAACGACGATGCCGGCGAAATAATGACAATATTTTCCTTTTTCAGTTTATTATGTTTAGAATGGACCACTATACTTGACCAAGACTAAGTGGTAAAGATGGTATTTTATACTTTTTATAAGGTCTTGTTTTCAAATTTGAACAACTTCTAGCGCGCTACGAGCAGTTGATCTAATCCGCTAAGAATTCAGCTTTACTAAACTTGATTTAGATTGTTAAGTAAGTTGTATTTACGATTCCTCAGTTTGCAATGTAGAATATTAACGAGCGAATTAAATGGTTGTCTTTAACCTCATGATAAGTAGCATTAAACGTTTTGAGTTCCTGCTTATTCAGGTTTAGGTTTCAAGTAGAAGCTATGTGGTGGCGCGAGATAATACATACTACGTTATATCATACGGAGTTTGTTATTTTACACATTATATGCGTTACGTACAGAAACAATTGCATAAATTACCTACGTTTGTACCGCCGTGCCGGTGCGGTGGCCTGTGTTCCTCTATGACGTTTGTCAGATAAATATTGTTGTTGTGATAAACAATAATTGCATCAACATGTAATAAAATCAATATAACCATTATTGTTATTTTTTGTTAGTTTGTAATATATATTTATGCCTACCGCTGCTGCTGGAGCATCATTTGCTTTTTTTTAAAACGTCGTTATCGTTTTTTTTATAAACGTGTCTATAGAGTAATAGAAAATAAGATAAGAAGGTAATATCGACTACAGTCATCATCCGATATTATTGAGATATTTTTATAGGATAGGGTGAGAAACAAGAACACAGCCCTTATGGTAAGTGGTTGCTGTGGCCCATAGACATCTACATGTATCGTCGATTACGAATCAAAATGCAGATGTCACCGTGAGGACTAAGATGGAATGCCTCATTTCCAGTAAAAAGAGTATCCGATTCTCTACGCTCACCATGCGAAACACAGCAGCATTAAGCTACTATTTTAAGCTGGTATTCTGTGAGAGCGTGGTTCTTACCCGGTCGAGCCGACTATCTCATATATATATACATATATATATGAGATGTTAATAGGCACTTTAAAAGTTAACTCTATTGAGGGAGGAGGAGGGAGGAGGGAGGAGGGGTGGAAAATACAGCTTAATCGGATAACTAACTCTTGACTAAATCAGAGATATCGTGTTACGTAGAAAAAATATGTAGAACTTATAACACGTATATATATATATATATATATATATATATATATATATATATATACGTGGTAGAGCCATGCTGCAGTTAATTAGTAGTATAATTGTAGCACAAATGGGTCGACTCGACCGGGGAAGGACCACGCTCTCACAGAGTACCAGCGTAAAATAGCAGCTTAATGCTGTTCGAAACCCTTTTTACTGGAAACGAGGTATTCCATCTTAGGCCTCACGGGTGCCAACGCATCTGCATTTTGATTCGTAGCTGAGGATAGATAGATGTAGATGAAAATTAGCGACATTTCACACGTATAATTCACAATAACATTTCTCGGTTAAACGTGGTATATATAATTGTAATGGTATGTATAAATAAATATTTGGTGAGGTTGAATGATTCGCTGGCGTTTCTGAGATGCCGCCCCGGAGAGTGTATCAAATGTTGAGACGGGCTATCAGATGATAGGGGCATTCCGTCGCGGGTTTGAACCGCACGCGCGGCGAGCGGCAGAAATGTGGCTGCAACGGGACACTGTGTGCCGGCAAGGTCGGCTACTGGGCTGCGCATGTGACCCAGCCACGGCGTCGCCTAACATTATTCAAACATTAAGTTATTTTTCAAACAGTAGCCATTTTAAACTTAAGTTCAAATGTATAAATAATGACATACCGTTATTGCAGTTTTTGACAATAAGAGTAAATAAGGATTCCACTTTTACTTGAAATTATACCCAATTGAATGTGATTTAGGCAACAACGTACTGCATACCGATCGATCCTTACGAATGTGTGTGTGCGCAGTAAAATCAGTTAAAATAATGCATTACCACAAATTTTGAATTTAAAAGATCAAAAAGACAGAATGTCTGCGATTTTTAATTTTTTTTACCATCTGCCTATTTATTCTGAACCTCCTCTGCAAATTCGGCCGCTTATTGCAAAATAACCCTGTAGAATCCTTTAGGCCTGGCCTTACTAGTGCCTATGGGTGATGCCCCATGTTCGTGTGTTATTGATATAAACATCCATATGCAGTACCACTTGTGCACCAGTTCTTTGGATTATCTTCCCCATGACGATTTAAATCGTTTTGTTCTCGTAAATAAAGCTGCTTAATATTATGAATGAGTTGAGTAAAAGTTGAGCAGAATAGAAAGCGAAGTAAAGTAAGCACCAAGTTTAAAGGAATAAAACAGGAATCTTATTCAACTTTAATATCCCAAATATATATATATATATATATATATACTTATTATAAGGTTTTTTTTGAAATTTTCACATGCACTCTTTTGTGTAGTTATTGATACGCACACTAAGATTGCTTAAGGTAAGTAAGTATATAACTTTTCCAGTAGAGAACTTTTCCACTGGGATACGAATATACGAAGACATTTTTGCTTTCGAATCTAGCTCATATCAATTTTAGCACATAACCGAAATATAATTCAAGAAATTATTTGTTTATGTCTATAAATTATTTTACTACATACTCAATTATATTAGAACGGTTGAACTTTCTTTTGATATAATTTATGTAGATTAGATTGTAAGGATGGACTTTTAAAATAGTTAATATTATTTCTTTTTTTTTTCTCATCTTTTGGTCTCATATTTTGGACATATTTCAATAAAATGGTCAATCAGTTGGGGAACATGCATAGAGTAGCTTTAAAATTTAAATTTATTTCATAATAAATGTAAGATAAATAATATATCTACCTAGACCTTGGCTTGCTTATTATAGTTGTATCTTAGTGATTAAACTGCGAAAATATTTTTCAAAAGGAAGCACGGTCTTGTACTATAACGACAAGAATTTTGCAAATGTCGTATAATATAATAACAATTTATAATATTAAACGATTAATATCCGCGCATTACCTACCAGCAATAAGTGAAGCACAACACATATAAAACATATTGATTTACTACGAAGTCGTGGATACCTATGTTAATAAGACTCTGTACTAGCGTATCATAGTGTTGATTATATTGCAAAATGGAAACCACGGAGCTTGGGCATGCTCGGACTTTGCGCTTTAGTAATGTTTCCTTCGTTTCGCTTATGCAAATGCTTGATATTGAGGCACAATATACATTGAAATATATGAAGTTGACGCATAAAATTGACAGCGGGTGTGGACTTACCACCACCGTGGGCAATAAAGAGAGTGCTGCACTGCTACGTGAGTGGCGGGATGGGCGGACAGTTAAAATGAGCTTTTACAATGCTCGATGCACAGATATGTATGCACATTTCGACCCATTTCTCTCGTGTTCAGTGCGAGAACATTAGCCGGTCGTGCTTAATCATATTACGATAGATAAACTAAGATTAATTTATCCTTAAGCAAGCGGTCGTTAATCAGCATTTGTACGCAAATGTTAAATATTGAGGCAATACGAGTACTGCAAATGTTCCTTACCACGAATTGTTATTTTGGATATTGCAATAATAATGAATTTTAATTGCCTAAAATAAATTAAATTTATTAAGAAAAACTCGAATATATGGTTTTTTCATAATAAATTTAGACCAAGTTCTATAAAAAATTTAAAAGAAAGGTTATGGTATTCCGTATAGAATCATTCTCAATAGCAATCGCGAAGATTAAAAAGGTTATTACCATCGTTTACTTTTTAATAATGTACGTTATTGTCATACGTAATATGAACTTACTGAGACAGACATTATGACGATTCGGGATCGACGATATGCGAAGACCTTTGACTTGAACGCGGCGGCACAACACCTGCAAAACGCAATTGTAGACCTCGTAATATCCGAGATTTATCGATGAATTAAAGTGACATGTCACTTTATTTAATCATTGCTCCCCGCGGCGCAGGCGCACATCTGTGCGGAATACAGCTAAATAGGCGGGATGATTCACTTTGTTTTGCAGTTAATTCTTGGAACCAATTAATAATTATAATAAATTATCTTGTTAATAAAACAATAATTAACGGCGTCGGGAGTCATATGAGACGTCGTATAAATTTCCTAATGTGAAACCTAGTGTAACTTGATATTGTGAGCGAACAGGTTGCCGCTACACCTGTGAAGCTCACGTCAACTCCGCTAATAGACCATTCAAATTCACTTTTAATATTTTTCCAGAAATATCGATTACCGTTCCGAGTAACACGACGTATGTGGGTATTCAACATGATTTTTTTCATACCAAATCGAATTAAATTAAAAAGATTTAAATTCAATTATTTCGGCCATTGAGTGAGTAGGAGCAATTCGAAATGCAGTGCTAAAAGTTGACATTGTAACAAGTCGCAATGCATGCAGCCTCTTAATGATGTGTCAACTTCATGCTGACTCCACCAAATAAGGACAGGTCGTTGCTCCTTAGTCTTTGTTTGAAAAAAAAACATGCATGTTTCCTTTTATACGTGTATGGAAAGACAAGTAAGGTGGAGACAAAAGGACGCGTTCGGCTTTTTATGAATGTGGAAAGAATGGTAAATCTCGTGACACTTCATTTATTCAAAATAAACAGCACCAAAATGTTATTTAGTGCGTCATGTTCATAAATTTTACTTAAGTATAAAAATAATAAATATACCATAACACTCTCAAATGTCTCTATAATTACTGTTTATGTGCACGGGAAACGTACGCAGACTATAGTATGTACCTCCAAATACCGACAAGTGTTTATGAAACAGATGCTTAACATTTTTAATTTTGCACATATATTTAAATTTTATGTATAATAACTTGTCAAATTTATACTTTGAACAGCACATCAGGTTCTAAGGATATCAGGTGTCGTGAGGCAGGGTCGTGGCTGCCAGGTGCGCTACCCGAGGCATTAATCGTCGATCCACCTTCTTATAGATCACAATCGAAACCAGTTTTATTATTTTAAAGTTGTAACTTGTAAATGACGCAAGTGACGGTGGTGCGCAGGTGGGTGCGTATATGGTAACACGGTAAACTACACACGATCTGAGAGAGAGTAGAACAATGTTTGTGAACCAGACTTTTATTTTAATCTACCTAATTTAATCATAAATCATCACCGGAACCAATGGTTCTAGAATATACTTCCCATAGGGTATTCTAATTACTGACATCATATTCGTTGACAAGATTTTCATGTTATAATAATAAAAATAACACAATAACGAAGATGGGCAGAAGCATCTTCTTGATAACAATTCAAAATATGTAATAAAAAACTGCGGTTGCCAAAAAAAACTTACGTGCCCACCTGCTGCGTGACAATTATGACTAAAATTCTCCCATTAAGGCAATCTATGGGAAAGGCTATGCAACAGTGAATTTTTATAGGCAGTAATGGATGGAACATAGTGAAATTGTTATTATCGCCATTAACACTTACATTTCACGTAGAAAACTGATGTTCAAGATGCAATGAGTGCTGGAAAAAGAAACACATACATCTTTCTTTTGATTTTGTTACGTAATTTACGTGAGAAAACTTTTAAAATTATTCTCTTTAAATTACTTTTAATTTGTAAGTTGGCTAATCTACGAAGCCGTGCGTGGCGTTTGTAATACAACACGGTCAGGCGGCGCGGCGTCACCGCACGGCGCCCTATCGTCTACCGCTCGCCTATAATTATTCCCATCCAAACGTATTTACCACACGACCTTTTATCCTGTTGTTTTACATCTGATAGTAAACTAACAATGAACTATCCAAGCGTATATAATATGGTCATGTTATACCTGAATCAGTTGTAATATGTCACTTGTAGTATTTATATAAAAAAGATTACAAATAATGTTGAGATTTATTCTTTAATTACAACGTAAATAATTGGAGTGGTGATATTTTCGAAAGTGTTTTAGTCATAATAATAAGCTTTTGGTTAATGTAATTACCAATTATGTAGGTAAATAAGTTTTAGTTGTTAATATTACATTTGGAAGTTAAACAGCTAAAGATTTTGGTAAGTTAATTATTTGAACCTCTGAAGTTGCTTTTTCAAGAATTTATCAAGAGATACTTATTATGAGCTTAATAAGTTTTTGAAATGTCGGAGTATCTTTTTAAAAATATTTTCAATTACTTTCAAAAAATATGCTAATGAATTACATCTAACCTTTCATGATTTTTCAGTTTTCATTTATATATATTCATTTACAATTTCATTTCGAATATATTTATCTAACCAAATAATCTGAATTCGATAGCTACAAAAATATTACCTACTTTGACTTTGATTATACTTTGTTACTCTAGACGGGCTCGCAAACCGCGAGTTTTACGAATGTTTTAGGTACTTTATAACTCTACTAACGAGCAATTACAATACGTTCTAAGTTTATTTAGACATTTTTCAAGCGCCGAGCAAAGCCCGGTCACCCAGGTACTAACTGGTAAAGTGATATAGTCTTAGACTTTAATAACAGTAATAGATAGTTCGTTCCGCCAATTGTGTGCTCAGTGTAAGGCCATCGTTTACGATTGAGATTCCATTTATATCTGGCTGTGTTTTCCTGTTGACGGTGCAAGTACCCGAGAGCGATGCTCTGGCGCACACCGATGCAAGTTAACTCGCCTCCGTTCCATTTTGTTAGGTATTTGCTAAATCGAATGAATAAATTATTTAATCTGTGGAGATATTGCGTGAATATCTCGTATATTTCGCGTCCATATGACATTGATTACCTTGTATGTATGTGTATGTGTCTCAGGTATTTGTGTAAATTGTGGCAAAACTTGTTTAAATTGTATGCTGCCACACCCGCTTTTAATATTTTGTGTTTTGAATATTTTTTTATTAAGAACTATATTGCATACATTTTTATTTGTTAAAACATGTTTAAATTGATATGTTTTTTTTTCATTCAAATTGAACATTTATAATTGGTATTCTGACATTTTGTAAGTTATTCTGTACAAAATATATTCTGCAGCTTATATATATTTATATACATGTTTTTTTTTAAGAATATTAACAATGCTGTAAACATTACTAATATTCCCCTTAACCACTCGTGGTAAGCTTAAATTGCTTGTGTTACGAGTGGTTCACACCAGTAGTCAAATGGCGTATTGGAACCTACGACCTTTTTGAGTTCGCAGTCCGCGCCCTGCCTACTACGCTAAGGCTACGGTCGCTTAGATGAACATGACAATTATAAGTATATGAATTTGATTACTAATATTTTATTATGTATGAACGGATTGTATTTTTATTTCTTAAAAAGTTGTTCCTATTATCCCTATACTATACACCTGGAACCATAACTTGTAGGTACAAACGTATTATAAGTGGGATACAAACTCGCGCCCCTGCAGCGTTGCAACCAAATGCTTAGATACTACGCTACTGAACCATCTACTATTACTACTATAAAAACTATAAAATTGAAAGTGGTGTTAGGGAATATAGCAACTTTTCTTTAAGCTCCAGCCAACTAACGGACTGGTTTTGGCGATGACTTTGGGCGGAGAATCAATCCGAAAATTTGAACAATTTTAAAGATAATTGATAGAATCAGGCGTTACTTTGGGGAAATCCATTATAATAAAGATATTAATAGTTACTTTGCAGCCATCCGCTTAATTAAACCTGCCTCGTTGGTTTAGTGGTTGTAGTAGTGCGACTGCTGATCATGAGGTCCTGGGTTCGAGCCCCGGGTCGGGCCAAAAAATTAATTATTGAGTTTTTCCGTCAAGAAATTCTCAGTAATTGCCCGGAGTCAGGAAGTTGGCGGTGTCTCACCCCCGTGCGTCGGAAAGCACGTAAAGCCGTTGGTCCTGCGCCTGATCTCTCTCCGGTCGTGTCGGTTTACCGTCCCATCGAATTATGAGAGTGAGGGAATAGAGAGTGCGCCTGTGCTTGCGCATACACTTGGGCACTATAATCCTGTCCTGCGCCGATGGCTAGCCTCCGTTGAGGCAGGCCGCCGTGGCCGAAATTCGGTCTGGAGGACATTATTATTATTATTATTTTAAAGTCTATATTCAATAGTTTTGTCTGCAAACTGTATGTAATATGTACTCATTATATTTTGTTCTTTATTTTTTTCCAGTTATTATGTGGTACCTATTAGGGCTTCAAGCTCTTGGTCGATGTCACATACATATTCAAGCATACGTAAGTAAGACGTAATCAGATTGGCTTGTAAAGTAAGGTTGCAACGTTCGGCGGGACAGATTCGCGGAACCGCGGCGTCCGCGCGTCTGCCTGCGACCTGCGGGGCTGCACCTTCGTGCACTGCGGGCTATTTATAAACCAGGCCGCATTGCGTACGTAGAATAAAAGTATTCACGTTAATGAACCTCCTTGTATTTTTTTCAATGAAAATTGTTATTAATATTTCAAATTTACTTTTTTTAGGTGATAAAATTCACTTTTTGTCTAGGAGTCCATACGGGTAGGTAACATCCTATAACCTCCTAAATAACAGTGCTTGCTTTGCTATGTTCAGGAAAATGTTACGGTTTCCGATAGATAGAAGAGCGACGACTCGCAGCAGCGGCAACGATACGAGAAGTCTTGTATTGCGATCGTCAAACTGATCCTAGTTCCAGTTTGTGGATGTTATCGCTGTTAGTCTATGCGACTCTTACAACTTCATCTGACTCAGGGCTTGCAGACCACGAGCTAATTAAAAAAGGGAAAGGCAATGACGTGAGGATGACGATGAATGGTTTATGATTTGGTGTTGTTACCAATCATCATGTCGCCTTTTTAGGCGTTATTGAGCTATCTAATCGCTGTCCGAGGGGGTAGTGCGGACCCCCGTCTCTGACTGCTTAGCTCGTGTCGGTCGATGGTCTGGGCGGTGAGAACCGCCCAGGAACGCGGGTGTACGGTGTGTACGCGGTGTGTGCTGGAACGCGTCGTGCCCGTCTACGGGTGCGACGCGCCCCATTCGTAATCCTAACAGTGTTTGTCCCATTCAGTGTGGGCATAGTGACAATGTGTGATGTGCCTGAGACATTTGGGTCGACTGGATAGAGCGGTTGTGGACTAATCCTAGCGTGACGATAAAGGCAAGTCCAACTCTTATATGCTGAAAGCATGAAAGAAATAATAGTTACTGCGTAATGCGCTTCTAAGATTACTTAAATAACTGCATTTTTATATTAACATTACACACTACTGTGACACAAACAATGTATTCACATAGTAGGTAAATACCTAGCCTAGGTTTGATCACGTTGCGCAGTCTTAATAATTTTCCATGATATCTTTATTTGCGTATTTTGAAATAATAGACACAATCACACGAGAGTCTTTTAAAGATGGCTCATGAGTCGTTGTATAAGTATTGAATTAAATATCTGCGTATTTCTTGGTCTATGATAGAATGCAGGGTAGAGTAAATATTTAGTATTGAATTAAATATCTGCGTATTTCTTGGTCTATGATAGAATGCAGGGTAGAGTAAATATTTATATATATTTGCCTTTCAGAAATGAGATGATGCCTGTGTATCTAGTTGTAGAATATATTGTAAGCTAATAATTATATTTTTGTTACCTTAGGATGCCAGTCCTGTGATTAAATCCCATCGACTAGTAGATCTCTTCAACCATCCCTGATATTAAGCAGCAGTGCGTACAATGCCGTGTTCTGGCCGGGATATAGAGCCCAGTATAATTACAGGTTTTGCCAATGCATCTCTTTTTATATAATAGGGGTGACAAATGAGCACACAGTCCACCTGATGGTAAGTGGATGCTGTGGTACATGGACATCTACATTTATCCTCGATTAAGAATCAAAATGCAAATGCGTTCTTTTCCCCGACGACTCAGCCTAGTTTCCAGTAACACAGCAGGATTAAGCTGCTATGTTACGTTGGTGAGAGTGTGAGAATGAGAGCGTGGTTCTCTCCGGTCGGACGGACCCATCCGTAATCATAATATGGCTGCAGCGTGGCTCTACTACGAAAAAACTTTGTAGATTCTTTGTTTAAAGTCGTTATAGAAGCTGCAGTTGCCACTTACCATCAGAATTAGAATCAGGTATGTGGTTGCTGTGGCCTATGGACATCTACATCTATCCTCCTTTGCGAATCAAAATGAAGATGCGTTGTCAGCCTTGAGGACTAAGATGGAATGCCTCTTTTCCAGTAAAAAGGGTCTACGGTTCTCTACACTCACCGCACGAAACGGTATTCTATGAGAGCGTGGTCCTTCCCCGGTCGAGCCGACCCATTCGTGCTACAACTATACAATTAATATAGCTGCATCATGGATCTACCACGTAAAAAAGGGTGAAAGGTAGGTAAATAAGTTTGTCGCGTCATTTTTTTAATTAACAAAAAAATGTTGAATAGAATAAAATAAGTGTGACAAACGAGCACAAAGTCTACTTGACGGTAAGTACCTATACTCAATTAATTTGTCTAAGATATTTTATATATATATATATATTTTATATATATATATATATATATATATATATATATATATATATATTTAGCTCTATCATGAATAGTCTATCTTACGAGTCCTAGGTCGAACTTGAAAATTATTATTTATTATGAGCCTTACGGTAGCTGAATAAATATTATTTTTAACGATCAGTGCAGCCGGTATGTTTGCGCACTATGTGTCCGACATGTTTACGTAACTAACAGTGTTCGTATGGAAGGAGCCTTTTACGTCGCGAGCGGCGTGAGCACACGAGCCCGTGGCTGCCCGACTTTGTTTACTCATCTCGCTCGCCGTCAACACCACTTATACCTATACTATACAACCCACCGAGACTAATTTCTACATCGGATCCTATGGAAATAAATTTTAAAGTTACCGCGTTACTACTGGTTCTGACTACAAAGTACCACTGATTTATGTAGTAGAGTCATGCAGAAAAGCTTCTGATGTGTTTTGACTACTACATGAATGAGTCAGCTAGACTGGATCACGCTTGTTCTGAATACTGCTGGTGCTCAAAGTAAAAGCTTTATGCGTTGTATTTCGTAGAGCAAGAGAAGATAATCGAATTTCTTCTTTACTGGAAATGAGGCATTCTACATTTTGATTTTTAATCAGAGATATGTAGGTCAACAGCATCCTTCATGTGGGATATACTGTTATAAAATAGTATGTGACTTGGAGTTCAATGTCAGCCTGCCTACTGAGTCGTAAGCCCTGGATTCAAATCACAGTTAAAATTAATGTTGCACAATAGAGACAATTAATTTTCATGTTTATCGACTCTATCTGGACTTGGTTTACTTTAATATAATAAGCGTGTCCAACGAGCACACAGTCCACCTGATGTTAAGTGGATGCTGTGACCCATAGACATCTACATTTGTCGTCGATTAAGAATCAAAACGCAGATGCATTGTCACCCCTGAGGACTAAGATGGAATGCCTCGTTTTCAATGAAAAAGGGTCCCGAATCTCTACAGTCACCATACGAAACACAGCAGTATTAAGCTGCTATTTTACGCTGGTATTCTGTGAGAGTTTAGTCTCTCCCCGGTCGAGCCGACCGACCATACCGACCATAATATAGCTGCAGCGTGGCTCTACCACGTAGAAATGGTAGTGATATCTCCTCTTTTATGGACTCTTTTACGTTTTAGTTGACACAGAGAGATTAATATGAGCGAGGAACTTAACTAACGAGGAACTATGATGATGTCCTCCAGGTATATTTAGCCCAAGTAACTGTAAGTCCCGAGCAGAAGGTTTGCGGATGATCAGCCCGCATACTTCCTATGATTAAAGTAATTATTTAGTTTTTTTTAAAGAACTTACTCGTATTTGTACAAGGTTTCATGCGTCTTTACTTTATAAAAGTGTAGTGACAAATAAATTTACGTGAATGGTAAATGGTTAGTGCCGTTCATAACCTGCCTGTTACTAACCTGCAGTTAACTTTATACAAAGAAAACTACAAATGGTTTGTCAGCCCTGAGGAATAAGGCAGAATGCCTCAAAGTCTGTTAATAATATTTCTCTATACCTTTCAGATAAGAGTGTGGTGCCCATCCAGACGAACTCCTAACCAGAAATAGAATTCTACCAACTAATACCAACTCATAAAAGACGACTGAAACTATTTTTGAAACATTTTTTCTATTCCATCTTAGAAAATTCTTCTACGGCCTGCTCGAACGCTATGTTTTACTTTTATTTTAGGAAATAAAAAGTCATACGGTTCCAAATATGAGATGTAATGAAGACAACTCAAAAGATTGACTAGTGTACTGTCCAGGAAGTCCCTAGATTTTAAGTGCGATGCGTTATGTGTTGAAGCAGCAGCTCGCGGAGCCCTGAATTTGTTGCTTGTTGTGAACACTTCCGGCAAGGATTTGGTAAGTTGAAAGCGATATAGGGAGACAGTGTCCATACTCCACCAAAAAAAAAAAACATTTATTGTCAACAGCATTTGTTGACACAATCTCTTAAATAGGGCTTTTTTTGGGGCTCTATCTTTTATACTCTAGGATATAACCACTCGTTACCACGAGTGGTTAAGGGGAATATGGCTTAAATTGCTTGTGTTACGAGTGGTTCACGCTAGTAGTCGAATGGAGGATTCGAACCCACGACCTTTTTGAGTTCGCGGTCCGCGCCCTGCCATTAGGCTACTGTCGCTTCATAGTCTTTTAAACTATTTGTCGACCTTGAGGTGATATTTTGAAATTGTAAAAAGTCATCGCGCGAAAATGTTACCAGCGCAGATCTATTTTTCAACAAAACACAATATTTCAAATTACTTCGTAAAATGTGGATAAATTTTAAGATAGGAATTGTTAATAATTGTATTTTAAAAATGAATTATAACTGGCCAGTTGCGTGTACCGAATAACTTTTTCCAAGACTTTCTGCGTGGCCTGTCATATTATGATTAAGTATAACAGTCGTATAACATAATTAACTGCTTATTCGCCTGGTAAACATAGCCGAAATTACTATGTTTTCATACGTCATGCACCTTTAACGCTGTTGCCCGTTCGTAGTACTTGGATGGCCATACCACGTTAATTAAATTCAGATGCCATGACATTATTTTGGCATTTCTCTTAGTTTATGACCCCATGATACGAAATGGAGTAATTATTTATTTTATATTTTATGCAGACAATAATGGACTCCTTTCTTCATCACCAATTGTTAAAGTCCAGTAACAAGCCCAATAAAAACATCGTAAGTTCATTCTTTGAGTTACGTTATATTTTCAAACATTTTAATAACGTGAAGATAACTAGCATTTTGCATACGTTGCTAATTAATTAAGTTATCAATGATTAAGTGATTACACACTGCATGTCTTTTTTCTAAATAACAGTGTAGGGTAAAACCGGGATTGATGCCTCAGTTTTCGAAAGAGCCTCATTATACCAAATATACCTTATGTTTGTAGTTGATGAAAACATAGCTTATGCGATATATTTAAAAAAATCTTGTATTCATAGTGGCCGCCTTCGGCTTGATTCGACAAAAAATCTATGAATTTCGCACTGTCTCCAAGAGTAATTTAGCTACCACCAGGCTTTAATTACGGGGGCCCAATCTCGGATTAAAGTTTTGAATAGGATATTTTCACTAGTCAATTAGTAGCTCAAGGGGTTCAGATATGGACTGAACGGGGGTCAATCTTCAGCTCAGGTTTGAGGTTGTGTCTTGAACCAAAAACATAAAAATGATTAACCCTTTTATTTCTTGATTAACTTTGGCCGAAATTTTTACTCTATATTCACAAAAATAAAGCTTTGTAGAACACCTCCCACCAAACCATAACAGTTATAGGTGATGACCGCATCGAACCTTTCCAAAAAGTTACGAGGCTTCTTTAGTGACTAACTATAAAACATACGGGGTCGCCCCGATCTTTCGTGGTCTTCAACAAGGATTTGTGTGTGTATTTATCTATAGTATGTGATAACATACGCACTCATGCCCAGCTTTTAAAGTGTCTTAATAATTACTGACGACTCTATACTAACGTTATTTAACAATTACGACTAATATATTATGTAATTTATAATAAAAGCATTCCAATTGGAATTCATAAAAAAAGAAAAAAAAAGCTTTTTAAATTGTAACATTATTTATGGCCATTAGTTATAATTTATTTTTATTTAATCGCTACAAGCGTTCCATTTCAAGAAATGCATTAATATATCACAAAGCAACGAATCACGCAATGGTCCGAATGCGCAACTAGGTGGTTTTGTGCCAAAAGGGACACGTCCTCTACAAAAGGTCGAATATGCGAAACGATCAGCATTTAAAAGCCACTCGTAAAAACACGGCAAGGTGATCTGAACTGTTAGACAAAGGCTCATCGCATACTGAACTAATTAGGCTAAACGTTCCAAGGAATGCCTGCGGGCAACGAAGGTAATTACAGCGGGCAACTCCGCCTAAGGCCCGCCATCATTGCCAAAGCTTTTGCGTTTAAGATTTATTTATATCCGGATTCCCCGTGTAATAACTGTTCTACTAATTTATTACTAAAAACAGCGTTAGTAACGGCTCTATGCTACTTGTTAAATTAATTTACTAGATGCTACTAACAATAATAATGTCTTGAATACTTTTTGAAATGGTTCGCTTGTATAAAAAAATTGGGTAGGTAATGATTTCTTATATTTACGCGAATAATGTTTAAATACGGATTAAATAACATTTTTACAGATTTTATCGCGTTTAATTAAACACTATTAAATTAAACGTGATAAAATTAATAAAAATAGTTTTATTCGATAAGGAATTGGATTTAATATTGTCTTGATTAAATCCAATTCTTTTTTATACAGATTACCCAGAGAAGAAATGATTCAATTTAGAAATAATTGATAACGAAATGAAATGAATAATGAAAAGAAAAATAAATGATTGATAACATGAACAAATATTATAAGTTTACACATATTTTTGATTACGTATTAATATTTCTTATAGATTCTTATATAAAAAACTGATTGCATTTTTTTTATTTTTCATAAAATGATTACCATTTTTCTTTTACAGACTTTTATTAGATAATGTAGAATATTTTTTTAATATAATACTGAAACTATAATGCATACCTATTCCAATTTTAAATAAGCTTTGATTATTTTCAAAGAACCCTTAACGATTTAATAGAATCGCGCTTGAGCGAGTTTTTAATTAGTTTGTTGATGGTCTAGCGGTACAAACGAGTTTGAAACCAACATATTGTATATCAACGTCCTCACAACAGTCGATTTGTTGATACCTCAATGCTATCGCAAACTATATACTATGTGAGTAATATGTGATGTTCTATTCCTGTTAGTAATGCGTATCGTAGCGCTAGATCTTTATATTTTGTTATTATTATACAGAAAGTTTGGGCGTCTGATTCGGAAGTTTTGGATTCAACAAAGTATTGACGGCTAATATTATTCACAACGTGGCCCGGCGTTGCGTAGATGGCTGGGCAACTGAGTGCGGTACGGCCTTCGCCCGTCGAGAACCAAGATACCTGCTGCCACTTTCACTCAGCGACCGTACCACGAAATTAGTATATTAACGTCCATTAAAATTGTGGATATGGTATTTTTACTCCCTTTGAAATAAAATATACTGATAAAAATATAATTTTTCAAATTACACAGTCACTGCAAATGTTTAAATATTTTTATGTATACAATTATCACTATGATTTAAGAAATCAATATAAAATCTACTGTTGAATAGTTTATATTTTAGTGCTCTTGTCGGCGTAAGTAAATTCATCACAATATTCCAGATGTAAAATACTCAGACCGACGACAATTTGAATCGGCAAACGTGTATTATTTCTCCACTATCTCCAATCCACCCGCTATGCGTTGCATAATCTGTAAATCTTGGAAAGACTGAGGATCCCAGGTACACATATGAACTATTGTCGGCTGAGAAACAAGAAATTTATAGTAAACCGCAGTTTAAAAAAAATATAGATTATAAGACATTTTTGGATAGGCTGTTCGTGGCTGCATGTCAAAATACTTAAGTTTCAGATATTCATGAGAGCTGAGCGCGTAAACATTTTAACTGCTTTTTCTATATTTATGTTACGGAATCTGATAATATTGATAATTACTATTAATTGATTAAAATGTTGAGTATAATTGGCTCTCGATGGAATTTTATTAACTATCACCTGTCAATTTTAACATTCCATAATATTGAAACGGTTATTACAAAATTTATTCAATCTTATTACAAGACGTGGTTTATTGATAGTCTCGGGTATAAAGAAGATTTTGTCACGAAAGCCACACTATTCGCAAAATTTAACAATTGTTGTCAAATTCCATACTTAATATTTTTTATTCACATATATCCACGTGACTTTTTAATTGAAACAGACTGTAGCTTAAACTTGAGATTAATAAAACTTTGGGTGGTTTGCAGAAAAAGAGTAATAAATGTAAGTAGCTATCCAGGACACGATGTTAGTTTCCTAAGAACCTTAACCTAGAACCTAAACTAATTTAAATATATGTTTGTAAAGTATTTATATTAAAAAACTTACCAATCATGAATTTTTAATAACATGTATATGTTTATTCATGTCATTATATTATTAACTATTATTGCAAACAATTTCTAACCGTAAGCGCTCCTTTTCCCTATACGTTTTTTTACTAAACATGGCTACTATTAGTAGTCTCAAATTAGACTATAGTTCAAGAAGATTCCTTATCATTTTAGAATTTTATTTTATAATTTTAGTTCTCTTGGCGCGGAACCATAATCTTATCGAAATTTGACATTTGCTTTCAAACTCCGTAATTTACATTTTTTGTTAGCATATTTTTCGGAAGACATTTTTTTATAAACATACTCCTAGACTAAAAGAGTTAAGATTTTATAAAAATTTCGTTTTGGCGAATATTTAGTCTTATTTTTACGAAATGAACAATGTTATGCAGTGTACTTGTTTGATACTTTTTTATATTTGCCTTCAAATTACAACTTCATGTGACAGCTTCATTACGCAGTACCTTAGAATTTAGTTTCGGCACTGAGGGTCGGTTCGAATCGAGGATCGAATCCCGCGTTGAACAAGTATTTGTATGGTCAACAAATGTTTGTTCCGGATCTGGATATTTGTCCTAGTGCAATTTTTATACGGGGTAGAGCCATGCTGCAGTTATATTAGTAGTATAGTTGTCGCAAAAATGGGTCGGCTCGACCGGGGAAGGACCACGCTCTCACAGAATACTTGCGTAAAATAGTAGCTTAATGCTGCTATGTTTGTTATGGTGATTGTAGAGAACCGGAGACCCTTTTTACTGGAAACGATGCATTCCATCTTAGTACTCACGGGTGACAACGCATCTGCATTTTGATTTGTAATCGAGGATAGATGTAGATGTCTATGGGCCGCAGCAACCACTTACCATCAGGTGGACTGTGTGCTAGTTTGTCACCCTATCCTATAAAAAAATTAATCGTATGTCTAGACAAGGAAAAATTCTAGTTGCATACTAGGATACCTAACATCTCCAATAAGACGATAAAATATATGCAAGTATGGGGTACACAGCTTGCATATATGTACATATGCATGTAGGTATATATACATTCAGTTTCTCGACTTCACGGAGTCAGTAATTCATTCTTGGGGCAATGTATGCGCTATTACAACAAAGTCCCAGAAAATATACGAGGTCTCTCTAAAACCAAGTTTAAATATTTATTAAATAGAAACTGTATAAAAAGGGTTATTATGATATAAATGAATACATGGTTGATAATAACCCCCTGGGAATGAGGTGGTCGCTTCCAAGCTGTTTCTAAAACAAATTTTGTAAATATTTTGTGACCCTTGACATAGTAAAATTTATATAAAAAATGTTCTTGCTGGTTCTCCCCAGGACAGAGGTTTATTTTTTCGAACCAGTGGTATACGTAAAATATTGATTTTCAATAAGAATTACTTGTAATCTATATTGAATAAAAAATTATTCTATTCTTTTTTATTCTATTCTATGTACATATGCAAGGGTTGATTATTAGACGAGAATCACACAACTGTTTTTATTTCATGAAACTGACGTGACAAACAAATTTACGGCACGTAATCTGAACTCGTATAAAGTTTCGTAAAACGAAGCTATATTAACTTCGCTCTGCTCTCTGTTTGTCATTCTGTCCTTGTGTCATGTGTATGTCACGTATCTCTGGCACGTAGACGACATGGCATGACTTACAGACCTGTTTAGTTATTTTGTGTAGAATGTTGACACAAAACCGATTATTGATTGAAATACATATGAAAAAGAAGCCAAAAATTCTTTTTCTTAATCCTAATTATTTTTTTCTTACACCAGCATGTGAAGTTTCATTATATAGAGTATATCATCTATATCTATCAGCTCAATAAGACTTAATATGTAAAATACAAATAATTTACTTGTATTATTTTTTGTAACAAAAGTAAAGAAATGCGAAACAATCAAAGTGATCACTTTTAGACCGTTTTTGTGACGGGCTCAGTCACGAAAAACACTATTAGGATTTTTTTAATGATGTGTAAGGAAAATATATTATATTTAAGAGGTGATACTTAGTTGTCAGAAATAGGTCCCAGATTAGCATAATATGCTGTTTGTAAACAAACCAGGCTGCCCTACTATTGTAACTGTTTTGTATTTTCATGATCTCGACCCAAATCACAGTAACGTCCTTGCCTTAATGCAAGTTACTAATAAAATTAAAATTAGCATATAAACATAATAAAGGCAATACACTTTAGAAATAAACTTAAAACAACATGTAGATGTAGTTTTTCAATACAAACAAGTAAATGCTGGCAACATAACTGTAATTTTTTGATTTTGCTTAATCTTATAAAGTATGTTTTTTAACTTAGCTACAATTCCGTAGTTATAGCTTGACTAAAATGCCAACTGGTGTTCAGTTATTGGTATCATCATCTTGTACAGGCATCGGTATGACAGAGCGGCACGGACAGTATCATATGGCTAGCAACTATGGAAATATGCCTCTTATTAGGCAATCTATGGGGGAGGTCTATGTTGAACAGTAGACTTTTTAGACTATAATGAATGGTTCGTGACATTTTTTTTATAGGAGCATACAGCTCACCTGTTGAAGAACTGCAACATTATGAAGAAGTGCAACACCAGGGGAATTGTAGGTGCGTTGCCGGCCTTTTAGAAAGGAGTAAGCTCTTTTCTTTAAGGTCCCTAAGTCGTATCGGTCCGGATAAATCGTTGGTGGTAAACTATTCCACAGAGAGGTCGTACGCGGAAGAAAACTCCCAGTGAAATGTACAGTGGTGAACCGCCAAGTATCCAGATGGTATCGAGAGTTTTGCCACGAAGTGCTTTCATGAAATTTGGCGGCTGGTATTAATCCGAACAATTTTTCAGAGCACTACCCGTGGTAGATGTGAAAGAAATTGAAAAGGAATGACATGTTATAGACACGTAAAACTAAAATAATATATAGACTTTTAATAATATTAATGTTTCGTTAAATTTAAACTACGACCAAAAAAGTAATTTTTTTATAAAGTTGGTGATATCAATTAATCCCATCTATTCATTATAGCCCATAAAAGTCCACCGCTGAACCTAGATCTCTCCCTCAGATTGCCTCATAGGGCAATTCAAATTGCCTCATAGGGCATTGGCGGATTCATCCATAGTCGCCACGATGGTTGGTCCAAACTGGGGTTGCCACTTTTTTTTTTGAAAAAATATAGTATTTATCCCAAAACGTATACATAAATATAGTACTTTTCGTATTATTTTTCTATAATATAGGTATAGTACAACTGACTGGAATATATAGTACGGTACTATATAGGGTAGACCGAGGCGAATCGGATCACAGGGCGAATCGGATCAAAATAAGAAATCTGTTGATAATTCAAATATCGCATTCACATAGAACGCACTCAACCGGCGTTTTGCGTATCTCCTCTCACCCCGCACCTCCCGACATAGGCAGTATTTCGATCGCACTTGTGAATCAGTGGCGACGCCGCTAGTCAGCGACTCGGTCGTTTGTGTGTGTCGCATTTTTGGCGCTCATCTAAGGTACGTACTTACGATTTCTTTGTGTCATATTGCGGATTTGTGTTATAACTCAACTATATTGGTTTATATTGTTAAGCAAGGTGTCTATATTAGAGAACCAATTCGCTTTTAAGTATGATCTTAGAGGTTAACATCTAAAATATTTATTTCAAAAGTCTTGATTATGGGGCTAATCGGATCATATTGTCAGGGGCGAATCGGATCACACTTTTAAACTGATTTATGACATGTTTGAAGTTATTGATTTATATTTATTTCATTGTAGATGGTTCGCACGTACAGAAGAAAGGCTGATGCCGGAGAATGGTCTCAAGAAAAAATGAAAGAGGCTGTAAATAAAGTCCAGAACAAAGAGTTGACCTTACGTAAGGCTGCTGAGATTTTTGCAGTACCGTTCACGAGCTTACAGAGAAGAGTTACTTTATCCAGGGGTATTATTAAGCGTCGAGATGGACAGCCAGCTTTAGATGAGAACGCAGAAAAGAAGTTAGCTGACCGGCTATTGCACTTGGCAAGTCGTGGCTTCGGAATTACACCCAAAGCGGTACGTAAGTACGCGTTTGAATTTGCAGAACGTCAAAACATAAAACACAAATTTGACAGAAATGCTGGAATGGCTGGCCAGGACTGGTTTCATCGCTTCATGCAAAGAAATAAAAAATTAACTATTCGGAAGCCGGAGGGTCTGTCAAGAGCAAGGTGTGATGGTATGAAGAAGGAAAAAGGTAGCAGAATTCTTTAATACTTTGGAAACAGTAGTAGATAACAACAATTTAAGAGGAAAACCTGAATGTGTATACAATGTTGATGAAACGGGTATGCCGCTTAGTAACCGCCCACCCAACATTATAGCCCAAAAAGGTGCTAAAGATGTTGTCAGCATGACTAGTGTTGAACGAGGTGAAAATGTAACCGTTCTAGCCTGTATGAATGCAGCAGGACAGTACATACCTCCATTTGTTCTATTCAAAGGTGTGCGTAAACGTGACGATTTTCTCCTAGGTATGCCACCTGGTACTGAAGTTGCCATGACAGAAAACGGCTGGGTCACCGAAGAAGCTTTTAAGTTGTGGCTGCAACATTTCAATCGCTACCGGACCCCAGGAAAAGTAGTTCTAATTTTGGATGCGCATGCGTCTCACACCAGCTACTCAGTGGTAGACTTGTGTGACTCTTTCGAAATTGAACTTGTACTTCTTCCTCCACACACATCACATGCCCTGCAACCGCTCGATGTATCGTTTTTCAAACCGCTCAAAACCTATTATCACCAACAAGCTACAGCATGGCAACATTCACATCCCAATCAAGGAATCACAAAAGTCGCTTTCGGAGCACTTTTCCAACGGGCTTGGAATCAGGCTGCCACTGTTGGGAATGCTACAAAAGGCTTCGAAAAGACTGGAATATTTCCACTAAACGCCAATGCAATACCTGACCACAAGTTCATCGGTGATCAAGAGTCGGACATTGTAGAGTCCCAAGTCCAGTCCCCAAGTTCCCAAAAATGCAGCTACACGTGCAAGCCACAAATACAAAACCACTTGATAATATAGTGCCATCCACAAGTTCACAACAATCTGACGAAGCCCAGCCTCCCACCTGTGCAGAAATAATTAAAGAAATTCTTCCATCACCTTTAAAGTCACCAATTGCTTCTAAAAGAATTCGTAAAGTTTCAAAACTGGCCTTGCATTTAACATCACCTCAGAATAAGACTACTCTTCTCGAAAAAGAAGCAAAGAAGAAATTAAGGTAGACAATAAAACCAAGGAAAATAAGGAAAAGGCTGTGGGCAAAGAAAATACTATGAAGAAAATGAAGAATAAAGCAAAGCTTGCGATAAAAATTAAGAGTTCATCTCCAAAACATAAAGAGTGGCACTGCATTTACTGTTCCGAAATATTCGTTCATCCACCATCAGAGGATTGGATTCAGTGCAATGCCTGCGAAGAATGGTGCCACGAAAAAATGAGCTGATATGGGGGAGGAAAAAGGACCATATATATGTGAATTATGTGCCGATAATTAAAATTGATCTCATTATTAATTTTTTACTGATTCCAAAGCTATAGTCATAAGAAACTTAAAATTTTGTTACCTACATGTGTACGATCCGATTCACCCCGAAAATTGGGGCGATTCGGATATTTTTCTTTTTTTAGTTTTTAATAGCTAATTAAGAGAATATATGTATGATTTAAGTTTTCAAATGTTTATTTCATAGCTGATTGTTACTTCTTACGTTTTTATCAATAAAAATAACATTATATAACACTTTAGTATGATTTGCTCAACCTCAAAGAAAAAGTGATCCGATTCGCCTCGGTCTACCCTATTATAGTATGGGTGGCAACCCTAGTCGGAAACGAAGTATTTTATAATTTAGAGTTGCTATCAGAAAGGTGCTTCTGCCCATCTTGTTCAGTTACACCAATAACTGTACAGGATGGTCATGTAGTTGATATATCTATGGCAGTGGAAGGAAAAGGGGAGATCTCCCGCCGGGCAAGATGTTCTGCCCGGGGAGCGATCCGTGTGATAGTTATTTTTTTGCGCCCGAAGCAAATATGGGCAACCCTCCGGAAAGCGGGGGAGGGAGGTTGGGAATGCTCATAGCATACCACGCAGCCGGCTGCGTGGTTATGTGCTGACTTTTACCCACTAAACCCAACCTTTTAGGAACTGGCTTAACGATCTAACTAGAGATCTCTAAGCCGTAAAAGAACGCGACCCTCCTTGGCAGAAAGGAGGGCGCAAATGTGATAGTTTGGAGCTATTCTATATATATATTACTGTTTTCGATTTGGAACTTTGATAGCGCGATTCAGGCTACGATGTGTTTTCGCTTGTGGCGCGACGACAGCGCCGCCACATATCAATATATATATATATATATATATATATATATATATATATATATATATATATATATATATATATATATATATATATATATATATATTAAACCCTTGTTTTCTTTTAATTCTTCATCGGCCTATAAAAGTTCACTGTACATGGGCCTCTCCAGTTGGGGGAGGATGTTAAGTTTTGTTAAGGCGTAGTTAATTTACTCTCATTGCATATTCTCTGCAAGTCAACACAGGTTATAAATGATAAACGTGGATAAGTACAATTTTTTTTTGATAGAATAAGGGTGACAAATGAGCACATAGTTCAATTGATGGTAAGTGGACACAGATTATAAGTGGACGCTGTGGCCCATAGACATCTACGTTTATCCTCGTTTGAGAATCAAAACGCAGATGCGTTGTCACCCCTGAGGACTAAGATGACATGCCTCGTTTTCAGTAAAAAGGATCTCTGGATCTCTACATTTATCGCTGCTATTTTACGCTGGTATTCTGTGAGAGCGTGGTCCCTCCTGGGTCGAGCCGACCCATTCGTGCTACAACCATAGCATAGCCGTAGCGTGGCTCTATCACGTATGAAAATATCTTTAGCTTATAAATATGTACAGATTTATGCATGTATAATATATACTACATACAGATATTCAAAATTCTGTAGTCCTTTTTTCAAAGGGACCTCTTTCTTCTCAGATCTTTTATCATTCACAGACCAATAAAGATTTTTATCTTCATACTTATATTTATTGCAGAGAGACACATGAATTAATAAATAAATACATATAAATGAAGTAAAAATCGTAGGGTAGTAATTGCCTTCAAGTATTATTGTGAAAGAAGTACAAGGAGATTTGCATGATTAACATCATTAGTGAGGGTATTTTTACTTAAGGTATGTAGACTTTTCTATATGGAGTGTAGAAGTAAGGACTACAGACTGTGTATTAAAACGTGTCCATAGAAAACCGTTAAATAAGGGTGGCGCAACTATAGCTACGGTCTAAATTTTAAAGAACGTGCCGAAAAATATTAGTGGGATAGACGACTTTTTCGAGGGTATATTTGCTAAATAAAATTATTTTAGATTTTACTACTGAGCAGTTTAGCAGCACACTTAAACCAGCGAAAACTGCTAAGTTCATTTCATCCCAGTAGCTACTCCAGCGCTGTTGTGGAGAGTTTTTGAGCTGTTACTCTGCTGCTTACAGATGACCACTTTTTCAACTATTCTACTACGGGAGTTGGTAATCCTTACTTCTATACTCCATACTTTACTATTAAAGATGACTTGAAAAATTTAGTACTCAGCTGTAGAATAATAATCCTGAAAATGTTTCACTGCCGTAGTGCTTGATCATGGATGTAATAAGTAAATAGTTATCTAAAAGCCAACACACGACAACTTTGGATCATTTGAATTGAATAAAGTACCTACATGTTGCAACAAGAGCTGGTACACAATTACAAAATGCTGTGACTTTGATGAACAAGGAGAGGGGAAATATAATCTCAAATGGCTTAGCAAGATCCTTCGTTATGCCGAAAATATTGCAGCATTAATTTTGAAATAAATATATGGTAAAGTTGAGGATTAATGTTAAGGATTATGTTAGACAAAAACACGATTTCGTAAAATTTTCTCGATAGAAAAAAATCCAAAGTTACCTCCAAAATAAACAATAAACCGCTGTTATTCATAAAATACTTTAAATAAGATCATGAAACTTTGCATAATAACTGAACTAACTATAAAGCAGTGCTTTTGTTATTTACTTTTTTTAAAATACCATTATTTTCACTGTAAAAAAGAAATTACCTAAACTATCGGCCTTTTGAAGCGTGATTCCTGCCGCACGGTCACTTCGCTTCGGCCTTTGAACGGGGAGGTTGTGTCGCTTACGATCAGAATATACATTACGCAACAGGACGACGTAAAATTAAAATGGGAAATAACCGTAATAAAAATAAGAAGCGACTGGCTTGGCGTTAAGAAACAGGCATAAATATGATAAACCTAATGAAATAAGTGGCTAAAGACCTTTCTACTTTCAGTATTAGTGATTACAAACATGTCGGTACATAGCATACGACGCGCGGGCAAGTGGGGAGGAAATTAGAATTTGAGCTGACTTACTCTATCCCCTTAAGTTTTGAATGAAACTAAAAATAAGTATTTTCAAATTATTAAGCAGGCGATCCAACGTTCTTGAATACTTGGCAGATATCTTCGTTACATACATCAGTAATAAACTAGCACAAGTTTGGTTTAGATAGGTAGGAATTTTTTAGCGATGAAGGGAACGCAAGGCGGCAAGGCTAAAGGCATGATCTTAACCCCTAACTTCAGAGGTAATATCCAGTCCAGATCCAGGTTTTTTTCATGGAATAACAGCATGAAATCAAATTAGATTCCAATTTTCTGAAAAAAGCATCTTTAATTTCAATGTCAAAAATCTATCCCTGCACGTTTAAACGTTCTTTTGAAATCGACCAGTATTTACGAGTACAGCCTACGAACTATATACGGGGAATTAGGAAGTCGTATAAGACGCGTCCGTAAATATTATAATAGACATTTTTCTAGGAAGAATAATACATACATAAAATTGTTTCTGTACTAAAGAACGGCACGAGATCGACAGATGAAACAAAAAAGTGTTCTACTAAAACTATATGGATCGCATAACGGCCGTCATTCGCCGAGCGGGGCTTGGGTACATAGAGCGTGTGCGCACTCACTCCAAACCGGTGTTGCGCAATGCAAGGTCGGCGCCAAGGACGCGGGTTCGTTGCCAGAAATAAATTGCTAGACGATAGCGCCCCACGTCGCCGACACGCGGAAACACCCGCAAGTAAATAAACATTGGTAAGACCCATGAAAAGCCCAAAATATCTAAAGACGCTTCATGAAAAGTTTCGTGAAAATGTAAATTAATAACACCGTTTTGTAAAGAAATTAATGAATAAAATGTTATGGGGTAAATTAAAGTAAAGTAAAGTTACAGCCTATATACGTCCCACTGCTGAGCACAGGCCTCCGGCCATTTTTGAGAGGGTTAGTGTTGGCGAACTTCACATGACATATATTTTTTTTATTATTTCTCTGACATGCAGGTTTCCTCACCATGTTTTCCTTCACCGCTGAGCACGTGGTAAATCAGCACTTAAAATTGCAATTAACAATTTCATTGGTGCCGGCGGGGATTGAACCCGGTTTGCTCGTGTACTGTGAAATTTACAGCGAGCGCTAATCATCTGAGCTACCACGGCTAAAATGTTATAGGGTATTCATCAAAAACATTTATAGTAACTTGAGGACAAAGACCTGAATATTTATCTCTATCGTAATATAGCTGTACTGGGCATGTGGTCCAGGGTTCGAATACCGGGTAGGACCAAACTCAGCTAGTTTCGTACTGTGTTTTTCACTCACGAAATTTTCAGTGGCAGCCCGCAGTACTTCGTGAATTTGGGCGTCGACTGATCGTATTTCACACTCGTTCCGTGTGGACCCATTGGTCCTGCGTCTGATCTCTCTCCGATCGTATCAGATTGCCGCCTATTGGACCATGAATGTGAGACAATAGAGAGTGTACCTGTGCTTGCACATACTTTTGAACACTTTAATCCTATCTTGCGCAGATGGCTAGTCTCCGTAGAGACTGGCCGCCGTGTGCGTGAACTCCTGATGTAATAACCTGGCTACTAGACTATCTCTATGGAGATATTCAGACTAAGAGAGCGTCAAACAACCGGATTGTTTGGGATATTTTGTAGTAATCTCGTCTGATTTCGATATATAAAATAAAAAATGTAAATAACAGAAAAGGAAATATAGCTAACTTTTATTTTATTTTAAAGGATAGGATGAGAAACGAGCACACAGTCCACCTGATGGTAAGTGGTTGCTGTGGCCCATAGACATCTACCTCTATCCTCGTTTGCGAATCAAAATGAAGATGCGTTTTCACCCGTGAGGACTTTCACACGTGAGGTGGAATGCCTCATTTCCAGTAAAAAGGGTCTCCGGTTCTCTACACTCAGCATACAAAACACAGCAGAATTAAGCTACTATTTGACGCTGGTATTCTGTGCGAGCGTGGTCCTTCCCCGGTCGAGCCGACCCATTCGTGTTATAACTATACTATCTAATATTACTGCAGCATTTTTCTACCACGTAAAAATCTTAAATTTAATACTACGTATATAAAATAAATAAAAACCCATCCGGACGGAAACTCTCGGCTGGGGAAACCAAAAGCTTGAACTGTTAGGGAGAAAGAAAAATCGGCGGACGATGCGGGCGGTATTGAGGAGTACCGCATTGTGGCGTAGGGAAGGGACGACCTCCTTGCCCGCTGACACAATAGTTGACAAGTAGTGACAAAACTGCACCGAGCATTCATTCAGATCCTTGCCAAGAGGTGTGAGCACCATGGCTCGGTAAAATTGAGAGCGCAAAAGTCCGAAAGTGTATATCCACAATAAAACGGTGCTGGGTCAAATAAAACGGACGATGAAAACATCAAGAACGCGCATAGGGCTGTGTTGCCTGGAGGTCGCCAGGGCGCTTCTGGAGGTGACGCTGGACGTGACAGCATTCGGGCCGCCAAATGAAAGTGAGGTTGCGTGCTGCTCGAAAATTGCAATTAACAATTTCATTGGTGCCGGCGGGGATTGAACCCGGTTTGCTCGTGTACTGTGAAATTTACAGCGAGCGCTAATCATCTGAGCTACCACGGCTAAAATGTTATAGGGTATTCATCAAAAACATTTATAGTAACTTGAGGACAAAGACCTGAATATTTATCTCTATCGTAATATAGCTGTACTGGGCATGTGGTCCAGGGTTCGAATACCGGGTAGGACCAAACTCAGCTAGTTTCATACTGTGTTTTTCACTCACGAAATTTTCAGTGGCAGCCCGCAGTACTTCGTGAATTTGGGCGTCGACTGATCGTATTTCACACTCGTTCCGTGTGGACCCATTGGTCCTGCGTCTGATCTCTCTCCGATCGTATCAGATTGCCGCCTATTAGACCATGAATGTGAGACAATAGAGAGTGTACCTGTGCTTGCACATACTCTTGAACACTTTAATCCTATCTTGCGCAGATGGCTAGTCTCCGTAGAGACTGGCCGCCGTGTGTGTGAACTCCTGATGTAATAACCTGGCTACTAGACTATCTCTATGGAGATATTCAGACTAAGAGAGCGTCAAACAACCGGATTGTTTGGGATATTTTGTAGTAATCTCGTCTGATTTCGATATATAAAATAAAAAATGTAAATAACAGAAAAGGAAATATAGCTAACTTTTATTTTATTTTAAAGGATAGGATGAGAAACGAGCACACAGTCCACCTGATGGTAAGTGGTTGCTGTGGCCCATAGACATCTACATCTATCCTCGTTTGCGAATCAAAATGAAGATGCGTTTTCACCCGTGAGGACTTTCACACGTGAGGTGGAATGCCTCATTTCCAGTAAAAAGGGTCTCCGGTTCTCTACACTCAGCATACAAAACACAGCAGAATTAAGCTACTATTTGACGCTGGTATTCTGTGCGAGCGTGGTCCTTCCCCGGTCGAGCCGACCCATTCGTGCTATAACTATAATATGTAATACTGACTGCAGCATTTTTCTACCACGTAAAAAAACTTAAATTTAATACTACGTACATAAAATAAATAAAAACCCATCCGGACGGAAACTCTCGGCTGGGGAAACCAAAAGCTTGAACTGTTAGGGAGAAAGAAAAATCGGCGGACGATGCGGGCGGTATTGAGGAGTACCGCATTGTGGCGTAGGGAAGGGATAATAGTTGACAAGTAGTGACAAAACTGCTACGTCGGTGCCTTCATTCAGATCCTTGCCAAGAGGTGTGAGCACCATGGCTCGGTAAAATTGAGAGCGCAAAAGTCCGAAAGTGTATATCCACAATAAAACGGTGCTGGGTCAAATAAAACGGACGATGAAAACATCAAGAACGCGCATAGGGCTGTGCTGCCTGGAGGTCGCCAGGGCGCTTCTGGAGGTGACGCTGGACGTGACAGCATTCGGGCCGCCAAATGAAAGTGAGATTGCGTGCTGCTCGATTAGCCAGCATCCCCTCGCATCCATCATCTTTGCCAGCTGGCTTAGTGTCGCTAGAGTCTTTACAGACCCAGAAACTCAAATAAAATCACATTCCGTGCATACATTGCATGTAGGGGGGGGTTGTGTTTTCGATTGTTATTATTATACATATATTAAAAACATTTTATATCGTATTTATTTAAGAGCCCATATTTAAAAATGTAATCATTAGATAAAATAAAACGTAAAAATATTAAAAATCAAAGTTCCTTGTAAAACGTAGTGATTATAATACTAAATAAGTACTCTTTGGTTGTATGAATAAAATAGTTCAATTGTTTCACCTTTATATTCAGTCAGGTTATAGTTGATTCGGTCGGAAACTTTTATATTCAGTCAGGCTATAGTTAATTCGGCGTAAAACTTTTAACTAACGATTAAGTTACCATCCCTTTAATATATTAAGTATATTAATAGTTTAAACTATCCAAGTTTCGTACCGATGTTTTTCTTTACCAACTAGCACGAGGAATATCAGCATTAAATATTACCATTGATGATTTTGATCACGATTGTACCGAAACGTGGAGAAAACGAGCCCGCACTGTGTAATGAAAAATTTAGTAATTGAAGGAATAAATAAATAAATAACAACGTTTTAAACGATCTAAGGCGGGACCTATATCTCTAACAACCATATACAAATTGGTAGAGTTTGCAGTTCTTGCCATTTACCACTTCTCGTGAAAACATAAAGAAACGCAATTATAGTATAAGTGAGCTCCTTATTTACTGATGCTCTCCCCAGTTATCTTGGCCAGGTTTTACGTTCAGATCCATGTCTTGATGAGGTAAGATGGTTATAACGATACCTGTATTATTACTTTTTTTTATTATGTGCGAGCAGCTACGCAGGTCTAGGGAAAGAGACCAGTATCACTCCAAGTGTACGCTACCTGTAACTTTTTTTTAATGATTTTCCTGATATTTCAAGACGTTAAAGATTCATGAGGGTTTTAGATAGTTTCGTTGTTGTTCTATGTTACTAATACCTGAGTTAACATTATTTGTGTTTATCAAGTCTCCATATATTAGTGATTACAAACAACTTACCATTTCATCCGTGGTAGAGCCACGCCGAAGCTATATTATGGTTGTAGCACGAATTGGTCGGCTCGAACGGGGAAGAACCACGCTCTCACAGAATACCAGCGTAAAATAGCAGCTTAATACTGCTGTGTTTCGTATGGTGAGTGCAGAGATTCGAAGGAACTTTTTTTAACTGGAAATGAGGCATTTCATCTTAGTCCTTAGGGGGCGACAACGCATCTGGATTTTGATTCCTAATCGCGGATAAATGTTGATGTATATGGGCCACAGCATCCACTTACCATTAGATGGACTGTGTGCTCATGTGTCACCCTTAATTAATTAAGTGTACAGCTGTCAGTAAAATCACGCCTATGAAGTAGTAAGCACTAATTAGGTCGACATGCCCATAAAGTATGACATTGACAGGTACTGTGTGTCTGTACTACTAAGAAATTCAGGACTTCATAGGCGTGATTTTACTAACAGCTGTCGCAGAGATCAAGTTATCTTTTATGAATCATAGTGTGAGCTAACTAAAATATGCGAAGCTAAGTTTTGTTGTGTATGCCGATGCGCAGCTAAAAATATTACACACGAGCTAAGCTAAACCCCCTCCCACCCCGCACCCCCTTCACACATCATTTGCCAGTGCTGTAACTGCTGTACTGTGTTTTGATTTGTGCGCACGGTCGTTTTGTAGCGAATATGGAGCAATTCGTTTTTGTTGAATTCGAAATTGTAACATACCCAAGATCTGTAAGTCTTTTCTTTAAATAGTAATAGGTCAGTGTTAGTCTTCTGTTTCTGTGCAACGTATCATCTCATCGTCGGAACGTTCCGGTGAGCGACGTCCGTCAAATTGAACTTCGCAACACTGACTGGGCTTTCGTTCACTTCTTGGTGTGCATGTGCTCGGGACATATTTTTAGTTTATCTTAGCTTAGCTCAACTAAGCTGCCTTTGTTTAGCTTCAAAATAGCTTATATGTTGGTCTGCAATACCTGCTTTACGAATTACGTATGTTTATCGATTACTCCCATTTTTGCTTATTTTTGTTAACTTTATGTTTTGAAAATAACAGGTACGGAAAAGTCAAAGTTCTAAATCTTATACGCAATATAAATACCACAAAAGTGATAAATTAAATTAACTCAGCTTTTCTGTGTAATAATTTTCACAAATATAATGCTATTATTATTTTACTATTGTAAAAACAATATATTATGTAACACATATTATGTTCAGCATTTTCGCATGGCGATTATAAATACGCCTCCTGGTGGAGTTAGCAGTAGGATTTCTCAACAACAAATATTACAAAACTCTTACATATTACATAATTATCATGTACTTTCTGTAGGGAAGAGTAATAACTAGTAACTGTCTTTAAATAAATGTCCAGTGTCATTGTCCACAATCATGCACCTTTCATTACAAAAACAAACTCAACTACGACAAAAAACGCGGTAATTTTTTAACTTTCTTTTATTTATTATTTGAAGTTAGGGATCGCTTAGCTTGTTATTTCTTTTTGAGAAATTTAAGAGATATACACTTTCATATCGTATATCGTGTATATATAAATCGTTTTGATTGTAATCCTCTAGTAAAATAGACCGACAAAAACCAGCTATACCTAGAGATGAGCTATAAAATATAAGTTTTCAAGTTATTTGTCCATTATTTGATAATTATAAAAGTAATACATATAGTAAATTGCTTCATTTAAGTAATGTATTATTTTTCGTTTAGGTGTTGCCAGTTTGAGTATTTATAAAAAAGTCTATATAAGGGTCTCCAGATAAACTCTAAACTCGCCATACGAAACACAGCACTCTTAAGCTGCTATTTGACGTAGGTATTCTGTGAGGGCGTGGTCCTTCCCCGGTCGAGCTGACCCATTCGTGCTACAACCATAATATAGCTGCAGCGTGCTCTACCACGTATAATTTGCCATGGACATCCATAGGATATGTAACAGTGGATTTTAATTCGCTGCCACGACGCGGCAATGGGTGCGTTTGGCAGAAAAAATCGCTGGCAAGCGCTTATAAACGCCGAAATAGTTTTCGGCCAGGACACGATTGCTACTTCAGTGGCGCTGACACAATCCGCCATTTTGCTTATTTAATTTGTTTGTTTTGAAGTAGAGTTTATAAGTTGTTTTGTGCAATATTAGTTTTAAGTAATATAATGACATGAATAAAATATACATGTTATTAAAAATTCATGATTGGTAAGTTTTTAATATAAATACTTAACAAACATATATTTAAATTAGGTTAGGTTCCCCGGTTAAAACTAACATCGTGTCCTCGAGGAAAATAGCTACTTAAGATTTGACAGCGTTTACCGTTTACGATCGCCATTTTGCTTACAAGCGCTTGCTAGCGCTTTTTTTGCCAAACGCACCCAATATAAAACAGTGTTTATAACCAATAAAAAAGTTAATACAGTTAGTAGCCGTGGTAGCTCGGGAGCTAAACGCTCTATGTAAATTTCACAGTATGCGAGCAGCCCGGGTTCGATCCCCGCCGGCACCAATGAAATTTTTAATTGTAATTTTAAGTGCTGATTTAACAAGTGCGCGACGGTGAAGGAATAAGAAAGAAAAATAGAAGATATGTGAAGTCCGCCAACACGCAGCTGACATTTCCTTGACCTAAAACCCTCTCAGTAATGAGAGTTTGGTTTCTATATGGTAGAGTATGATGAAGAAGGTTCTTTATAATTTTCTTTATAAATTACCTTGTCTAATTAAATTATCTTGTCTAAAGAGCTAATTGCGAACGTAAGTTATTACTTCATACAACATGTGTTTCATAAATATTTTTAGGAATAAAATGATTTAATAATGTATGTAAATATTGTTGATTTCTTATGTTTACGCGAACACACATTTAAATTAACTGATATTTACGGTTTTTATCGCGTATATTAATTTATTTTGTATTCCCTCTGCAAGATGCAGGAGTATAGGTACAAGTTTGATTGTGAATAAAAACCGAAGAAGTTTGCAGTCTGTGAACACGTACAGGATCGCCCCCGTCACTACATCAGATTTGATTGACCACAAATCCTCGCTAAAGAATACCGATTTATTCCAACGATGATTTGATTCGCGAGGCTATTGAAATTAAAAACATTCTAATTTTGATAAAAATGGCTGAGTACTACCATCTACTTGGGATCCTATAATTAATAAAATTAAATCCCAACTCAAACATACAGCCGCAAGACTTCAAGATACTATAAGTTCATGCTGCGTAGATCGGACCAAAAATTAATCATTTTAATCTGGAGGTACCCGTGGTTAACTACGACATTGGGACATTGAACACCTGAGTCCACCCTGTGACTATAGGTGCTGTAAAGTTCTCGAAACGTCGGGAATATAAAATAAGTTAAAATACGCGATAAAATCCATAAAACCCAGTTTTATTTAAGTGTTTATTTTCCCATTATAGCAATTACTACAGTACTTAGTCTTAACTGTTAAGGTTAAGCTCGTAAAATACCATTATGTGAGTGCAGCTAAACGTATTTAATTATATATAAAATGGACGAAAGCGTCGAGAGTAAAGAGATGCGGCCTGCACCCGCACTAGACTGAAGCAGGTGGCCGGTTAAATATGTCACCACCGTTATACAGCGTCACGATCAGTCGTGTCACTTTCCGGCCGCGCTGACTTCTATCGATAGCAATGGGTGCGTTTGGCAGAAAAAAGCGCTAGCAAGCGCTTGTAAACAAAATGGCGATCGTAAGCGGTAACCGCTGTCAAATCGTAAGTAGCTATTTTCCTCCAGGACACGATGTTAGTTTTAACCGAGGAATCTAACCTAATTTAAATATATGTTTGTAAAGTATTCATATTAAAAACTTACCAATTATGAATTTTAATAACATGTATATGTCTATTCATGTCATTATATTACTTAAAACTAATATTGCTCAAAACAACTTATAAACTCTACTTCAAAATAAACAAATTAAATAAGCAAAATGGCGGATTGTGTCAGCGCTACTGAAGTAGCAATCGTGTCCTGGCCGAAAACTATTTTAGCGCTTGTTAGCGCTTGCTAGCGCTTTTTTCTGCCAAACGCACCCATTGCCTTAAATCTATCTTTACTACAGTGATAGTCCTATGATGTATCATTTAAACTAAAATAGAATATAAATTAAAATATATATTTAAAATAGAATATAATGTATCTTAAGAAATCTTCATTGTTTTTAGATGCTTATATCTTTAAAAACCTATGTTAATATCAGGATTACTTACATCAGAACGCATGTTATCAGCAGTACTATTTTTTAAATGAGAAAACATATCAGTAGGTACATTAGATTCGTTACTATACGATTCTATCTTAATGCTTGAGAGTAATTAATCGAAGTTGTTTGCAAACAACCAGCATGTTAGCTCCTTTTCTACTCTGATGTTATAAAAAATGACCTATTTAATTGAATAGGTTTGAAAAAAAAATTATGTCGTATTATTTTATAGTCTTTTGTGACAATTTCTTTATTACTCAAGACCTGATAGTATTGCCGGTGGAATTATAGTGAATATCTTCCAGACCGAATTTCGTTAACTGTGTCCAGTCCGTAATTTTAAGCCTAAAAGACAATCAGGGTATAAAACACGGCGAAAGAGATAAAATATCACAAACATGTACCGAATATTATTCTAAATTATATCATAAACAAGACGTCCCACAGTCTACTTCCGAATATTCATGTTCCGAGAATGTTGCACCAATCACAGAACACGAAATGGGACTAAATTTAAAAAGGATGAAATAGCAGGAGCGTCCCGGGGAAAATGGTATGTAATACCAACAGAGACCTTAAAGTTTGGTGAACTTCTCCCGTACATTACTAACTTATTTAACTCAATATTAAAATCCGACACCTTTCTAAAATATGTAGTTTCGTCGTTCTAACATAATTGTTTCACATGAAAGGATGAGAAATCTAACATCAATAACTACAGGCCCATTAGTCTTATTTCACGCGTATGGAAAACCTTTATTGAAATAATTGACAACAGGATTAGTAGAAACCTAGATTGTTATCAGCCGCTTATCCACCACCAACCTGCACGCTGTGAACCAAATCATTGACATACAAAGTATCCACTTCTTTTATATTTGGCCTTTGTCAACTACTCTAAAGCATTTAATAGTATAACAAATAACTATAATTTCAAGGCCTTACAAAAACCCACTTACAAACATTTACTTAAACATATTTATGGTAATAGTACCGCCGCAATAAAGTTAAATAACACAGGACCTTCTTTCCCTATTCTAAAAGGAGTTAAACATCACCACGTTATCGCCCGCAGCTCTTTGCTGCCACCTTAGAAGAAGTATTTCGGAAACTGGCTCGAGAAAGGCATCAAGATCGAGATCGGATCAAAGAGGTTAAGCTATCTTAGATTTATTGATAACATTATTCTCTTCTCTTCGTCCTCGGCCAACGAACTGGGAAAAATGAACACCTAGCCTGGATGTTGGACGTCTGATGAATGGAGAAAAGACCAAGTTAATAACAAACCATATCAAGCACAATATACATATAATTAATTAAATAAATGGGATGGAGGTTGAATATGTTCATGAGTATGTTTATTAGGGCAAAATAGTCTCTTTTCAGACGATGCAGAAAAAGAGATCTCTCGACGAACAGAAAACGCGTGGAAGAGCTATTGGGGCTTAAAATATCCAATGAAGGGCGACGTATCAATATCCCTTAAACGCAAACTCATGGACATGTGCGTCCTCTCCGTCTTAATATATGATGCCCAAACCTGGTCTCTCACCAAACAGCAGCGGTCCGATCTCAGGGTGTGGCAGCGAGCAATGGAGCTCAGCATACTAGGAGTCAGACCAACAGACCGCGTAAGAAATACCACTCTACGCTCCAGAACCCACATCACTGGTGTCTTCCGTAAATCTGCCGAGCTAAAATGGGACTGGGCTGGTCATGTCTGTCGTATGTCAGAAGGACTTTGAGCCAAAATTACAATTCGGTGAACTCCTATAAATGGCAGACGACTCCGACTCAGAAAACTATGGTGGGATGAATTGGACTCCTTTATGGAAAACTGGACCTCCATAGCACAGAACCGTAAAAGGTGGAAAGAGGTTGGGGAGGCCTTTGCCAGGATTTGTCAGGATTTTAGTGTAAGAGTGTGTGCGCAAGCACGGGTGCACTCACCATTCCTTCAGTATCACAGTGCGATGGGAAGGTAATCCGACGCGACCGGCAAGAATTCCGGCACAGTACTAACGGATTTACGTGCTTGCCGAAGTAAGATCGTGAAACACTGCCAACTTTCTGACTCCGAGTTGTGCTACTGAGAATTTCTTGACAGAAAAATCCAATATGATTATGGCCCGGTCTGAGATTAGAACCTGCGGAACCACATGATCATCATGCACCAGCGGACACTAGACCTACGAAGCAGTCAAAATAAATAAAATTAAATTAAAAAAGAAGGCAAAATTAATTTAGGAAATATGTATAATTTCAAGTCGTACAAAATAAAATCAAAATAATCAAAATTAACCAATAGTGAATAAATAAATTCGTCCCATCACGGAAACTAAAAGGACTAATTTAATTTTTAATTTTTGATTGGTGTTCGCTAATAAAAGTGTAAATTTTGGTAATTCAATCGGCAGTTTTTATTGTCACGAACCTCAAGCACGTAACAATAATAAAAATAACTGTTGTTTTATACTTTTAGTTTGGAGTAACGATTTGGTAAGACATGTACCATGATCTGCTAAGTGACACAAGTAGTTAGTTGTGCCAGTTCTGGCTCACGAACTAGAACTGGCACAAACCAGCCCTCGTCGGCTGATGGTGGGTCAATGACTCTTAAAAAAAGTATTAGCATGCTCTGATCACGAATCTGAGGTCCTTTTTTGCGTAGGATGCGCGGTTTCGGAGATGTGCAGATCAATTAACTAAAATCTAATTGATATCCGCTGGGCTTGCACCCTCTTTAGCGTTTCTTTTCTGTCAACCTTTCCTCTTATATATTGTTCCTTGAACACCGTCATTATCGCTCTAAATGAGTGTTATTGTATTATATATACTTCTTTGTCTGTAGCTAAACTAACTAACACGCTATTCTGAATCATCAATAAAACATTCCTTAATTTTGTTACAATTTTTATTTCGAAAATTTTATTGCTTATTATTTATAAAATTGGAGCCAAACGTCTCATTCACTAAAATACAACGATATTTTACAGTATATTCCCTGTAAATATGCTCGTAAAACTTTGCATTAAACATCCCTGAAATTTATATAGCAAATACATTCAGCAATATTCACCACCATTCTGAATCCTATCAACATTCCAGTCCCATCTTTTACAATTCCTTTTTAAAAACTCTAGATGACATCGTGCAGGTGATCGTCCCTATGAATCAAAATATTGACCGATGCCATTCGTATCGATATATAAAGCTATCCAATGTGAGCCTGGTTTATCATATGTATCCAAATTGCATATTATAAACGTTGATACGTGGGTATACATGGGCAGTCTATTAGCAGTATAAACATTATTTTCTAGACTGGGATGAATCTTTTTCAGATGTAGTTGTACATCTAGTGTATCCATGATCATCCACTGTTCAACGATATTTTGGTGGATGAGATGTTTTGCTCCATTTTATAAATAGTAAGCAACGAAGTTTTGGAGATAAAAATTGTAACAAAATTAAGGAATGTGTTTTAATGGTGATTCCGAATAGCGTGGTAGTTAGTTAGTTAGTTCAACTACGAACAAAGAAGTATAATACAATAGAACTGATTAAGCAGGGTGTTCAACGAGTAGTAGATAAGAGCGATAATAACGGTGTTCAAGGAACAATAGATAAGACGAAAAGGCTGAACAATAAAACGCTAATGAGGATCCAGGCCACACCGAATTTCAATTAGATATTAGTTAATTGATCTACACATCTCCGGAACCGCGCATTCTACGCAAAAAAGGACCACATATTCGTGATCAGGGCATGCCAAATCTTTTATTTTAGGATTTTTCGACCCACCATCAGCCGAGAAGTGCTGGTTTACAGCTGGTTTAGGCTTTGGCTGGTACAAACTAATCACTGACATAGAATGATGGATAGCCAAGTGGGCTCTAACAATGATGATGATGATGATAAATAATAATTTCAGTTTTGATATAGGTACCACGTAGAACCCTGCAATGTGTCCAAAAAGGATTTTCGAGCACAAAATCCAGACATTATTACTAGAAAACTCATTTGTTACTTTACCATTTGGGACCCTCTCTTACACAAAAACAATCACACCAGTAACAAAGAAAAGAAATTGGTGTGATGCGTCAGTTTCTGTGATCGTTAATCTGCCGAGTAAGTTTGAAGATTCAGACAAATCCTTGCTACAACGGGAGAAGTCGTTTGTATAATGACCCTTCCTCGTGGTTCAGAGGCCCTTTTTACTGAAAACGAAACGTTCCATCTCAGTCCTCAGGGGTGACAACGAATCAGCATTTTGATCCTTAATTGAGAACAGACGTAGATTTCTATGGGTTACAGTATCCACCTACAATCAGGTTGACTTTGTGCTCGTTTGTCACTCACATTCTTTATAAAAAAGCCTCTGTAGATATTTCGTCTTAACAATCAAAGAGGCTCATGACCAGCAGTGGATTGAAGGGCTGATGAAGTAGACGAAAGTGTAATTACATCATTTATAGCAACAATCCAACCACCAACATCGGTAAAAGTTAATGAATAAAATACATGCCGGCGGCACGATGACAGTTACCATAACGAATGTGATATGACAATGCCCTTGTGGTGAAAGTTGATTGTTATTTGAGCTGGAAAATACAACACGCAACTTGCGTTATTAAATAAAATGGGAGAATTCATGTAATAAACAAATTGCAACACTTAGAATCTATATACTAGGTGCAGCCGATTGCTGTTGGTTGAACTCAGGTGTACAGTGGCGAAGCTTCCATTAAAGCCGAAAAGCCGGGTGTGATTTATTAAACCTAAATCAATCAATAATATCAATCAATAACATCAACTAATAAAATAACTCGTAAAATGTTTCAAGCTATTTCAAATTTCCCGCGAACTCCACTATTCGACACATGTCGACCGATGACCTCGTATTGCCTTAGCGATACTGCTGCTGTCATAAAAAATGAGTTTTAATAGAGCTAATAGTTGTCTCCCTCGCTCGCGTGGGTTTTTTACGGGGCTTTCGAGAAGACGATCGCTCTCTTTCTAACCTATGGCAAAATATTCTATAATGAAATATAACTACGATTGTATACCAATTAGTATAGAGATTTAAAGCCAGGCTTTTGGGAATAAATTTCTTAAAAGCGGAGGCGCGCGGGCAATACGTTTGCAAGTTCATTTCACGTTTCAATGTTTATTTACTCTGTGTGCTTATCTTAAGCGATTTAATATTACGAGTTCAACATTTATGCTTTTTTAAAGATTTTTAATAAAAATGGAGGATAATAGTGTTCCTTGTGATGAATTGAAGTGTGTTAAAGTGATAATCGGAGAGGAAATCTTTAAACTTTGTTGAGATAATACACAAGGTTAAGAGTGTATTTCAGACTTATCAATTATCGCAATTAAAAACAGTTATTGGTACAATTAAAATGTTCACCAACATTTTACGTGGACGTAATTAAATCTTTCCATAAGAAAGCGAGACGATTCCACTTATCTTATCTTATCTCTTATCCATTAGAATGTAAAAATTTTTTTTTAATTTTGTACATAGTTTGTTTGTACTTTGTTCGTGTTTTACTTTTGTGCATGTATTGTATTGGATGTAAATATTTGGGTTGGGTTTACAATTCGGTCGCCTGAATTTGAAGATTCTGTCACCGTGGGGGGGTCAAGGGAATTTATCTGAAGCACCCCCACTCAATTTTTGCTGCCGGAGCAGCGTCGAAGTATTTTTAATTATTTTTTAAAAATATTGGTAAATGACTAATTAATTACGATTTTAACGTTTCAACTGTCAATGTCATATCGATGTATAGTACTGAATCGATCTAGTGAATCGATATTTCACCATAGAGAATCGAGATCGAATCTTTATCTGTTTAAAATCTGTAAAATTATTTACAATTAGTTGTATGTACCCCAACTCGTAAAGAATGACAGTTTTTCAATTCAATCATTCAATGTTATCTGTACTTTATTGTATCTTTTAATATTGTAAAGATAAACTTTTAACGTTAATCAAAAAAAGATCGATTTTTGCAAATGGATTCATTCGATTTCGATTCGAATCGATTCATTCGATTTCGATTCGAATCATAAAAATGTGTAAAATGAATCACTAGGCCGGCCATTTTGTTGATAGTAACATATATACTTAACGTCATTCCGTTGCTTCCGAGTATATGTGAATGTGCTCCCTAACCTTTTATTCTGCCTTCTCCTGTTTTTTGACGACTTCGCTAGTAGTTACGTTGTATCAGTTCTAGCTCACTGAGTCAGAAGTGGTACAAGTACGACGTTCGTCGACTCATGATTCAAAAATAAAAGGTTTTGGCATGCTCTGATCACGAATCTGCGGTCCATTTTTGCGTAGGATGCACGGTTCCGGAGGTGTGCAGATCAATTAACTCTTATCTAATTGATATCCGGTGAAGGCCTCCACCGTCATTAGCGCTCCATTATTGTTATCTATTGTTCATTGAATACCGTCATTATCTATTCTTCCTCAGCGTGGTGCTATTGTATTATACTCCTTTGTTCCTATCTACACTAATCTGACTCATCAATAAAACACATTACCTAATTTTGTTAAAATTTTTATTTACAAAATACAAAATCTTATTACTTATTATCTATAAAATAGGAGCGAAACATCTCATCCACTAAAATATCGTTGTACAATGTGTTCCCTGTAAATATTCAAAGAGCATTCAAACGATGTCCTATTTTTCTTCGATATGCCCGAAGCTCTAAGTCTTCATTTAACACCCTTTTCACCGTGGTTCTGCTTAACCCCATCTGAAGGGCCAACAGTTTCTGCTTACGTTTGTGATTTCTTTGAATTCGCGCCTTCACAGCTTTTATCATTGCTGGAGTCCTAACAGACCGAGGGCGGCCACTTCTTGACCTGTCATCTACACTAGAGTCTTCATTGTATCGTTTGATGGTACGATAAACGAATCTTTTGGTTATATTCAAATTTTTCAGTATGTCAAAAATTTGAATTGGTGCGTAACCGCAACGGTGCAACGCAATAACTGCAACACGGTCTTCTTTAAGCGTCCACTCGATATTTAAAAATGAGTAAAATTCTAAAAAGTATACAGTTTTATTTTCATGAACAATTCGAAATTCGAATTCAATAAACTTTTTTGTGGCCAGCATTCTAAAAGAAAAGTTTTTACTGTGTGACAATACTTATGACCTACTATGGTATATATGTTGGTACGTGGGTGTACATGGGCAGTCCATTAGCAGCATAAACATTATTTTCTGGACTGGGGTGAATCTTTTTCAGTGTTGTTATACATCTAGTGTATCCATGATATTATTGCTATTAGTAGATTATTACAGTACAATCTACTCAATGACTAACATAGGAATGAACAATTATAGTGATTTCTAAATATTAAATTGCATTATTTTGTGATAGAAATTCTATCAATCGTCATCAACATTTTTAAAAATTGTTTTTCTGTTGAACCACCTTTGTATGCGAGTACTATAACTAATGTTTTTGGGAAATCAAACAAAATTTATGATTAATTTATAATTTTATTTTCAAGCAATAAACACTTGCAAAAACCCCACACTTTGTCACAAGAACAATGTAAAATGTTGTGATTATTTTTTGCAAATATATGATTATTACACACATAACGTTTGTTTAAATTTATCACATTTACCAAATCATTGTATTTTGGACATTTGTATCCCTCAATATTAAAAATTCTATCATTCGTCGTCAACATTTTTAAAAATTGTTTTTCTGTTGAACCACCTTTGTATGCGATCACTTCGTCTTTGCACCAATTTCTAATATACCAATTTAATATGGGAATGATATTCTCTTGTTTGTAGGCACATCTTAATTCTTCGGTCACATCAAAATATGGAATGCCGTGAACGTGTGTTTTATAATAACGAACAGTTTTTTTTGTCTTTTGGCGAAAAATAATTGAAAGGATAACTTGGCCGAAACAAATAATGATGGTTAAACGCATCATTTTTATTAGATAGTTTTACATCTAGAATAGCCATTTCTCTACATTGAAAATGTTTATGAGGATATGTAATGTAAAATCCGTCCATGTCGATGATGTATCTAATATTTTTTAGATTTTGTGTCATTTTGAACCAAAATGTTAAAAGTATTTACACGTGACTAAAAATATGTTTGTTCCAACGAACTTCACATAACAATTCATTCTTCATTACTTCCCATCATCCCATTTCTTCCTTCTGCTCTTGTCTTCCTGTAATTGAAGTAAACAGAATCACATTCACTAATGATTAACTAATGACTGTTATTGTTGAAAAAGTATTTTTTAACATTTTCACTTTCTGCTATTGTCTTTGTATTTATGGCTAGGAAATGTCCGCGGCGCTGCCTCAATGCGTGTTGGCGAACTTCACATGCCTTCGAAATTTTCTCAGACTGCCGGCGGGGATCGAACCCGGGTCGCGTACTGTGAAATTTACAGCTTGCGCTAACCATCTGAGCTACCACGGCTTAATCATATACACACAATATTTAAATATAATTTGTTAACACTAAATCATACACACGTAAGAAAATAACAGAAACAAAAGTAACTTTGTCAATAGAATAAACATTTAAAATTGCAATTAACAATTAAATTGGTGCCGGCGGGGATCGAACCCGGGTCGCGTACTGTGAAATTTATAGCTTGCGCTAACCATCTGAGCTACCACGGCTTAATCATATACACACACAATATTTAAATATAATTTGTTAAGACTAAATCATACACACGTAAGAAAATAACAGAAAGAAAAGTAAGTTTGTCAATAGAATAAACACTTAAAATTGCAATTAACAATTTAAATGGTGCCGGCGGGGATCGAACCCGGGTCGCGTACTGTGAAATTTACAGCTTGCGCTAACCATCTGAGCTACCACGGCTTAATCATATACACACACAATATTTAAATATAATTTTTTAACACGAAATCATACACACGTAAGAAAATAACAGAAAGAAAAGTAAGTTTGTCAATAGAATAAATACTTACATCCTTGGCCTTTGATGCGTTGAAGTAACACAAATGTAGTATTGATAGATCCATTGCGGCCAAATGACCATACACTAACTCCATGACTGCAGTTGCTTGGTCTTATATAGTACCAGTAAGTAATAATTCTAATCTAAAGAATTTCTACAGTGGAATTGATAGCAACTTTATGCGTCAACAAGCTTATCTCACATTCTGTTACTTATCTCAGCATTACTTCTTGTTGCGTCTTGTTTAGTGTATTGATGACTCAAATACGTTTTGTATAACACAAAATAATGCAATTTAATATTTAGAAATCACCGTAATTGATCATTCCTATGTTAGTCATTGAGTAGATTGTACTGTAATAATCTACTAATAGCAATAATATCATGGATACACTAGATGTACAACAACACTGAAAAAGATTCACCCCAGTCTAGAAAATAATGTTTATGCTGCTAATGGACTGCCCATGTACACCCACGTACCAACATATATACCAAGTAGGTCATAAGTATTTTCACACAGTAAAAACTTTTCTTTTAGAATGCTGGCCACAAAAAAGTTTATTGAATTCGAATTTCGAATTGTTCATGAAAATAAAACTGTATACTTTTTAGAATTTTACTCATTTTTAAATATCGAGTGGACGCTTAAAGAAGACCGTGTTGCAGTTATTGCGTTGCATCGTTGCGGTTACGCACCAATTCAAATTTTTGACATACTGAAAAATTTGAATATAACCAAAAGATTCGTTTATCGTACCATCAAACGATACAATGAAGACTCTAGTGTAGATGACAGGTCAAGAAGTGGCCGCCCTCGGTCTGTTAGGACTCCAGCAATGATAAAAGCTGTGAAGGCGCGAATTCAAAGAAATCCCAAACGTAAGCAGAAACTGTTGGCCCTTCAGATGGGGTTAAGCAGAACCAAGGTGACAAGGGTGTTAAATGAAGACTTAGAGCTTCGGGCATATCGAAGAAAAACAGGACATCGTTTGAATGCTCGTCTAATGGACCTGAGACTGAAGAAATGCCGCGCTTAGTTGAAGCGGTACGCGGGAAAAATATCGGGAAATTCTTTTTTCGGATGAAAAAATTTTTACCGTAGAAGAGAGTTACAACAAACAAAATGATAAGGTGTACGCACACAGTAGTGAAGAAGCGAGCTATCATATTCCGCGTGTCCAACGAGGTCATTTTCCATCCTCGCTCATGGTATGGTTGGGAGTTTCTTATTGGGGCTTAACAGAGGTACATTTTTGTGAGAAAGGTGTAAAAACGAATGCAGTTGTGTATCAAAATACAGTCCTGACGAACCTTGTGTAACCTTTGTCTCATACCATGTTCAATAACAGGGACTGGGTATTCCAACAAGAATCGGTGCCAGCTCATAGAGCGAAGAGCACACAAGACTGGCTGGCGACGCGTGAAATCGACTTCATTTGGCACGAAGACTGGCCCTCCTCCAGTCCAGATTTGAATCCGTTAGATTACAAGATATGGCAACACTTGGAGGAAAAGGCGTGCTCAAACCCTCATCCCAATTTGGAGTCACTCAAGACGTCCTTGATTAAGGCAGCCGCCGTTATTGACATGGACCTCGTTCGTGCTGCGATAGACGACTGGCCGCGCAGATTGAAGGCCTGTATTCAAAATCACGGAGGTCATTTTGAATAAACTATAGTGTCATAAGAATTTATGTTTTGTTAAGTTCATTTTGGTATATAAATGGTTACATGAATAAACATACATAAATACATAAACACTCACCTGCCTGTCACCCAGAGGGGTAGGCAGAGACTATGGACTTCCATTTGGCACGATCCTGACATACCTCTTTCGCCTCCTTTACATCCATATATCTACGCATACATGCTCGTCGGTTAAGGGTACTTCTAACGTGGCCCATTTTCAAAATATCGCCAATTTGGTCGATAAACTTTTTTCTAGGGCGTCCCTTCCCTACTCGGCCGTTCACATCTGCCATATAAATTTGCTTTGTCACTCTTTCCTCATTCATTCTTTCTACGTGATCAAACCACCGAAGCATTCTTTTCTTAATCCTGGTCACAACATCATCTTGCATACCACATTTATCTCTTATCACGCAATTTCTCACCCTGTCGTTCAGATTCAACCCTAGCATATTCCTTAAAGACCGCATTTCTACAGCATTTATTCTGGTTTCGTGCTTCTTCTGCCACACCCAGCTTTCACTACCATACATTAAAGTAGGCACTAACACAGCATTATGAATTACCATACGTGCCTGTTTTGACATATTCTGGTTTTTCATAATAGAGTGTAGTGCCCCATTCACTCTATTTCCTGCATTTACTCGTCGTCCTATATCCCTATCATATCTACCATCTCTGCTAAATACACATCCCAAATACACAAACTCATCCACTTGCTCAATTAACTCTCCTTCTATTCTTATTTCACATACCGTTTTGCTTTCTTCTCTTTCAAAAACCATCACTTTCGTCTTACTTGCGTTCACTTTCATTCCCCTTTCTTTTAATTCCCAGTTCATTAATGTAACCGTCATTTGCAACTCAGCCACCGATGACGCAAATGTGACTTGATCATCGGCATACAAAAGGCATTTGACGGTTAACTCGCCCATTCTTAACCCACATTCTTCATCTTTCAAAGTTTGCAAACACCGGTCCATAAATAGGTTGAACAGCCAAGGGGAAGCTACACAGCCCTGTCTGACACCTTTTTGGATGCCAAACCAGTCCGAGTAGACCCCATTGATCCTGACACAAGCACTAGAGTCCCTATAAAGAGACCTTAATGCCCGTATCAAACCAGCGCTCAACCCATATGAGTTCAGTGTTTGCCATAACACATTCCTGTCCACTCTGTCATAAGCCCTTTCCAAGTCCATGAACGCACAAAAAACTTTCTGGTATTTGGCCAAAAACTTCTCCGCAATCATGCACATGGAAAAGACTTGATCTGTGCACCCCATTCCCTTTCTAAAACCCGCTTGCACATCCCAAATTTTTCCATTAGTTTCTTTCATAACTCTTTCAATTAACACCTTAGCATACAGTTTACCCACAATACTAAGCAAGCTGATACCGCGGTAGTTTTTGCAGTCCTGCTGTGACCCTTTTCCCTTATATATTGGTACTATAACTGCTTTACACCAGTCATCCGGTACCCGTTTTAATTCCCAACATAAATTAAACAAGTTGTACAGCAGGCCTGCCACCACTCCCTCTCCAGCCCTTAGCATCTCGAGTGATACTCTATCATATCCAGCTGCCTTACCTGCTTTCATGCTTTTCATTGCTTTCATTATTTCATCTACACTTATCTCCATACCCCTTTCCACTTCTTTCGGAATTTCTAGTTCATTTAATTCAGATGACTCTTCACTCATAAACACGCTTTCAAAGTATTCCTTCCATCTGTTTAAATTCGAAACTTCATCATTCAGAATACATCCATTCTCGTCTCTTATAGCATTTATTATAGGCTGTTTTGTATTTCCCCTGGCAGTTCTTACGAGTTTCCAGAACATTTTTATGTTAGCCTGGAAATTATCAGATATCCTTCTATCATTCTTATCCGTTCTTTCTTTCTTTTTCCTTTCAACAACTTCTTTTACTCTCTTATTTAGACGTCTAAATTCTGCCTTTTTTCTTTCAATCTCATCATTCATACCAGAAGAATTACCGGCTTTGGTTGCTAGTAAATCTAACCATGCTTTCTTCTTTGATTCAACTTCCACTCGTACCTCATCATCCCACCATAACGTATTACTTTTCCTTTCATTTGTTCTCTTACTTACACCACATACTTCGGTGGCGGTATCCACCAAACCTTTTTTAATATTATCCCACACAGTATTCAAGTCTAAATCATTCATACACAACTCATTCAAACATCTAATATTTTCTCTCAGTCTACATTTATACTTCTCTATCACATCTTCATCTTGTAACTTCTCTATTCTTATACGCTGTAACGCAGTGGTAGACACAGATGTCCGATGCCGCCAACGCTTGAAAAGACCATTAATTCGACATAAGACCAAGTAATGATCCGTCCCTACGTTGGACCCCCGGTAAACCCTTGTATCTACGACTGCGCTCCTAATTCTTTCATCAGCAATTACGAAATCTATCATGCTTCTATCATCACCTCTTTCCCATGTATACATGTGAATCTTCTTATGACGAAAAAAAGTATTCGTTACAAAAAGATTCTTTTCCGCACATACGTTGAGGAGGTCTTCACCATTCTCATTTATACTTTCATCACCAAACGTTCCCAATATCCTTTCATAACCAGTCCTCTTCACCTCAACCCTTCCATTAAAGTCTCCTAACATAATAATATTTTCATTTTCCTTACATTTTGTCAACACCATCCTTACCATGTCCCAAAACTGCTCTCGGATGTAAGTGGGCTTAGACATATCTGGGGCGTACACCCCTAGCAGGAACAGCTTCTTTAAGCCCACTTTCATTCGTATCCATAGCAGTCTCGGGCTTACACATTCATACTCTTTCACACATTGACCCATTCTTTCTGAAAGGATGAAACCGACTCCCTGGCATGCCCGTTCGGTCTCGTGGTGAATAAACTTATTTCAATTATTTTATATTAAACATGTGATAGGATTTATGACCTGACTAGGTAATATGCAATTTGGATACAGATGATAAACCAGGGTCACATTGGGTAGCTTTATATATCGATACGAATGACGTCGGTCAATATGTTGATTCATTCGGATGAGCACCTGTACGATATCATCTAGAGTTTTTAAAAAGAAATTGTAAAAGATGGAACTGGAATGTTGATAGGATTCAGAATGAGTGGACTTCAGTTTGTGGCGAATATTGCTTAATGTATTTGCTATATAAGTTTCAGGGATGTTCAATGCATAGTTTTACGAGTATATTTACAGGGAACACATTGTACGATATTTTAGTGTGTTTCGCAAAAATATAATTCTTGGTCAAGATTTTCGTGATCACTTCCTTGCTCCTATTTTAATAAACTTTACTACATGGGGGGGGGGGGGGGAACGAGGTCAGCAGTTAACAAATATTTCTAATTATTTTCAATGCCCTTAAACTGTAAGTAACCAGCAAACTATCATTTGAATAAAGTCGATAATTAATTACGCGTTTATTTTTTTATTTTTCTGAACAATCATAAAATATGTTGTGAATTAAATTATTAAATTATCTTAAATAGAAAGGAATTTTTACCTTTTAGTAAAAATATAAATATCTTTATCAAAATTACACTTTCATAAGTCTGTTGAATCTTCTCCAATTAATGCCACAAAACACGGTCCTTGTAAATTAAAGCAAACTGCTTAAGCTGGTAAATTTATTGCTGATTTATTTTTTATTACAAATTATTCTAAATTTCCTACATAATTAAAAAATATTTAATTTGTATAAAAGTTTTGATTTGCAACATAAAGGAATCCATCGCTTTCCCTCATTTTATGGCGTTGATTTTAATTCAAAATATGAAATCAGGCAAGAAGTCTTGTAAGTAAAACATTTTTTTTAATTAAATGCTATCTTCTATATTAATTTATAGAAGGCAGTTTGTATTGCTGTGTTAATAACTTTCTTTCAGGTATTTATACGTTTAAGACCACTTGCCATAAAATGTGCATTTACTTGCTACATTCTAGCGTCCAGTATAAAAAGTAATTTATGACCCAGGCCTCCTGGCCTTCACACAATATCGTGGACAAGATATGTACACCTGGACTAACTTATCTCATGAAATTAAATTTTATGCAAAGTATTTGCATTTGCTTACTAATACTTAGGCAGCTGTTGGTGACATTTACAGCACACTTCAAACAAACAAGACCAGAGTTTATTATACCGGAGAACTCGCAGCTTTTAATTATACTTGCTCTCTTTCTTTTGTTTAAACGTAAATATTTACTAACAAGCCTGT